>CM027121.1:5320967-5623896 GCA_015476505.1 Urochloa ruziziensis | reverse complement strand
CGGACTGCCACCCCTTATTGGAGGTAAGGAAAGGAATGTCAAAATACTCCCGAGTTCGACCCTCGCGGAGTTGGAGTCCGGCGCCCCCGACTACTAGTGGGCAGTCGGTTCGGGGATAAGGCTTAAGAAGAAAAAGATGAATGAAGAGATTGAAGTGAGGCTCTATCCCAAGATAGGCCTCACAGAGGTTGATGAAGATGGCGATGTGAAGGATAGAGTTGGGATTCAATGCGCAAAGACAGATCCCATAGTAATGCAGCAGCCCGCGGAGGAAAGAATGCGCGGGCAAGCCAAGACCACGGAGAAAAAAAGATTCGAACACCACCAAATCAGAGGAGTTTGGGGTGGGGAAAGACTCACCGGCGGCGGCGCGCCACTCGGCGGTTTGCTGGTCGGGGAGGACGCCATCCATGACGTGCTGCTCGAGGCGCCTGGTGGAGGTGATGGATTCCCTCCACTCGGCGGCCCGATCCACGGCGATCTCGGCGACGGCCTTGCCCTTGGACGACCGGGCCCTTGCTGGTGACTTCTCTTTCCGCTTCGAGGCTTCCTTCCTCTTGGGCGCCATGGCAGCGAGTGGTGATGAAGAGCAAGGAAGAAGGGTGCGGGAGCAGATCTAGGGTTTTGCTCTGGCGCAAAGGGAACTGGAGCGTCGGGGAAGGCAAATGGCAAGTAAAGGAAGAAGAATGCGGCGGGGATGGCTTATAAAGGAAGGAACCGTTCCTCCCGCGCGCGGCGCGGCGCTTGTCTCGGGAACTCAACCGACGCAGGCACGTCCCGTCGCTTTGAATTCAAAGATGCGATAGGGAATCGCGATATCTCGCGATATCTCGCCTTCCGTAAGGCGACCGTTAGGGACGCAACGGACTTTTAGGAATAATGGGCCTAATGGGCTGAAAAATAGCACGACCTTTCGGTTCTGTTACGATAATAAATCTGTGGGTTCCTGAGCTAGGGTTCAGGGGCAGAAACCACTCGGTCGTGAGGCTAAAATTAGTCGACGACCAGACTTGATTTTGCAATTAATATTGCGACCTCGCAACTGATTTTTTACGTAAGGCATGCGATACTATCGCTAAATTGACTCAGAAATTTGGGTCAAATGCTGAGAAGTATAAGTCTTGTGAGAAGATGGCTTACCATATGGTCAAGCTGAGTCGTGGGACACGACTCGGAAGTCATGCCGAGTTCAAAGAACTTGAGGACAAAATCCTTATAAAGGGGAAATAAAAAAGCCCTTGAAGGAAAAGATTATCTAAAATCCATGTCCAGAGGCATGGAGGCTGAAAAATCAGTCGGAATTCATAGCTTTCAGAGTCTTGACACGATCATGCTGAGTCGTAACAAGACTCGGGGGCTACACCCAATGGGTGCACCTGGAGGTGCACACCATTGATGGATCAATTTCAAAAGAGATTCATAATATTTATTTTTGACCCTCGACCAGAATATTTTATTCTACTCAAGGCTCGGGGGCTACACCCAATGGGTGCACCTGGAGGTGCACACCATTGAAGATCAAGACACAGATGTGTAAAAATCAAAGACCTTTGGCCAATTTCATGCTAAAATTGCCCAAAGCCCGGGGGCTAAGTGTATTCACTTCGCTGTCGCGTCGTGAAAAAGAGCACTCCTTCCCCTCACTTTGACTGAAATTGAAGAATTGTTTTCAGGAACGTCTGAGAAACCACTCGGATCTTCCTTGAAACCACTCGGATCTTCTTCGAAACCACTCGAATGAGATCTTAAACAACTTGGGAGCACTCGGATCATGCAAGAAAAGACGGATCAATTACAGCCAACGATCGGTCAAGAAGTGCTCGGGGGCTACTGTGGGGGATATAGTACCCGGGTACCTCACGAGCAAGCCTGGCAGCCCACCAAAAGGGGGCGGCCCAGCCCACCGTTCTGAACCTGAAGACGTGCGGGACAAGTCGGCGCACGGAGGAAGGATCTGGAAGGAGAAGTCCTAGTTGGAATAGGAATTATTGTAAAGAAGGAAAGGATTTTTAGAGACAGGATCGGATACAAACCGACTTGTAACCCTGCCCCCCGATATATAAGGCGGGCAGGGACCCCCTCCAAAACAACTCGAACCACATCTGAACACATCTCAACTCACAATCCACGCAATACAACACCCCAAACAGGACGTAGGGTATTACGTCGAGTCGACGGCCCGAACCTGTATAAACCCTTGTGTCTGTCCATCCTAACCATCTTGCTTCCGATCTTTGCGATCTTCCCTACATTACAAATCACTTCCGTGGGCTACCCCGTGGAAGACTGCCGGAGATAATATCACCGACAAGAATTTTATGATTTGATAGATTTCTAAGAAGATTGATCACAAGATATGTTCCAGATACTTAAATGTCCATAAAACTTCTTGGAACATGGAGATTTGGAGATGAAAGAAATTCTCAGTTCACATGTAATGTACTCGGCACTGCCGGTTGTGAAACTCGGCACTGCCGGTTACATAGAGCAATTAGAGAACTGAACTTGAGAATTTTGGATGTGGGAGATTTAGAGACTTTAGGATCACATATAGGTTCCATGACATAAGAAATCCTTTTTAGAATAGGAACCTTGCTAAAGATTTGTGAGAAGATAGAATTTCCAAAGTTTAGCCCTTGAGATGAGATGTGTCTAGCTCCTACGGACTTGAGAGAATCTCATCACTTGTGGTTAGCCAACATTCAGTCAAAGGTAACAATAACCACAGGTGACTTGACGTAGTCACAAAGACCAAGAACCAAATATTTTCCAATAAGCACACACCTAGCATACTAGTTGGATTTTGCAAATTCTACCTTATGTCACTCAAGCATGTAGCAACTCAAGTCAAGCATCAATCTTAGAATATTCAGCTCATACCCTACAAACTTTTAGGGTTCACTTGACACTAAGCCAAACACATGAGGGTATCAATTGAATATCTAGAGGTGCACTAGAAACTTGATGCGCTTCATGCAAAACATGCACACACTAGCATGTATAGGGCCTAGATGCAGAGATCAATGTAAGTAAGCATGAAAATACATACCTTGGCCCTTGAGCCTCTATTTCCTTCACACTTTGAAGGATACTTCTTGTCATCTTACTCTTGATACGCCACGAACGGCTTTGAAGCTTAGAGATAACCAAGAGTAGCACACGCACTAGCTTTATGTTTGATAGCCTTTAAAAATCACTTAGGGCAAATTATCAAGCTATCAAACACTAAGCCATGTCATGGAGAGCTGCCACTAGGAGGGATATCCAGCCCATTTTTGACGTTAGATACTTATTTCTAGATGGATTGGTGACCTTAAGATCAAGTGGCATGCTCAAGATGGTTTCTTGCTTATTTCAAGTATATGTAGCATTTCTGATTTTATCCTACACATCATGAGGCTTGAAAGCAAGATTAGGTCCAATGACACAAGATATGAAATTTGCTCCCCCTAAATATGTGCATCAAGGATTGAATTCTTGATAAATGCACTTTCAATCATTTAAGATACTTGAGGATGCTCGTTTCATATTTTGGTCAAAATAAACACAACCATAATGCAATAATAAGAGTTTGGTCAAGAAAGTGCTCACTGCCTGTTTTGGCTTGTACTCGGCACTGCCGGTTTTGCCAATCCGGCACTGCCGAGTATACATACATGATTCTGACCAGGTACTCTCGGATCATCCGACTCGATGTTGTATCCTCCGGGCACCAGACAGAGCCGCCCGGAACTTCTTGTCGGATCTTCCGAGATATGGTCGGATGTTAGGCTTAGAACACTGTCAGAGGCCCTTTGGTCATTTTCCTGGATCATCTGCTCTTGTACCGGATCTTCCGAGGCTTGATGGAGCACGGGATCGATGTTGGCCTTTATACTCGGCACTGCCGGTTTTAGGAAACCGGCTCTGCCGGGTACATATATGTCTGCCCAGCAGAATAGCTCTTGATTTTTCTTGACCTTCCTTGATTGCTTATCGCATGAGAATGCTCCTGTGTAGAAAATGAAACTCTAGCTCTACCACAGAGCTTGTTAGGAGCAACATGTGTCATATTGTGATTAATATTTTGAAATTGACACATTAAGCTACATTGGAGTCTTATACTTGAACTTATGTTTAGCAAACTCGAGTATAGAATACTAAGTAGCTAAGAGAGAGGTACTTGTTACTTAAGATGCATTGGAGAACATGATAGATCATTTGTACTTCAACTTGGCATTTTTCACGATTTGAGCAACAACATTGAGCTTGATATGTAAATCATGAAGTGAAGATCTTTTCAAGCTTGCCAAGTTACCAATGCTTCTCCAAGTACCTGCAAAACCTTTTCAAACATATTTTGGTACCCAAACTCCGTTGGGTCCTTTAGAGTTAGTCAGCAATGATTTGGGAACCCAAATAGCTCTTGTGCTTGTAGAGGATGATTTCATTATTCTACTAGCTTTAGGGCCACCTAAGGATCCCTTAAGTTTATCATTAGCATTGTTGACCAAGTTAAGCTTAGGGGTGTTACCATTTGGACAATCCTTACCAAGATGTCCTTTTCCTCGGCATGTGTAACATACCTTGTGCTTGATGCTGCTTGATATCTTGTTCTTGACCTTCTCAGAAACTTTTCTCTCCAAATATTGCTCTTGAGCTTTATTGAAGCCTTTATTCATTTTGGGTTGCTGCTGTCTCTTTGTACTCGGCACTGCCGACTTTTGCAACTCGGCACTGCCGGGTACATGCAGTGTGTGTGGCCTGCCCGGACATGAAGCGATCTTGTGTCCCTTCTTACAGCAACCAAAGCATTTTCTCTTAGACAGACTTCTTTGTCTCTTGGAGAGTGTTTGCTGGCCTTCTAGCTTTCTTGAGCACATAGAAGCATAATGCCCCATCTTGGAGCACTTGAAGCATTTGATGTGATCTAGATTCTTCTTCTTTGCTTGTGGCTTGCTCTTGTTGGTCTTAGGTGCAGGGTTGCATGGGCTTTGCACTGTTGATCCCTTCTCAAGCTTCTTCACCATGGTTTCACGGTTATCTTGAGAAGGTCGTGCAATGCCCTTGCCCTTTAACTTGGACAAGTCCTTCAAGAGCCTATCCACTTGTTGCTTAAGCATTTCATTCTCCTTGACTAGATCATCATTGCAATCCTCTATGGTTACTTGCTCAAACCATGATTGCTTTTCTTTCTTCTCCTCTTGTGAACAAGAGTGGGTGGTTGGTTGACTTGATTTCATCATGGTGATCACAACCTCATGAGCTACTTCTAGCTTGGCATACGCATCTATGAGCTCTTCATTTGAGCACTTGATCTCAATGTGTTGAATCTTCAAATCTACATTCATGTTGATGAGCTCATTCACTTGATCCTTGAGTAGTTTATTCTTTTCTTCAAATGGGACAAGGTAGTTGATTTGAGCTTCCTTGTCATCAAGAAGCTTTTCTAATCTTAATATGTCTTGTCCTTGTTCCATCACTCTCTTCATTGTTTTAGTCACTAGACTTCTTGCTTTTCGTGACATCTTGTTAACCTCGGTCACAAGCTCCTCATCATCACTATCACTGTCGGAGTCACTCTCAGATATAGCCATAAAGCAATGATGAGGATTTCTATCAGAATCTGACCAACACGAGGACGTTGATTCTTCACTCAGTTGTTCTTCTTCAACTTTTCCTTTGTACTCGGCACTGCCGGTTTCAGAAACCGGCACTGCCGAGTACATAGGCTCAGCAGCAACTAGATCTGAGTTTTGACCATTGAGTGATGTCACTTGAAGTTTTGGGTTGATTGTTGATGAAGATGAACAATTCTCAGGTGTAAGTACATCTTCAGGCTCTTCATCATCATCACTCTCAAAATTTTTATATATATCCTTGATGAGAGACCAAACAAGATGTGCATCTCTTCGGATTTCTTTCTTTCTAGAAATGGTGTTCCATATATCTTCACAAACAGACCTTTTTAAGAAGTTAGTAACACAAACATTGAGTTGCAAGCAAGCTAACTCCTCTTTAGTGATGTTAGATCGATCGGTGTTGTTAACATCAAACTTAGGAGGTAGAATGCTAGCAACTAAAATATGTTCAACCATAGGATTTATGTCTCTAAGGGTATTGTGAACATTGCAGGACCAAGAATCAAAGTTTGAGCCATCTAGCTCGAGTGGCTCAAAGTTTACCTCAATCGACATCTTTTCTTCACGGCGGTTAAGCTTGGATGTGAAGCCTTGCTCTGATACCAATTGAAAGGACCGTGATGTCGCCTAGAGGGGGGGGTGAATAGGCGCACCTACAAATTTCACTCAAAATGCAGCGGATAAAATTCACTGCCTGCCAAATCGGCACTGCCGAGTTTTCCAACTCGGCACTGCCGGGTATACAGAGGTATACTTGGCTGAGCAGTCAATATACCAGGCACTGCCGAGTTTATGAACTCGGCACTGCCGAGTACACACAGAGCAGAGTGAGTACAATTTCTAAGTGCGAGTAAATAAGTTTTGGATCAAACCCCAAATGTGGAGGATGCTCAGATGATTTTCCTTAGCAGGTTCACACAGTCCCTGCACACAAGAAAAACAACAATCTCTCCAAGAACACAAGTGTTCGATGAAGATCTCCTCAAATTCACAATACAATAATCAATCACAATTGACACAGGGATTTTACCGAAGTTCAGACCCACTGCATGCCCACAACAAGGCAAGATCAGTGGTTCCTAATCTCCGTTTGAGGAGCTCCGCGAAGCCTCCCCGCCAAAGTGCTACTCAAGCACACTATGGCCCTTCACTAAGAAGAATGGTTCCCTTGAGGTGGAAACCGACCTTTACAAACTTCCCGTGACAGCCCACACAACCGGGTGCTCACCGGGCAACGCCTAGCCGTCTAGGAGCAATGCTCCAAGAGTAACAAATGCGAATCACACGATTTTGTACCAACTCAAATGCTCAAGGTTTTGCTGTGCTCTTGATGTCTCTCAAGCTATCTCTCTCTCAACCCAACACAAAAATTTCACTTTGAATGTGCAATCTCACAAAGAGAGGTTGGGGAGAGCTTACTTGGCTTTTGCTTAGCTTAGAACAGGAAGGAAGCACACAGAAACCCTCAGAAGCAGCAGCTAGCAACAGTTGAGGTCGTGGGGTATAAATACTCCACTCCAAGAAGACTAGCCGTTACTAGCCGTTGTGAACCCGGCACTGCCGAGTTCACCAACTCGGCACTGCCGAGAATTTGAATGAACTAGCCGTTGGCACACTCTATGTACTCGGCACTGCCGAGTTGGCAAACTCGGCACTGCCGAGTATATACACTCAGAAACTCACAAGTGTGTGCGTGAGGCTTTTGTGTTTCTCTCAACTCACTTAGGTTGCTTGAGCATTGAGACTGAACCAAAACACTATGTGATGCATCCCTCTTGATAGTACGGCATACCTATACTCAAGATCAAAGATAAAATGGATTACTACAGCTTGAGCTTCTCATTTGCATATTCATGTCGTGTCTTGATCTTTCTCACCCTGAGGAGTGCATCTTATTTGGTTCTATGAACTGAGCACATTTTTCCTTGAGCTAGTGATTTGAACCTTTGTCTTTGAATGAAATCCACTTCTAGTTCAATTCACTTGTTTCTTGAAGATTGACGCTTCTCTACAATAAACTCTTCATGACAAAGATTCATCGAGTTGAATTCAAAGAAAGTTTCTTCACCCTTAGCAAAGACTACATGACTCAAGCCTCAACTTGATCACACATTGCTTGGTACCTTGAAACACTATCCCGAACTTCGACTCTTCACCTTAGCATCACTTAGAGCTTCATGTAGGCTTGCATCATTCATGAAGTCCATTTATCAATTTTGACCATTTGATTTGAATCACAATGTCTATGCCTCATATACAAGCTATGTATTAAGTGTAGATCAATGATGTCCCATACCATCATCTTTCTTGACCATTTTCCCTTAGCTTGCACTTTGATTTTATTTTTGGTTCTTCTCTTTAAATAAATATCTCATTTCTTTGTAAGAGAATCCCTTCTAGTGCTATGTCATCATCAACAAGCTTCATCTTGATATGAGATTAAATAGTTGCCATGAACACATGTCCCAATTCGAATTAACTCATTGCTTGCCAATTTTTCACTATTGACCATAGCCTAGTTAAATGACTTGTCGTATGAGCCTCTTTGAATTACCATATGGAATAAATCTCTTGTAACCAATTCATTGATTTTATGACAAATTCCTGCTCATAAACTCAACAAGATCATTAGCTCTTTAATCTAGGTGTCACTCAATTCACCAAAACCCACTAGGGGCCTAGATGCACTTTCACATATGCACCAGCTTAGGTCGAGTCATTGGATTTGCTAGCAAAGCCTTCCTGAGAGGCAAAGCAAAACGAGCTACTCCCTTCATCTCTCGCATGGTAGTTTGTGTCTACATCTTTCTCTTATCTCTAATTGATGTTAAAGTTGTCCTCGTAATCTTTTTCCCCTTTGGAGTAGCATACAACTGAACCCTCGGCTCAGCAGGCCACATAGCCAGTTCTTTGTCCATCAAACCTTCCACTGCGTTTTTCATTACCAACCCTCCAGTATCAGAGGCCCCTTCTGCAATGTTTGGCCCCAAAGCGTCGACATTCTCAGGTTCTTGTGATGTGATTCAGCCCCATCCCAAAGTTGCTGCAGCCTGATATCTTCCACCACATACTTAGAAATAGCACAACATGTTGCAAGGGAAGCAGTCCCTTCGTGTTCAGGTTCTTCATGTAGCACAATGAGTGGTACCTGCACCTCCACAAAGTCTTCAACATCAGCACTAGGCGGCTCATTCTGGCTGCAAAGTGGCTACAGGGCCACCTCTTCCACCATTGAGTCGACCCTCCCCTCTTTTCCACACTGCCTGGTTGGAGACAGCAGAGGGCAAACAGGCTCCTGAAACCCCTCACCAGCAACACCATGTTGCTCAGCAAACTCAGACAGGTCTTTAGCAACTGCAACTTTCCGCCTCCAGTATTGTTGTCCATGCATGACGAAGCCACTCCCAACGCCTCCAGTCGAGGAGGAGCCTCCCCCCCTGGCGGTACCCAGCATACCCTGAAGGGGGACGTGCATCCTTCGTCTCCGTCCACCGTCATCACCTCCACCACCAGGCGGAGAACCATCACGCCTTCTAGGACCCAATCTGTCATGGACAGATATTCTTCTCTCCACCAGCTCACAATCTTTGTGTCCCAAATGCCACACATATATGTGCCTGACAGGCCACTGGATCTCAGGTTCATTATTTGGAGTGCCACTAATGTCGCTTTCGAAGCTCCTGTGAGTGGGACTATGAGGCAGTGGATGATAATCCTCCACACGGTCTATGTGAATTAGCACATTATACTTCAGTGAGTCAACGGGTCCTTCTCTCTCAAACTGTACATCCATGTATTCCTCTTGAATCCAATGTTGGCAATAGCCCGCTATAGCTTTTTGAGACAGATGCCGCGACGATATTGCAAATATTATCGCTAATGTCGCTAACTCCGTTATAGTGTGAAATAGTGCCGCTAAATTAAATAGGCTAGCGCCGCTAACTCCGCTATGACTGAGTTATGAACTTATATACTTGTAATTTATGAACTATGAGTTATAACTTATGACTTATTGTGTATATCGTGACTTATTTTTATACGTTTACTGTTGTTTGCACTCATGCATGGACATATATTTATGTAATGTAAGATGAAAATTTTGAAATTATAAAGTTTCAACCTAAATTTCACCGTTTTTTTCCGTACCGCTAAAGGCAATAGCTTTCGCTATAGCTGCGCTATAGCTTTTATAACTTTTTTACAAACACTCCGCTAAATTCTATAGCCCTTTATTGCCAACATTGCTTGAATCGGATAATCCTCTGGCGTAGTGACAGGCTAAGCAATCCGCAGGGCACCCGATTTGGCCAGGCCATCAAGATTTTCAGCCCACACCCAAACACAGAAACAATGTTTTTCTTTTTCCTCAAATCTCTGTTCACAAATCCTATCAACAAAAGCTGGGTGCTTGATTAGAGGAGCAACAGCCTCACAGCTCCAGGCGTGAGACAACACACCCTCAAAACACAATCTTGCTTTGTATCTTAGTTTAGCCGAATCAGCCCCGAATTCACGTTTCCAGGCCATCAAGTGTAGACTAGTATTTCTCACATCAAAGCTCCTAAAACCAAGCACTGAAGTATGCACCGCTGGGTCATCAAAGAATAGCAGGAAACAAGCTTGCCCCAATTTCTTCACCTTTAGGAAGTGGTCCGGGATGCGGAGTTGGCGAAGAGCATCCCGGTGCACCTGGTCGGCAGTGAGGCCAACTCGGCTGTCCATCTGCACGCCCACCAAAGCATGGAGCTCGAGGCATCGGATTTCCGCAGCAATCTCCGGCGACCAGGCCGCACACACATCCACATTGTCTGGACGGTTGTACAGCTCCCCCGGCCTCTCGAATGGATCCATCCTCCTGTCCTCCTCCTCCTTCAACTTGTCCCCACGCGGCACTGATCCAGACGCCTCCGTGCGAGCAGGCACGGCAGCCTGCGACGAGCCCTGGCCGGGGCGCCCAGGAACCCGGCGCGTCGAGGGACAATACCTTGCCCTGTGCCCCGTCTTGGAGCATAGCAAGCACCTCGGTGGCTCACGGCAGTGAGCAACAAGGTGGTCAAAGGCGAGGCACCTGAAGCAGCGACCCACTGCCTTCGAGCGCAGGAGTAGAAGGAGCTCACTCGGTGGGGGAGGGATTCGAGGGCCCAATCTTTGCTTGGCAGACACCCTGCGCTCCCCACCACCTTCAATGCGTCTACCAGCGCCCTGCCGCTCCCTCCTCCACCAGTACGGCTTCTTTACTGCTTCAAATCCGTCGTCGCTTTTACTCCGACCACCAGCTTCTGCAGAGGTTCCCTGGTCCACCGGCATAGTTCGCCGCGAACCCGTCTTCGACAGCACATCCTGCTTCTGCCGGGTTGCAGGCGTTGGCTGCACCACTGCATCTATGTAGGAACCTGTGACCATGACCGACTTGAGCCGTTGCCCAGCAGTCCCCACACCTCTATCCTCAGTCCTGCTCCGGCTGCAGCAGGGTCGACTCACCTTTGGAGATTCCACAGCATCCGCACGGTCTGCCGCCGGGGATGCCTCCGGGCTCGAAAACGACAGATCCAGAGCTTCAGAAGGTGAGAGAGCCCGTGAGGGACCACCAGAAGCTAGATCTGTGCCATGAGGGGAAGCCATCATGGTGGGGTTTGGCTGGGTGGAGCACTTCCCGCCGGCGCCGGCCAGGCTAACACCGCCGCCCGCGGGCGAGCTGGGTGTTTTTTCGCTCATCCTTCCCTTCGCCCTTCACACAGTTGTTTACATGGGATGGCCTTGTTTCTGTTTTTCTCTTCTTTACTCCAGAGATCGACGATCAAGCATCGCGATCTATTGGTTTGGGATAACCTTCCAATGTGTATCAGATCGAGATGATACAACTATATAATTAACTGCCCTTCATAGTTCTGGAACACCAGCTTGTGCACGTATATACACCTATCGAAGAAACAGCAACTTTATTTGACCGTTTCAATTTCCTACGTGCGGACGTGTACATTTCAATGGCAAATCGTTATGATTAAGCCCTTAGTTTTGCACGCGAACATGTTGAATTTGGAAGCGTACGTATAAAAGTTCGTTCATGTCGATTGGATCGTTGTGAAATTGATTGTGTCATCAAATGTTTCAAAAAAAAACATATTACTTGTCATCACGCGAGTAACAGGACAGAACAATGGCAGAGCATATCTATCCATAGCGCATCAAATGAAAACAGCACATCATCATCCGTACATCCAGCGCTATAAGAAATAGACAAGTATGCATGTGCCCGTCTCGATCGGTCGTAGGTTAGCTAGCAGCTGGTCATACTTATCGATAATTGCACTATCATACCTGGACCTCTGGGGGCAATCATGCGCTGCACAAACAGGCCGGAGAGGAGATCGATCCAGCCGTCCGGGTCCCGCTCCTGCATATATATCCTTACGAATACGACGCAACAGTGCGTGGCACGTTGATACGAACTCAGCGTGCAGAACTAATATAACCGACCGTTGCCCTGCCGGGCCAGCAAATTAATTAAACCCCACATCAATAATGCACAGCATTCGCCAACTAACAGCTTAGAGTAAGCTTAACAGCATTGCTTAAGAAACTGAAACGTGAGCAGCTGAGAACTCTACACGTAGCCATGCATGGCCCTACTCTTTTGGAGACCAGGGTGGTGGAAGTGTGACCGACCTCACCGCACAAGTACAAGACTGTCGGTTACGCCTAGCTTGCAAAATATTATTAGTCAACTCGATCACATTATACAATAATCAGACGGCACGAACAGATTTGATGGCGGCGAGTCGCACCAACAATACTTCTACACGAGTTCACCTTCACCCCAATCATCACACACAGAGCCTGGAGGCCCAGCTCTGGCATGGTGCGGCAGTGATAGAGGCAGGCAGTGGCGGATTTGCCACAAGGGTAGCTAGGGCCACGGTCCTAGACGTGACCTAAAAAGTTTCTTATACTCTCTATATTTTTTTATGGTCCAATAAACCTTTCTGTAGACTGATTAGTATTTCTTTTATCAATTTAGTTGTACAATTAGACTTTGAATTGTGATGACCATGCATTTTAAGCACTTATATGTTAATTTCAAAAAAGCACTTATATGAACTACTAATTCATCTTTTTTATTTCTCCATTGCCATCCATTGTTCCAAATTGCGAATCTCATATATATACGCAAACTTATAAATATTGCAAAGTGCGTATATATATGATATTTGCGCTAATTAGAGAATGGAGAAATCAAAAGGTCGTATAGAGATCAGCAGTGAATTCCAAATTTATGCAAAACTTGTAACACTCGATCAGGAGCACGTAGAGATTGATGGACGGATGTAGCAGCTCCACAAATAAAATACATGTACGTTTGCAACGGAGACGATGATATGGGTGCAGTAATTAATATTGCAAATCCACGTACGGTCGCTAGAAAGAAGTGGAATGTTGATGCGTGTATTTATCCGTGGGAGGCACGGCACAGTTACATTCGGTGTGTCCATCTACGTGCTGCCGAGTGTCGGGACTCGAAAGGGAAGAAGCAGCAGGTAGCGAGCGCGGCTCTCGCGTGGTGTTCACAGCACCGAATCGAGTCGAAAGCGATGA
Source organism: Urochloa ruziziensis (assembly GCA_015476505.1). Taxonomy (NCBI): domain Eukaryota; kingdom Viridiplantae; phylum Streptophyta; class Magnoliopsida; order Poales; family Poaceae; genus Urochloa; species Urochloa ruziziensis. The sequence continues at coordinate 5,610,682 of CM027121.1, read as the reverse complement.
GGACGATGGCCGGGAGATCCGAGGCGGGTCGACGTGGCGGCAGCGGGACGGGGCGCGATCTCCGAGTCTCCGGCGGGCGGGACGTGGAGCGCCTCCCCGTCACAAGTTCCGCGTCCGTCCCCACCAACAAACCACATGCAAGCGGTCCGACGGGCGCACACGCATGCATGGCCCACAAAAATATCTCGCTTTTGGTTTTGCTCGCACGCTCCCTTAGTTTCACGGTATTACGGATCAGTCCTGCGCGCACGCACGTAGGCTGGACTGGACCCGTGCCCGTAGCGGCGTAGTACGTTTACGCTACGTTACGTGCGCCATGCATGGATGGATGCGTCCTGTCGCGCGTGTGGCAGCTCATGCTGCTTCTGCCGGTCGGATTAACAATTCCGACACGCAGGGTTCATATGCAGACTGTAGTACGTACTAGTACTACTAGGAGAGTATTGACAAAGTCTGTCTTGACCTCCTCTTCCAATACCCAAATGTGAATTGTTGTTCTCGACCGCGCAAAGCATAGGCAAGCTAGCGTGCATGCAGCTACGTAGATGTCCTCCGAGATGTTTGGCGCGAAAGAGCCATGCATGCACCGCACGCACACGGCACATCACTAGTCCATGAGCACATGCATCCGTGTCTATCCACAGGAAGGAGGTTGCCATGCACGTGGGCTGGCCGGTGCGCATGCATAACATAACATAACCCAGCGCAGAGCACATGCATGATGTGGGATCGCCGGCGACCGGTAACCGTAACGAACCCGAACCCCGCGAGCAGAGAGTCAGTCCCTTGCACGCAATATCCCGGGACCCGGCGCCCCGCCGCGAGTAAAGCCGCGCACGCGGCGAGCCGCCATTGGCCGGCGGCGGTGGCCACCACGGGGACGCCACGACGTGTCCCCCGCCCGCGGCTGACTCCGAACCACAGCCACAGGTACCTCGGACGGCCGGGCCCGCGTGCGCACACCGGGTCGTCAGGGATCCGGGACGCGATGCCGCGCCGCGCCGCGTGGCAGGGAGACCCCCACTCGGGCACCGCCACGTGGGCAGAGGACCACCCGTACGGCGGCGACACGTCGCCGGTGTCCTCCTCCTGCCCAGGGCCTGGTATATATAGCCCGGCCGTGCCTTTCCCGCGGCTCCATCGAATCGCCTCGCCTCTTGCAGGCAGAGCAGAGCAGAGCACAAGGTCAATTTCCAAGCTGCGCGGCATTTACATATTTAATTACGCGCGCGGGGTGTTCAATTTCGGTATTCCTACAAGTATATATTTTATACCGAAATAAGAGGAGCGACCATACAAAGGAATTGATGATGGCGCCGGCGGAGATGGCATCGACGGCGACGAGCAGTAACAGGGTGGAGGCGGCGGGGCGGATGCCGTCCATCGAGTGGGAGCCCAAGACGCTGACGCTCGACCAGATCAAGTTCGCCAGGGTAAGCCCATGCCTGCATGTCCTACATATGCATTGCCTGCGCATCGAGTAGTAGTACGACAGTTAATCTTTCATTCGTTAGTCCTCGCGCCTAAACTTTGCAATGCAGTGGATCTAATCTTTGTGTGGGGAATCGGTCTTTTACCCTGAAAGGGGCACCTTCTCAGCTGTCTACTACCTTATTCGTGAGTTTGCATTCATTCTGGATATACAAATCAATGCGTGATCCAAAAGCAATCCGAGTTTGTTCGTTCAAAAAAAAAGCAATCCGAGTTCAAGGTCCTTCCACCTTGTTTTTTAACATAAAATCTTAAATTTCCGAATAAGAAAACGAACGGCCACGTGTATTCACATTTCTTCTTGATTATTACTACTATAGAAAACATCCGCCCCCCAATCCTTTTACCTTATAAAAAAATTATTTATGTTATGCGGAAAACCCATATACATACAGTAGTACGTATATACACAAATTAGCCATACTAGCGATAAAACATTATAAAAGTATATATCCCCTTTCAGAAATACTATGATTCAAATATTATAATAATTTTCCAATAATTGAAGGGTCACTGTTCCTGAAAGGGCAATCCATGCCACGTGCTTAGATACCATTGCACCTCTCTCGCTCTCGCTCTCTAGTGACTCACCTATCACCACCTATTCCTACCTTTCTCCCCTCCACAAACGCACAAAAAAATTCTAAAAAACTTCTTTTTTTTGCTTTGGCAGAATTTCCTACTGCCTGTCTTAATAATTAAATAAACTCATGTTGTTCTAGGAGTCAAATTTTATTTTTGTTTAAGAAAACAAATTAATGTAGCATGCATATGGCGAATTTGTATATGTAGCACATTCACAGTACAATGATTGGCGTGCTACGTGTCCATGGCGGGTCTCTGTCGCTTGACCTAAACATGTACCCCATGCGCCCGACGGGCCACACGTCCAAGCCCGTGACGGAGACGTGCCCGCCACAATTTAATCGCTGTCGCGCGCTGTTACAACACGTTGCGCATCATCAGACCCATCATGGACTATTCTTCGCATGCTCGCTATAGCTTTGCGCGACCTACTTGCATTTGCTCTCGCGAGTACGTACACATACGACATCAGGCGGTGTACTTTTGTGCGACCCACCACATACGTCGTCGATACGTCTTTGCACACGTACTGTACGCACTACGTACCAGGCCTCTGAATGAAAAGTGGAGCAAACACAAACAGATTAAAGGAGATTCAGAAAGATGCATGGACAGTGATTTGACATGTTTTTGTTTTCTGAAATTTGCAGGAGGCGGCGCTGTACGTGGTGAGCACCAAGACGGAGGAGGAGGCGATCCGGATCTTCACCGAGGGCCTGAAGCCCGTGCAGGTGATGACCGTCAGGAAATCCAACTCCTTCGACTCCTCGTCGGACGACGACGTCGACCTCGGCTGCTCCTCCTCCGACTACACTACCAAGCAGGGCCAAGGCCGCAGCGGCAGCGGCAAAGGCGGCGCTCGCGCCGGCCACCGTGGTTGCCGGCGGCGTTGTTCCATCGACAGGGACATCAATACGGCGCCCTTCTAGCTTATTTATTCGACGAAGCTGCGTGCGTAGTATACTAGTCTAGAGATCCGAGTCTCTCTTCTCTTCTTCTTCCTTTTTTCCCCCTCCCTGTTTCCTTTTAGCTGCTGGCTTGGCTTGTTGTTTTTAAAGGAGCCGGCGTACGGTTAGCAACCAGCTGGGTAGCGCGGCAAATTTTGAAGGCGCAAGGCTTTAGCTAAAGGAGATGTGAAGAGCTAGCGTTCGTGTAAAATATCTCAGAAGCTAGCTAGCACACTGTAAATTACATTTTTTTTCCTTCTCGCAAACTTCACCACCAGTGCTCCTTCTGTTTCACGATACTTCCGTTTTGCTATTTTTAGTTTATGTGTGGAATTAGAATTACATAGGATGCACACACAGCAACAATGATTAGTTTCTTCTACAGTGTTGAAGAGATGTCAAATGCAGAGCTTGGTTTTTTGAGGAACAGGGGGCACTCAAAGGTGCGCGTCTGCATCAGGGATGCAAGTTTTATTTTCCTGGTTCATTGTGTGTCTGGGTTGATCCAAAACTTATCTCAATGAATCAATCTGAATTTTGATGCAAGAAAATAATAATTAAACTAAAGAGAGGGACCCAGAAACTATCCACTAGTGTGGCTTTTGGAAATGGGATCGCGAAATAATTTTCCACCTTCCAAAATATTACATCCTAACCATCCATTCTTCACACCTCATTTAATCTTAGCCATTTATTTATTTCTCTTTCCTAATTCCACCCTCTATATCCCATTATCCAAACACCATCTAGATGTAAACTCCACATGCATAAAGGATAGGCAGTCGTTCCTTTGCGCTCATGCGCTTCCAGTGGCGGAACTGGGGATTCCGGTTCTCCAATTTTTTTACATATCCACACAACAAGCATACACTAGTTTGTCATGATTATAGTAAAGTAATTGCGCAATGGCAATAGAAATGAATAGTTTGCAAAAGCGTGTCCAATATATCTTGTTCACTGCGCAATAAAAATGAATAGTTTGCAAAAGCGTGTCCAATATATCTTGTTCACTTAAGTTTTACAGCATGATTTTTCACCATATTGAAATCATTAATAATCGAATATGCCTTTGTTTTAGGTTTTATCTTGGTTTTTTTAAAGAATTTGGTCTAATTTCGTAAAAAATCTATACTATCATTGGACAATTAAATTGAAAATAGTTTAGCGAATATGGATTAGAAAAATAGAATTGCTTACTTTGATTTGAATTGGAGCAGGAACATCAGTACATCACGAGCCCCTTGCTGTGATTTTTCCGAACATGGTTGTCGCTCCTTAGTTTTTCCGAACTGAAACAGGAGGCAATAAACCCCTTGCTGTGATTTTTACTGATTAAAAATAGGAACGCAAGTGGATTTCTTTATAAAAAGATTTTGAAAGAAACGAATGTACAAAATCACTTCTTCTTCTTCTTCTTTTAATCCTATACTGGGGCAGCCCCAGGCCCGGCACAGAAGACCTCCACGCTAGGCTGCCATTGGGTCGGGCTGAACAATGGGCCAAGGCTTTGGTCTGGATAGCGGATTTGGCCCATCTGCGCAATTATTGTCCATCCTCGGGGTCTCGGCATCTCTCCTCCCCTTCGCGCACGAGGAACCCACCTAGCGCATTTGCCTCCACCTCAGCAGCATCTTTCCCGCCGCCGCTCCTCCGCCTACGGCCTCGCCGCCCGCCCCCGTCCAGCAGCAGACGGTGCCGGCCGCTCCGCCACCAATGAGGCCGTTCGCCACCTCCCGCCTCTGCCAGAGGAGCTCGTCCTCACTCTTCAGGTTAAGTGTCGCCCTTTCCTCTTCAAATGCAAATCAGCGTGCGTCCAATTTTCCCCCCTTTCCGACTTGCATGAATTGGCGGTAACGGAATGGGAATTACAAGTAGCGCAAATGGTGTAATGTGAGGGGCTGTGGACGCGTTGCTGATTGATATTCCTAAACTAACAGACATAGATCGGAGATAAATTAAGTGAATCCATTTAAGTTTTCCTCAAAAAAAAAAAAAGATGATCCATTTATTTGCATACTAAACTGCCCTTTAGAAAACAAAAACTATGGGGGTGTTTAAATGAGTGAAAAGTGATGAAAACTTTTTGCATTGGGTTGCGTGCACAGAGAGAATAAATGAACCGACACGATTTTCTAGGTGAAAACTTTTTGCAAAGTTTGGGGAAATAAACAGCGCCTACAGTATATGTGTCTGTCTCTGTCTGACCACAAAATCGGCACAATACCTCTTGGTCAAAGGAATAAAACTGAACGAAATGTGTACCAGATTGTTTTTTTTTCGACGAACGGTGTACAAGATTGTAGAGAACAGATTACAATCTTCTCGGCATGATGTGTTTTAGAGTTTTTATTTCTCGAACAGTATTTTGAAGCATATGACTGCCATTAGATTTGAAGGGCACAACCTAAGTCTAGTTCCATTTTGATGGGAAGCATATCGACTTTTGTTGTTTGTGCATTTTTCTTGAAATTTGTATTCTGGTACTAGATAGCATGTTATCCGGATTACAACTGTTCATAGGGTTCTCCTTTTCTATTTTCTTAATCCTTCATCATTGGATTTAAGATTACAGTACCGCACGTCCTACAACTACATCACTGCTTACAATGGGGAGACAGAGTTCAAAATAATATTTCTTTTTTGTGAAAGAGAAATAATAATATTTGGGTCAACTAGGGTGTGATGAGCTAAAATGCAGGCGTGAATCTGTAATCAAGTTACATAGCAAATAAATGTTTATTGGCTCACATCATATGACTAGATGAGGTTGAGCTGTTAGTTCATCCAGACTGCCAAACCAACATTAGACTGCCAAACCAACATTACTATTTCAGAAATGTTTAAATTGGGTGTGTAACCCTAATCATTTTTTCAAGTACATGTGCATATGCAATTCGCATGAAAAATAACTGCTCCACAAGGCCTGGATTAGTTGAATGCATAGTCCAGGTCCAGTTCCTGATCTTCATAAAAGGGCTTTGTTGGCTGTTTGATGATGCCGCAGTGCGTCAACCATGCCCAGATATGCGTAATGAGCTCGCCACCAGTAGCCAGCTTCTTGACATGTGCTGCGACATTATTCGACGGCGCGACTGACAATACCTTCTCTGTCCATAGCTTTGCAAGCATTGTCCATCTTGCTCTATTGTCGGGGAATATCCGCAATATGTCTCGTCCAAGCTTCCCACCGTCTGCCAAGATGGCTTCATACCTGTCGCCGTCGTCCATGGGTTGGAAACTGAATAGCTTATTCAACATCTCATCCTTAGACTGGCAGCCACCGAGGCATCGCTGCACTGTGATCTGCAGGAATTCTAATGATATTTGTGTGCTGAGGTGATTTTCTATGACCAGCTCAAGTGCATAAAACAGGAGGTAGGCGCAATAGTTTGACAGTGTGGTGGCCACCTCGTGGTTTTCAGTTATGATACTGTCTATTGCTGCACTGCTGGTATCCAACTCACAGTCGCATATTGTTGTGGCGATGTGCCAAACCAACATGCTGCGGTTGATACTTTGCCTTGTGATGGTCTGACAGAGCTCATCAGTGTGCAGGTATGGCAACTGCAACGCCCAGAAGCCATGTGCAGTTCTTGAATGATAAGATGAATCATGAAGGGGGTGGTAGATTGCCCGTTTCACCACCTTGGAAAGATCCTGATGAGTCTTCATCCTCCTCTTTACCAGGAAACGCCTGAACGAATCAGGGAGTGGCAGGCGAAAAATTAGATCTTTTTCAGACCGGATGCAAGTTTGCAAAAGACAGTACTGGCCCACTGAGTTACTCCAGTATCGTCTTGTCAATGTTACACGAAACATGAGGCTTAAAAGGAACTCCAAGATGACCTGCTTTTGCCACCAAGGATCACGCACATAACGGCACAACATCTTCACCTTGTGCCAGTATGAGAACACAACTTTGAAATATTGAAATGATTCCAGGAGCAAGAACTTGACTATTACCATCCTAGTCAACCATATGTCCAAGTCTGTCGTGGAAATGTTTGGGTCACCGTTAGGTGTATGGTAGTGGAGCTTGAGCAATGCTGGAACAAACAGAGTAGAAAGGCTTGTCGTCAAAACAGCCATGAATAGAACTGTTTCTGGGACCAGAGTTTCTCTGGGACATGGATGCCTGGCATAATAGAAATCAAACCTCTATGACGTGGAACAGCCTCTCCTGTCCATCAGCGTTGTTCTCGGTACCATTGTTAGGGAAATTGTGTCTCTCGTGCCTGGTTAGCCCATGGCGGCCACCATCTGAGGTGAGGCGCCCCCGAAGCAGTTTGAACAAGCAAATGATAGGCATAGATCCTTAAGCTTGCAGGCTCTTGGGTTGCCCTTGTTCAGCAGTACCCCCTTGCAGCGCCAGACCATGTCGAACGTGACAAGATCGGCGGGGAGATTGGATTCACTGAACCTGTACTCGCCTCGGTCATCCTCAAGACCCTTCTCGCCAGTGACCAAGAGCCCACATCTGCTCTCATCTTGCATGTACATACTGATGAGCCGGTTTTCAATGGAGAGGACTCAGTTCCTGCCAACGGAAAGAAAATTTTTTATTCGTACCCCAAGCTTGGCAACAGTTTGAAGCCATATCAATAAGAGAATAACTTTCAGCTGGAGCAGCAAAGAACTGGCATGAGAAAGGAGGAGGAACAACACATAGATGATCTGGGCAGCCTGGTTCAGCATGGTGCGGGCCTGCTGATCAGAGCCATCGATGCTGCAGGCAGAGATGCCATCTGCGCAGCCGAGAAGGAAGCAGGCCCAGACAACCACGAGCTCGTTGCGGAAGGAACTGGACTGCATCAGCCCGATGGTGTAGGAGACGGCCGGGTAGCTCAGCATGAGCGCCGACCACACGACTAGGCGGAAGGTGGCGCTGCGGCTGGCACGCCGGCTGGAGCTCAGGAAGACCATGGTGACGAGCAGTGCGCAGCTTAAGGTGACCAGCACCTCGACGCGGACAAGTTGGCCTGCCGGGCTAGCCGCCCATGCTGTGGCAGTGTTGGTGACATTCTGGATGGACAAGTGCTGCATCTTTGGGAGTCTTGGCTTCTTTCCTTCTATGGTTGGATTCTTGGATGGCATTGATCAGCACTTCAGCAGCACTATATAAAAGCTGGCAATTATGAGTTCTTGTGATTCAGTCATTTTTCTCATTATTTTGAACAACGGAACAAATGTTTTGAATAGGGTCTTTGGCTGAAGCCGTCGGACATGAGCTCCCATTTCACAATCTTAATTCTGGTTCAGCTGGTTCGTGGTGCCTTCATTGAGATGGAAGCACCTGTGGAAACGAGAGGCACCAACCACTATAATCTGGAGTTCAATTGAATACGCCAATGACGATGGACCGGCAGCGAACATGCGAGGAAATAACGTTTGGTTGTGCTAGCTATTTCATATCCCCCCTTGGCCTCATGAATTGACATGTCACCTGTCACGTTGGGTGTCAGCTAACGAAATTGTTTGTACACAAAAAAAAAACACAAGGAAAAGAAATCTGAGAGACCTTGTTCATCAGGTGAGTGGTTTTGACCATGCAGTGTAAATGTATTTTAATTAAATTACATGACCTAAATTCCATCTGTCAATTCAAAAACACTTTTTACCTTATATATATCATCATTTTCCCAGTCACATGTGGAGCAGAAGATGCGAAATTGAATCTTCTTCTTTTTGAGAGCCCAGTCTCTTCTTTTTTTCTCTCTCTCTCCATGTTTCCTTTTGGCTGCTAGCTTGGTTTTTGTTGTTTTGAAAGGAGCCGGCATACGGTTAGCAACCAGCTGGTTAGCGCAGCAAATTTGGAAGGCGCAAGGCTTTTAGCTAAAAGAGATGTGAAGAGCTAGCGTTCGTGTAAATATCAGAAGCTAGCACTGTAAATTACAGTTTTCTTATTCCTTGTCACATTTTCATAAGTGCTCCTTGTGTGTCATGGTATTTCCGTTTTCTGTACTTATTTTATCTATGGTCTAATAAGAATAGACAGTTTATCTATGGCATCATTGATGGGATATATGTGGTACACGATTATTGAAATCTTCTATTGATGGGATCAGCGCTTGCCATTGGGTCAGGCCAAACAAAACCCACGACTTGGGCCAAAACCTTCTATCTGGCCGATATGGCCCATCTAAGTTTCTGCTGTCCTCACGTGGGACCCACCCACCGCCGCTTTGCCTCCACCACATCTCAGCATCTTTCCCGCCGCCCCGCCGCCTACGGCCTCGCCGGTCGCCGCCCGCCGGCCGTGAGTTTCCCATCTCTCCGTAACCAATGATGCTGTCTCCCTCGTCTTCCACCTCTGCCTCTGCCAGGTGCTCGTCCTCCCTCTTCAGGTTGGTATCATCCTTTCACCATCAATGGCAAATCACCGCGCGTTCAACTTTTTCCCCTTTCCGATTTCCAGGAAAGGAAGGGGAATAAACAGCGGCGCGAATCGTGTACTGTAATTGTAAGGGGGCGTGGACGTGTTTCTGATTGGTATTCCTACTATAACCAACTGAAGAGGCGAATTTAATTAATCCATTTATTCATACCAAACTGCACTTTGAAAACAAAACCGTATGTACCATCCAATTTTCAGACAAAACCTGCACAATAGCTCTTGGTCGAATAAAAGAATAGAAAAAGGTGCACCAAGATGGTAGAAAACTGATTACAATCTCCTCAGCATGATGTGTTTTAGATGATTTTTGTTTATCTAACAGTATTTTGGAGCAATATGAATGTCTTTTGAGTTTTAAGGGCACGACCTGAGTCTAGTCTTGGTACAGTGGTACGCATATAAAATTTGAATGCTGGTACTGGATGGAATAATGTCATAATTCACCCTCCAAACTGTTTCTAGAGTTTTCCGAGTACTATGCATAATAGAAAACAAGGAAAATTCTGAGAGACCCTGTCATCAAAATGATTGGTAGTGATCATGCAGTGTAAATATATTTTTTAGTTACATGACTAATTCCATAATTATGCAAATTGCACAGCACAGAACTACAGAAGGAAATGCAGGAATAGTTTATCAGCTGATAGTCCACCAGAAATGCACTAGATAAAGTGATGAATTATCCAGCTGCATGCTCTAGGGAAAGAACTCTGTTGGCTGTGTCATAATGCCGTTATGTGTCAACCAGGCCCAGACATGTGTGATGAACTCACCACCTGTGGCAAGTTTCTTAACATGCTCCATCACATTATCCGATGGCGCAACAGACATAAGTTTCTCTGTCCACAGCATGGCAAGCATTTTCCACCGTGGTTTGTTGTCAGGAAACATCCGAAGTATATCAAACCCGAGCTTTCTGCCACTGGCCAAAATAGCTTCGTACTTGTCGTAATTGTTCTTTCCTCGGAAATATCTTTGTTGGTCCTGGTCATCGCCACTGTCCTGGTTGCCCTTTGGTTGGAAACTGGAGAGTTTTTTTAACAACTCATCTGTAGAACGGCATCCTCCAAGGCACTGTTGCGCTGTGCTCTGCAGGATTTCCATTGATATTTGTGTGCTGCGGTAATTTTTCGTTACCAGTTCTGGCGCATAAAACAGAAGGTAAGCACAGTAGTCAGAGAGTGTGGTGGCAACCTCATGGTCTTTGATGGTGTCTCTCTCTGCTGCCACCATGCTGGCTTCTGATTTATAGTGACATAGTGTAGTAGCAATGTGCCAAATTATTAGAGGAAAGATTGCTGTCTATTCCTCCAACCCTAGAAGGGTGGGCTATATACATGAGATACATGGGCCTCTAGATGGGCCTTTACACTATATACACTAACACTCCCCCGCAGTCTGTACTATCGGCGCAGCGAAGTACAAGACTGGACAACAAACACCATACATACAACACTCCCCCGCAGTCACAACTAGCCACTGACTACGTTGAGACTGGAGCGGAACTCAGAGAATGTCGTGGAGGGAAGTCCCTTGGTGAATATGTCCGCGAACTGCGAGGTGGTTGGGACATGGAGAACCCGAACCTGGCCGATGGCAACCCGATCTCTGACAAAGTGCAGGTCAATCTCCACATGTTTCGTCCGCTGATGCTGAACTGGGTTTGACGAGAGATACACGGCGCTGACATTGTCGCAGTAGACGAGCGTACTCTTGGCGAGTGGGCTGTGAAGCTCCGCCAAGAGCTGACGCAACCAGGACGCCTCTGCAACGCCGTTGGCAACAGCCCGGTACTCCGCCTCTGCACTGGAGCGGGAGACGACTGGCTGTCGCTTGGACGACCAGGAGACCAGGTTGCCACCGAGGGAAGACGGCGTACCCAGAAGTGGAGCGACGTGTGTCAGGACAGCCAGCCCAGTCAGCGTCGGTGTAGACGACAAGCTCTGTGGTAGGAGATCGGTGAAGAGCAAGACCACAGTCAACTGTACCACGAATGTATCGGAGAAGCCGCTTCAGCGCGGCAAGGTGTGGCTCTCGAGGATCATGCATATGGAGGCAAACCTGCTGAACTGCATACGTGATATCCGGCCTGGTGAAGGTGAGGTAGAGCAACGCGCCAGCGATACGCTGGTAAGCAGTCGAGTCAGCAACAGGAGCACCCTCAGCGGCAGGAAGCTTGGCTTGTGTATCAACCGGAGTGGAGCAAGGCTTGCAGTCAGTCATACCTGCGCGCTCCAGAATCTCAAGTGCATACTGGCGCTGGTGAAGGAAGAGACCAGAGGGACGAGGCTCAACAGTGACACCCAAAAAGTGATGGAGCTCACCGAGATCCTTCATAGCAAACTCCTGCTGTAGTGACTGAATGATGCGCTGAAGCAGTGTCTGACTGGAAGCAACCAGGATGATATCATCAACATACAATAGCAGATAAGCAGTCTCAGAGCCACGGCGGTAGACAAACAGAGAAGTGTCGGACTTGCACTCGGTGAACCCCAACGAGACCACAAAGGAGGTGAAGCGAGAGTACCATGCCCGTGGAGCCTGCTTCAGACCATAAAGTGACTTGTTGAGGCGACAGACAAGATCCGGACGACTGGAATCCGCAAAACCTGCCGGCTGGCTGCAATAGACTGTCTCTGTCAAAGTGCCATGAAGAAAAGCATTCTTCACATCCAGCTGATGTACGGGCCAAGACTGGGACAGAGCAATGGAGAGAACTGTGCGAACTGTCGCAGGCTTCACCACCGGACTGAAAGTCTCATCATAGTCCACACCAGGCCGCTGTGTGAATCCCCGGAGAACCCAGCGAGCCTTGTAGCGATCCAAGGAACCATCAGCCCGACGCTTATGCGTCCAGATCCACTTGCCGGTGACCACATTGCAACCAGACGGACGCGGCACGAGGTCCCACGTCTGGTTGGCAAGAAGAGCCGCGTACTCCTCCTCCATCGCCTGTCGCCAGTGAGGGTCAGCAAGAGCCTCACGGACAGAGGAGGGTACCGGAGAGATCCCTGGCTCTCCCCCGGAGGCGGAGAGAGCCGCAGACCGAAGAACACCCGCAGCCCGCCGTGTCACCATGGGATGGGAGTGACCAGGATCCCGATGGATGACAGGCGGGTGGTAGACCACCGGATCTAGACGCGCGAGGGCCCGAGGCGGGGCCGGCGGGTCTGGTGGAGACGGGGGCCGGGGCGACGGCCGCTGAGCCTGCACCGACCGTCGAGTGTAGACTCGAAGAGGCTGCGCGAAGCGCGCGGGAGGGGGCGCCGGGGCCGCGCGTGGCGCGGGAGTGGGCGACGGGGTCGGGGCCGCGCGTGGCGCGGGAGGGGGCGACGGGGCCGGGGGTGCCGGTGCCGCGCGTGGCGCGGGAGGGGGCGACGGGGCCGGGGGCGCCGGTGCCGCGCATGGCGCGGGAGGGGGTGCCGGTGCCGCGCGAGGCGCGACAAAGGGCACCGGAAGCGGTGTCGGTGCACCAGGAGAACCTGCAGAAAAAGGATATACAGAAATAGGTGGCTGAACCACCGGGTCAGTCGAAAACATGGAATCCAACTGAGGATCAGGAGTCGGTGTGGAAGAGGTGGAGTAGGGGAAATCCAACTCGTCAAACACAACGTGTCGGGAGATAAGAACACGACGGGAGGTGAGGTCAAAGCAGCGATACCCCTTGTGGTCTGGGGAGTACCCAAGAAACACACAACGGGTGGAACGAGGAGCTAACTTATGAGGAGAAGTGGCAGAGGTGTTTGGATAGCACGCACACCCGAAGACACGAAGATGGTCATACCGGGGAGGGGTGCCGAAAAGAGCGTGGTGAGGGGTGGGAGCGGGACACGCAGTGGAGGGAAGACGGTCAAGGAGGTAGGTAGCAGTGTGTAGTGCCTCGGCCCAGAAGCGGGCCGGAAGAGAGGCCTGGAGGAGAAGAGTACGCACGACATCGTTCGTGGTCCGAATCATACGCTCAGCCTTGCCGTTCTGAGGAGAAGTGTACGGACAAGACATGCGTAGCTGAACGCCCCGAGATAGGAAGAAGTCCCGGGAGGCGCTGTTATCGAACTCACGACCGTTGTCGCACTGAACAGCCTTGACAGTGAGACCAAACTGCGTGGAAACCCAAGCAAAGAAGTGTAAGAGGGTGGGAAAAGTCTCAGACTTGGCACGTAAAGGAAAGGTCCAAGAGTAGTGAGAGAAATCATCCACAATCACCAGATAGTATTTATAACCAGAAATACTGAGTACAGGTGAAGTCCACAAATCACAGTGAATGAGATCAAAGGCATGACTCGCATGTGAAGAAGAAGAAGAAAAAGGAAGTCGAACATGACGACCTATCTGGCAAGCATGACAGAGGTGCTCATCAGTAGTCCTAGTACAAGGGACAGATGCACTACGACTAAGCTGATTCAAAACGTCGCGGCCGGGATGACCAAGGCGACGGTGCCAGGTAGTAGAAGAAGGAGCCATGACGAAAGCTGGTGAAGTAGTGGATGCCGATGAAGCAGCAGAAGACGGAAGGCGAAGGGTGTAAAGGGGACCCGAGCTCTCACAGCGGAGAAGAGGACGTCGGGTAGCCAGATCCTTCACAGTAAGACCAAGAGAGTCAAATTCAACTGTACAAGAGTTGTCAGAAGTGAATTGGCGAATAGAAAGAAGATTATGAACCATTTGTGGGGCAACAAGAACATTAGGTAAAAGAAAAGATCCAGAAGCGTTGCCCATAGAAGTGACCGGAAGACAGGACCCATTCCCAACCATGATAGAAGAAGGGTAGGAAGGGTGAGGTGGGTAGACGGAAGAAAGAATACCAGCGTCCGGCGTGGTGTGGAACGAAGCACCCGAGTCAGCAATCCACTCGGCACTGACTGGCGGTGTCAGCCCCATGGTGCTGAAGGACTGAGCCAGAGAGGCGGCATCCCACCCGCCAGCCCAAGTAGGAGCCTGGTAGGGCTGAGCGGGTGGCGTCCAGGTGGGTGGATACGGCGTAGCAGGTGGACACCAAGTGGTCAGGCCCGGCGGCGGAGGTGCGGTGAACATGGCTGTAGGAGGACGAGCCACCCCTCCCGGAGCCGAGAAGGGCCACATGGAGATGCGCCCTGACCATGGGTGGGTGAAGGATGGCCAGGGTGCCGCTCCCGAAGCCGTCGGAGGAGAGGAAGCCGGTGGTGCGCCACCACCACGGCCCCCGGCCCCACCACCACCACCACCACGGCCCCCACCACGCCCACCACGGCGACGACGCCCGCCACGGCCTCCGCCACCCCCGCTTGGCCCGGGGGGAGGAGCACCAAGAAGCGAGGTGGCAGGCGGGGTGGCAGGCGGAGCTGGTGAAGCTGGCGGAGCAGTGACGAGCGCGGTAGAGGTGGACGAGGAGGACGCGTCAGGTGTGAGGCCGCGGGAGATCTCGTCGAGAGCGAGGTCCTCCCACACCTCCTTGAACGTGGGGAACGGCCGCTGTCGTGGAATCCATGTCCGTAGGAGGGCATAGTTGTCGTTGAGCCCCCGCAGGACATGGAGGACCAGGTTCCGGTCGCTCACCGGGCAGTCGAGGTTGCGAAGATCGTCGGCCATGCCCTTCATCCTCCGGCAGTACTCGCTGACGGAGAGGTCCCCCTGCGTGAAGTTGCGGAACCTGGCGTCGATCCGGAGCGCCCGGTGCTCGGCGTTGCCGAGGAACTGCCCCTCGACAGCGAGCCAAGCCTCGCGTGCGGTGCCCCCGGTGGTGTGGGCCATGTCCTGGAGCTCTAGGGAGATCGTCCCAAAGATCCAAGACACGGCGACACTGTCCAGGCGAGCCCAAGCCTCGGTCCGAGCCTCAGGAGGGGTGTCGACGAGGACGTGGTCGTCCAAAGCGTAGCGGCGAAGAGCGAGGAGGACCTGGTCCCGCCAGCGTCCATAGGAGGTGGACGTGGGGTCGAGGACGACGGTGACCAAGGCCCGGATGTTCTGGACCCCGGCCGCCTGGAGGTGCAGCTGAGCGACCATCGGGTCGGTCGCGTCGTAGCGGGGAGCAGAGGCGGTCGCGGGTACAGGTGGCGCCTGGTGGGAGGAGGAGGCGCCCATGTCGGTGGCGAGAGCGACGGGCTGAGGGCCTGTGGTGACGAGGAGGTAGTGCTCGGCCTCCGCTACCTGGCGAGCGAGGGCATCCGCCGCGGTGCGCTCGCGCTCCCAGGCGAGAGCAGCGACGCGGACGCGCTCCTCAGCAGCCGCGGCCTCGGTCTTCGCCGCGAGGAGGGCAGATGCGAGGGCAGCCTGAACTGACGTCGTGACGGTGGCTGCGGATGGGTTGCCCTGACCCAGGCCCAGGCCCAGGCCCTGGCCCTGGCCCAGGCCCAGGCCCTGGCCCTGGCCCTGGCCCTGGCCCAGGCCCAGGCCCTGGCTGGCCGGCCCGGTCTGGCCCAGCCCGGTCTGGCCCAGGCCAGGCCCGGCGACACCCAGGCCAGAGCCGCCTCCCCTGCTGTCGATAGATGGCGGAACAGCAGGGGAGCGCTCCTGGCGGTCGGGGGCCAGGGAGAGGGAAGGGGGCGGAGGGGAGGCGGCGACGGCGGCCGCCGGGGCCGGCGGCGGCAGCCCAAGTCCGGCGGCAGCCACGGCCGCGGCGGAGGGCAGCTGGAGGAGCGGCCCCTCCGGCCGCAGCAGCGGCGGCGCGCCCTGCGGCTGCGGCGCGGCCGCGCCCGGCGGCTGCTGCGCGCCCGCAGCCGGCGACGGGGGCGGAGCCGCGGCGACGGCGGCCCAGGCGGCGGCGGCAGGGGCGCCCGCGCCCGGCACGGCGCGAATCGAGCTCGATTCGGCGCGAATCGGGCGCGGATCGGAGCTGGAAGACAGGGGAGGGAAAGAGGAGAGGGGGGGGAAGCCCGGAGGCGGCGGCGCCCGGCCGGCCATGGCCGGCGGCGGCGGCGGCGGCGGCGAGAAGGGGGTGGGAGGGCTGGGGAAGAGAGGAAACCTAGCTTGATACCATATTAGAGGAAAGATTGCTGTCTATTCCTCCAACCCTAGAAGGGTGGGCTATATACATGAGATACATGGGCCTCTAGATGGGCCTTTACACTATATACACTAACACAAATAAGCATGCTACGGATGACACTTTGATGCGAGATTGTTGGACAAAGCTCTTGTAGAATGCCAGTCTGAATTCTATCCACGGATTGCAAAGCGACCTGGCCATGTAGAAGTGAAGAGAAGCATGCACCATGGCTGTGGATTGAGTGCTTCACTGTCATGGGCAGATCCCTGCGAGTCATCATCCTATTCCTCACCAGGAAACGTCTGATCAAACTGGGGAGCGGCAGGCGAAACATGAGCTCGTTTTCAGAGCGGATGCAGGTATGCAGAAGTGAGTACTGCCCAACCGAATTGCTCCAGTACTGTCGTTTCAGTGTAACATGGCACATTAGACCTAGTAGCATCTCCAATATGGAACATTTTTGCCACGATTTATCTTGGACATACCGGCAGAGCATTGTCACCTTGTGCCAGTCTGAGAAAACAAGCATGGAGTACTGAAACAATTCCAGGAGCACAAACAAGATTATTACCGTTCTAGTCAACCATATGTCGAAGCCCGTAGTGGAAATGCTCATGTTGCTGTCAGGGGAATGGTAATTGAAAAGGGTGGGGACGAAGAGGGTAGATAGGCTTGCTGTCAGAACTGCCAAGAACAGAATGGTTTCAGGGACAAGAGTTTCTCTGGGAGATGGGTACCTTGCATAGAAGAAATCAAAGAGAAAGCCAAGCTCGACCTCGACAATGCGATACATCCTCTCCTGGGAGTCAACATCATTCCCAGTATTATCATCAGGAAAGATGTGTCTCTCATACTCTGTTGATCCATCAAAGTGCGTCTGCCCATGAAGGCGCAAAGAGCATCCACTGAGTCGTCGTCGTAACTGTTTGAACAGGGCAAATGAGAGACAGAGATCCTTTAGTCTTCGTGCTTCTGGGTTTTCTGAGTTCATTAACTGTCCCTTGCACTGCCAAACCATTTGGATGGTGACGACACTATTGGGGACATTGAACTTGTACTCCCCGCGCCCATCTTCCAGGTCTGCCTCACCGCTAACCAAGAGATTTTTCTTATCTCGCATATACATGGTGATGAGCCGATTCTCGATGGAGAGGACTCGGTCCCTACCAACTGAAAAAAAGCTCTTTAGGCGCACTCCAAGCTTGGCGAGAATCAACAGCCAGATCAACAAGAGAAGAATTTTCAGATGCAATAGCAAAGAACTGGCATAAGAAAAGAGGAGGAAGAACACATAGATGATCTGGGCAGCCTGGTTCAGCATGGTGCGGGCTTGCTGGTCAGAGTCGTCAACGCTGCAAGAGGCAATACCATCGGCACAGCCGAGGAGGAAGCAAGCCCAGACGATAACGAGCTCATTGCTGAAAGAACCGGACTGCATCAGCCCAATGGTGTAGGACACCGCTGGATAACTCAACATGAGTGCAGACCAGACAACAAGGCGGAATGCAGCACTCCGGCTTGCACGCCGGCTGGAGCTTAGCAACACCAATGTGACGAGGAGGGTGCAGCTGAGAGTGACCAGCACCTCCACACGGACCAGGCGCCCCACTGGGCTGGCCATCCATGCTCTCATGGCTTGAGTGGTGGGGGACCAGTGCTGCTGCATCTTTGGACAGTCTTGGCTTCTGTGGTTGCCGAGCTCCCCCCTGGTGAACTTGTTAGAGGGCTGAACTCCAAGAGTCGTTGAAACGTTCTTCTTCTTTTTGCTTCTATGGCTCATTGATCTGCAACAATGCTTTAAGAAGGCTGGTAATCCTATCTTCATTTTGGTTTACTCTCTTTCTCTCACTATTTTAAACAAGATCTTTGGTCAGAGGAGTCAGTGTGAATAATCATTTCAGCAGCTAGACTCTGCCTGCTTCTGCCCACTTGTTTTTTGTTTGCATGTCTCAGAATGCGACATTCAACTTAAATAAGATTTATATCCTCTTAGTTGAGACTTGAGCATCCTACTTAACTTTTTCTATAGCAGAGGAAGCATGGAAGAAATGTTGGGGATAGCTTACTCTATGTTCCTTCACCAACCATGTATAACTTTTTTTAAGACAAAGGACTGCAATTTCAATTTTCTTCTTCTAGGACAAGAGTGAAGAGACATACATGGGGATTCTCTGTATGACTATATCCATGCTATTGACAGGTGTGGCAGTAACTGATGTTTTCGGGAGTGCTGATGGGGGCGTCCGCTGATGTGCTGAACAGAGAGTGTTGACAAAAACCGGTGTTAACACAGAGGTCAAAACCATTTTTGGGAGAAATAATTATCAGGATTTGATGAAAGCGATTGGTCATTTACTCAATATTCTTTTGACAACCATCGTCATTGAGAATAACTCTACGCAGCCCTGTGACAACGATACATTTTACCTGTGGTTTTGATACACTCTTTGCTGGCAGAGAGCCAGTCCCCCACTAGTTATTTGGCCCGTGTTTGGCAGCCGACCATTTCTATTTTAGACACTTGGTAGCCGACATGAAGTAATATATATTGCAGTGACTCCTTGATTCTTGAAAATAACGAACATGAAATATTATAATAAATAAATAAATCAAACATAGCCGAAGCATGGTGCTTCCACTTCATTTTTATCTTTCTCGCTGTTAGGATTTTTTTGTACGGTTTATTGTTTTGGTTACCTGCTCTAAGCATAAAGGGCTGATTCTGCTACAGTAGCTTTATGCACCAGTTGGACACTAATTAATTTCCCAGTTGACACGGGACGGTTTTATCAGTCACGGTGTGCAAGTATTGTATTTCTTTGCTGCAGAAGAAAAGTTCTTTCCCCACTGGCAGTGAAATTGCTTTAATAGAAATCAAAATGGGTTTTATAAAAACGCTAGCCATATTCACAAACCTAAAACATTGCTGCTGTGGGGCAGCACAAATTTTTTTTGGAATAATATTATTTTTATAGAAAAAATGCAGAAATAGGTGCTGAAATACGGGATTTGCAGAAGTGGTGCCCACTCGGTCATTCAGTAGCCGATTGGTAGTAATCGGCAATTGAATAGCCGACAGGTGCTGAAATAGCTTGCGGCTGCCCGTTTCCTGGCGCTGAAGCTGAAGCGAGCGATCTACTGGTTGCTCAAATCCCCTCCCTGACCTGCATACAGAACGGCGGGCACATGCTGACCAAGTACGCCATGCTGGACATCTGAATTGAAGGTGCTCGCGCAGCTCTGGTGGAGATGCTGCTGTCCACTGTCGGGCAATGTGACCTGCCATGTCCTAAAGCTGGCCACTTTGAGATAAGCTTTTAGATATTATTAGCATGTTAAAATTATCATATATCTGTTAATATAATATTTAATCTTAACTTTAATATCGAATAATGCTAGGCTCGTGAGCCAAACAAGCCGGCTCAAACTTCCAAACGAATTGAACCAAACTCGATTTTTATTTTTAGCTCATCATCAACCTTAACAAGCCAAGCCGAGCTAGCTCGTTATCACAAGCCAAAACGAGCCGAGCCTTAACTAGCTGAGCCGGCTCATCAGTGACCCTAGTTATTGCAGATAGGTTGGTAATACGTGGAGTTTAATTTTTGCACTCAACAAAGCAAAAGTGACCGAAACAACCAAAAAATAGTGTCACATGCTGAAAGCAATCATGCTTGCTCTAGTGAGCGTCTTCATCCTCGCAGTGCTTGGTGTACTTGGCGGCGTCCAGCAGGCCGTCCGCCTCCCCAGGGTTGCTCGGCTTCACCTTGATCATCCACCCATCCTCGTACGGGCTCGAGTTGATCTGCATATATATATACAGGAGCACAGGATCGGTAACATTGCAACACTGATCACAAATTAGGCATCAATATATCATCAGAAATATATAATTACCAGGTCGGGCTTCTCTGTCAGCTTGGAGTTGACCTCGACGACCTCGCCGGAGATTGGGGAGTTGACGTCGCTGGTGGCCTTCACACTCTCCACGTTGCCGAAGGATCCTCCCGCCGAGACCTCGGCGCCGGCTTCCGGCAGCTCCACGAACACCACCTCTCCAAGGTGTTCCTGCGGCACCGAGTAAATCAAGTGGTTGGTCTCTGTTAAAAAACCTGAAAAATACTGCTGACTATGCGCCTGTGTTATGGTAATCTATACATGCAAATTGCCAAACCCTCACTCTCAAACACGAAAAGTATAATTAAAACCATGTTGATTTTGTTAGATTTTTTATGAATGAGTGCTGCACTTTTATTCAGGTACGTAGAAGAACACTATGTTTTGCAGCTGGTGTTCACCTCACCTGAGCATGGTCAGTGATGCCAACCGTGGCGACGCCGTCCTCATGCTTGACCCACTCATGCGAGGTAGTGTACTTCAACCCATCAGGAACTGCACAACATATACCAAAAATGACCCTGTGTTGGTTAAACATCATTCCGATCTGGAAATAGGAGAGAACCTTCCATTGCAACATGCATTCTCATCATATCAAAAGACTAATTTTCAAGACAACAAACTCGATATTTTGTAATTAAGAGCTTTTTTGTTGTGACAGAGAAAGCGTACATGCATGCTTTCCCCTTCAAAATTGAAACAAGGACCACATGTATTGATGTACATGACCACCCGAACCAGTCCGTATACGAACAAAGAAATTAAAAGACAAGCATGGCACCATGCAAGAATGTGAAGCAAGAAAAGATACATTATTGGAGAACAAACCAAATCTTTTTCCCCCCTGAAAAGAGACAGTAGAGTCCCTTGGATATATTCTACTCGATGACGTAGAGAGCGAGGCTAGCATACCTGTAGAGAAGAATCTGGAGATGGAGAAGGCCGGGGCGGCAGCCCTGGCTCCTGAGAGCTTGAGGGCATTGGCGGCTGAGCTAGCCCACAGCCTCAGAGCCATCTTGCATGCACCGGCAATGCAAATGCAGGTGTGTTCTTCTTCTTCTTCTTCTTCTTCTTCCCTCTCTCTTACTAGTACTAGGATGTAGTGATGGTAGTGACGAAGGGCAATGGGAGAGGATAGGAGGTTTTGGTTGTTTGGCTCAGGACCACAGTCCACAGGGTCTCTTCAGGGATAGGGTTTGTATGGTTCTGGGGTGTGCATAGCCTCATCTATTCCTGATTAGGCATGAACCGTTAATTCTCCCCAACCAAAACCAAGATCAAGGGTGATTAGGGCCTTACGGGGGTGATGAGTGGTCTGTGATGTCAGAAATTATACAATGCTATTACTAATTTTGTGATAGTGATTGGAGGTAGTGTAGGGATAAAATGCAACGTTATTTTCCTCGCAAAAAAAATGCAACGTTATTTAGTTAACAATGGAGATGGATCCTATTGCTTGATACGATGAGTCAGCAGCTCAGCTACAGCAGACTAATGCACTTCCACATCACTAATTAATTATCTGGAGATCGAAATCGTACCGATTCCACTATGGACACACGCTAGAGGCTAGAGCTAGACTGTACAGCTAGCACTGTCTACGCACCATACTGTTGGATGTTAGCTTTTCCGAAACGAATAAAGTAGATTCTTTCTTTTCAAATAAGCCTTTTCTTTATCTTTCGCTCTCTTTCTCATCAATATCACCGATGGCAACGGAGAAATGACGGCAGAACTCTAGTTAGCTGTATACGAATATCTCACAAATAAATATATGTAGACGCAAATTCCAGACTTCCACAATGGCTGTTATGGCATTGGGAAAGGCTATTTCATTCATCAACTCAAAGTTAAATAGATGACGTGGCATTTCACTCTTGAAAATATCAAAATGGACCTCTCGGAGTTAGGAAGATAGAGACGAGAGGTGTTTAACCTAGATGTTCCGACGTTTCATATCTGTATTGGGTGGAGTAGAAGTTTTATTTTGTCGAGCAAGGGCTTTTTAGCAGGGCTCCGGTTCGACCGAAGCGGCTTCGGCCATGGCCCCTATATGCTTTTCCAGCTCTGACTGTTGGAGTTGAAAAAATGTTTGGTAAAACAGTTTCTCCTGGTTATTTTAAATTGATAGAAAGAGTGAAATATGTTTTTTATTTTCTTTTTTTCTTCCCATTCTTTCTTCCTCTCTCGTTATTTCCCATTTTCTCTCATTCTTCTATCCGTTCTCTCCGGCTCTCCCCATCTCTTATCCATCGCCTTCCACCTACGGCCTCCTTGTGCCAAAGCCGCCGCGGCCCTCCACTCGCCGTCTGCCTCTCTTGCGCTCCCTATCTCTTCTTTTATTTGCCATGTCACAATTTGGCAGGGCTCCAGACGGAGCGCGCAGCCCTCCCAAAGAAGCCATAATTCTCCAATCTCATTTGCCACGCATAAAAATGCTAATCATATCTATAAGAACGAGTGACCTTTATGCACGGGAAAGGCTATTTCATTAATCTACTCAAAGTCGAATAGGTGACGTGGCATGCCAGTCTTAAAAATATCAAAATGGAGCTGTTGCGGGTTGTGACAGAACATCATAAGAGCATGGTTTGTGGTTTAGCCCGTTGCAAGCATTTTGTGAGCCGCGCTGAAAGGCAATAAATGCGCGGCAGCTGCAGCAGCACTGCATGCAACGAATCTGCAGCAAGCGTAGTAGCAAAGCAACCAACAAGAGCATGCGCGCGCGCGTTCCGTCCGTTCCACTCTCTCCTTTTCTCTCTTCCCCACGTCAGACGTCGTCCGCTTTTAACTCGTCATAATACTGGCTCTAAGGCCTCCTCCAAATGTTACTAGCTCATATATCTAAGAGCTAGCTTAAGAGAGATATGTCACCCAACAATAAGAGTCAAATGCTAGCTCTTATGTCTAGGTAACCCCACATGTTACCCTCACATGATATGGGGATGTGTACATGAGACTATCTCTTAAACAAGAGATAGCTCTTCATCCTCTCTCTTTCACATAGACAAAATGCTGATGTGGCACACTTATGAGCTCTCTCCGCCCCCTGCCAAGAAGGGAATGTGGACTAGCGTGTGTCACGACGACTGATGGGCTGTTTCGAAGGCGGGATCTCGTTGGGCTAAACTTGGGCTGGATTCTGTCGTCGCCTTTCTCAATCTTCTTACACACACACCTCGCTCGCCAGGCAACCACGCAGCAGACAGGGACATGGCTGCGCGCGTGGGCCTCCTCTTCCTCCCACACGCGGTCCTCGCCTCCTCCTCCCGAGCTCTCACCCTCACCCAGTCCCGTGCTCGCCTCCCTCATCCTCCTCCCACCTTCCCTACCCACCGCCGCGGCGCCTCCTCCTCCTCCGCCGCCTCGCCGCCGCGCCTCCGCCGCCGTCTCCTGCCGGTCCGCGCCATGGCGTCGTCGGGGAACCCCTACGCCGCCGAGCTCGCCGCCGCCAAGAAGGCCGTCACCCTCGCCGCCCGCCTCTGCAAGGTGCCCCCCGCCACTACCCGTTCGCCGCGGCGCTCCCCTTCTCTCCGCCCTCGTGCGGCGCGGCCATCGCTGCCGGCGTTCTCCCATGGTCAACGCTCCGGAGGATGGAAAATCTGGCTGGCTCGTGATTAACAAACATGGTCCGGCCGCTGCCGTAATCCGCTGCTTATGATTTACTAACAAAAAAAAAAATTGACAACACATAATTACCTCGAACCGTCTGAATTCTCAGATCTTGTGGCTCCTGAGAATGGTGAAGAACCGTGCACAGCGGCGTAGCTTACACCTTTACAGCCCATGATCTGGATATAATGTACTTAAATTGATACCAGCTGTCACAATGTATTCATGATTTTTAGTTGTCGCCAAATTGAATGCTGCTGTAGTCTGTATCCGGTACAGGGCCTTCGGATAGGGTGACTGAGTTCTGTAATCGATTGTTTTGGTCCTTGACGCCGCAGTTTGAATCTGTTGCTATTGCTTTGTGTTTCCTCCCCAGACAGTGCAACAGAACATTGTGCATTCGGGTATTCAGTCTAAGGCGGACAAAAGCCCGGTCACCGTGGCCGACTATGGTACATGCTCATCCATCAAATGTCAAATGTATATCTGCAAGTGCCTCAGCTTTCTTTTCAGTAATCAGTTTTTGATGTGCTATTGAGTTGCATGCACAAGAATCCAAAACTTAAGATGGTGACCGGAAAAGGGGAAATTCACTTAGACTTCTAGACTACCCCTCACACTCAGGCTCCCTAGGTCTCAAACATGGAATAAAAGTCGGTTGTAATTTTTTTGTACGAATTGTGGCAGCTAGTACTCTGAAGTAACAAGGAAGGGCCGTGCACTAAGCACCTCTGACTTGCTCTAACCAATTTACTCCAAAAGCTCAAGTAATGAGGAAGGGGCTTATAATTCAATATATACCAGTACTAAAATAAAATTTGGAGTTAGCTGAGTAGCTTTTTAATGTTTGCACATATGTTTTTAATGAAAAATGGTCAGGGGTGCAAAGAATACTTGAAATAATATGCTGGTCGTCTTAATGTGTGGAACTTCTTTATTCAAACTTGCTGTTTACTTGTTACATTTCTTTTCACTCATGTAGGATCTCAAATATTGGTCAGTCTTGCCTTGATGATGGAAGTATCTGGCCCATTTTCATTGGTGGCTGAGGAGGTAACTATAATATTTCCTGTTAGCTGGTTCCATGTAGAATTCATCAATCTGTTTTGGAACTAACTGGTACCAAATGCTTTCATAGGACTCGGAAGAATTGAGAAAAGATGGCGCTGAAGAAATTTTGGAAGAAATTACTGATCTTGTGAATGAAACCCTCGTTGACGATGGTTCATATAGCATGTCATTTTCAAAGGAAGGTATCCTATCAGCGATTGATAATGGAAAGTCCGAGGGAGGCCCAACCGGCCGACATTGGGTCCTAGATCCAATCGATGGTACTAAAGGGTGAGTTCAATAGCCTAAACAAATAGGTTTTGAATCCTTGTGCAGCAATAAAATGACAGATTCCTTCCATGATTCACTGCTCCATCTACTATAGCTTTTATAGAAATGTCTTCTGGCTTGCGAAAACTAATGTTCCTGCTTTATTGTGCTCTTTTCTAATAGAATCAGGTAGTAGCAATCACATTTTTCATTTCACGGACCGGAGTTTTGGGCCTACCTCTCTAATGTCTGCACACTTAGATGTGCTAATTTATTGTGTAGCAGAGATGCGTATGTTACGCTGGTCTTGTGGGCACACAAGAAGGGATAGAGTACGGAACGAAGATATTCGGGATATGGTCGGCGTAGCACCAATCGAGGAGAAACTGACGCAACATCGGTTGAGATGGTTTGGACATGTCCAACGGAGGCCTCTTGAGGCGCCAGTGCGTAGTGGGGTTCTAGAAAGGGTAGATAATGTAAAGAGAGGTAGAGGTCGACCTAAACTGACTTGGGACGAGTCGGTCAAGAGGGATCTTAGAGAGTGGAATATCTCCAAGGAATTAGCTATAGATAGATGCGCTTGGAGACTTGCAATTAACGTGCCTGAACCGTGATCTTTTGTTTCTTCTCTTATTTACCCCTAACCTTATCTTTGGTCTTGTGCCGTTTTATGTCTTTCTTATCCCTGTTTCTTTTGGGTTTCATCTCTAGCCTACCCCAACTTGCTTGGGACAAAAGGCTATGTTGTTGTTGTATTTCTTTATCATTGACATATGGTGAACACAGTTTTCTATATTTTCTCTGATCTAGTTTAGACTGCACCAAATTAGACTGTAAAATTCAATATGGCATAAATCATCGACAGACATGTCATTTGTGGACATTTTTTTCCCACAAATGGATGTAAACTTTTATATACTAAATGCCAAGTTACAATAATATGTATTCTTGCTTTTACTAATAATACATAAAAATTGGAATTTCAGTGGTTATTTATTCCATTGTTTCCATGTCAGCCATAGCCTAGGCACCTAGAAACACATGAGTTCTGTTAAATTAAAAATTAGTCATGGAAATACTAAAGAATAGCACATTTCATACTGCTACCAAAGTGTAAAGTTATGGTATTGGTAGTTGCCTGACCACATTGAATACCTGTGGCTTCGTTCCTATACTAGATTCCAATTGACCATTGTAATATGATAGTTATAAGAACATATATAATTGTTTTCAGTCATTCATTTTCCCTTTTTGTTTGCCTATTTAGTACCTCCTTTTGCTACTACTGTTTCCCTACCATGTTAATAAATGCCCTTTTCTCATCCAAAATTCCTTTTTGTAATTTGAATCAGTTTCGTAAGGGGTGACCAATATGCAATTGCACTGGCCCTGCTTGATGAAGGTAAAGTTGTTTTGGGTGTATTGGCTTGTCCAAATCTTCCTTTGTCATCAATAAGCAACCCCAATGGTAGCTCTTCGGGCGATCGAATCGGTGCCCTTTTTTCTGCTACAATTGGTTGTGGGGCTGAAGTAGAGTCTCTAGATGGTTCTCCGCCACAAAAGGTTATAGCTCTTTTATTTGATGATTTTAACCTACTTCCTCCTCACTGATTTTTATATTTTAATTTCTTTTGCTCACCTTTTGGCTAATTAAGTGTCGAATTTTGTTTTTTTACTTATTCCTGGCTGACTATAATTTCAGATTAGTGTTTGCTCTATTGACAATCCAGTCAATGCCTCATTCTTTGAATCCTATGAAAGTGCACACTCCATGCATGATTTGACTAGCTCTATTGCAGAGGTTAGACCCAAACAATTATTTGTTTAGCCCAGATTGACAAGAGTACATAACTAATCGGGTGTTTGGATGCTGTCAGAAACTTGGTGTCCAAGCTCCTCCAGTTAGAATTGACAGCCAAGCAAAATATGGTGCTCTGGCTCGAGGCGATGGTGCCATTTACTTGCGTTTTCCACACAAAGGTTACAGAGAGAAGATATGGGACCATGCGGCTGGCTCAATTGTCGTGACAGGTTAATTTGAAGTTCTCTGTTCTTAAAAAAAAATAGTCCAAGATTTTGATTTACTCACTTTTATTTTGTTGATGTTGGCTTCTGCAGAAGCTGGTGGTATAGTAACAGATGCCGCTGGAAGCAACTTGGATTTCTCCCAGGGGAGATTTCTTGATCTAGACACAGGCATCATCGCAACAAACACGCAGTTGATGCCGTCACTCCTGAAGGCTGTTCAAGATGCTATTAAGGAGAAGAACCATGCAGCTTCTCTCTTGTAGCAGTTATAGTGATCAACAGAAAATGTTCGTTTCATATTCATACTGTGTCATACATGTGCCCGGCCTTTTGTTGTGACATTACAGTTTCATGTTGTACCACTTAGTCAGACTCTTCGCCTCTTGGCGATCAGATAACCATTCTTTTTTTATTACTGAATAATGGGATGTTTTCGTTCGATTTGGCTCAGCATACGGTTCCATTTGAACGTGGCTAAAATCTTCCCAAATTGTTTTTTACTAAAATATTTCCTTTTTTTTTTGGCAAAATCTCACTCATGCATTTCCAAATACCCATCGTTTCCTAATTTCTTGCAGTTTCTCTAACACCTGTAAGTTTTATGTATTTTCATATTCCTTCTGCTTATTGGCCAGTAGCTATCATTTGGTCAATAGAGTGCTTATTGGCATACGTTTTATTTGATGATTTTAACCTACCTCCTCACTCGAGTAGTAAGCACCCATGACCCAACTCAAGGAAAGAAGGGTTCGTCTCAGTAGTAACATGCACATGAGGCATGAGGGTATTTTAAAAAAGACTTGCTAGGTTAGATTAAGGAATTACTCCTTGCTAGGTTAGATTAAGGAATTACTCCTCTTATCTTGCATAAGAAAAATATCTTGGATAAATGATTGAGTACAAGTGTCCTGTTTTGACTCTTGATCCTTCATAGGCAACTGTTTGGCAACTAACAAAATCAGAATTCTTATTTTAAAAACTAATCAAACCAAATTTATTTCCACATGATTATTGTACTGTCGGGATGAACACGTCACGGTTGTTCGTCCTTTGACTTCACTCACCAAGCCAGCCCGCACCCCGCAGCACCAACACCAGTTGCCCACCAGCCACCATGTCGCAGCTTACGGAGGTCGCCGCCAATCCGTACGCCGATGAGCTCGCCGCCGCCAAGAAGGCCGTCTCCCTCGCCGCCCGCCTCTGCCAGGTTAGTTGGTTTTGGTCCCACATCTTACGCTCTATTT
The DNA here is from genome assembly GCA_015476505.1 of Urochloa ruziziensis. NCBI lineage: Eukaryota > Viridiplantae > Streptophyta > Magnoliopsida > Poales > Poaceae > Urochloa > Urochloa ruziziensis. Next base: position 5,582,200 of record CM027121.1, on the reverse strand, counting down.
TCCTCCCCGTCTTTTCGGGATCCCGCTCGACTGGAGTTCATGGCACTTTGCCAGGACACATCGCTCCCCAAGAACACGCGGTTAGGTTTTAGTTCAATGAATGAGATGCAGTGAGCTTGTGAATTTCTGAACTGTGGGAACTTTGCATAGGGGAAAAGACATGTCTTCAGTTTCTCTTTGCCTTCTTGGAACTTGGGGGACAGATCACACCCCAAGTTGGACTCTTGGCTGTGTGGTAGTTAAGTTTGCATAGGATCTTGAGAAGGAAATTTGTGACTCAAAATCTGAACTCTGAAACAATTAGGGATCCACTCGAGTTGCACGCTTTCTGAATTGTTGGATGTTCCATTGGGGAAAATATGGCAAGCTTTTAGGCCTCTGACGCCTGTATGTCTTTCTTTGGGATGATACATTTCACAGGGACGGGAAGATATGCTTTGGTAGATGGCTGATACCTTGCAGGCTTCTTTTTTTCCTCATTAGTTGTGATGATCAAATTTGGGTTTCATCTTCAGATGGAACCTCTGACTCTCAAACAATCATCTGTAGTTTCTTTGGATGCTTGCCGATTGCCATTGTATTTACCTGTTTTCTCTTGACCTGCCACTGTATCTTCAGAGGGTGCAGCAGGGAATCTTGCAGTCTGACATTCAATCGAAGGCAGACAGGACTCCTGTGACAGTTGCGGATTATGGTAATGGCCAAAACTTGATTTTATTTGTTTGAAATTTATAGAAGAACGTGGTAGAACTTTTGCCTTTTTTCTGAAACTTTGATTTAAGTGCTTCGTTTGGTTTCATGATCAGGATCACAGGTATTGATAAGTCTGGTCCTGAAGAAGGAATTACCTTCTCACTCCTTTTCAATGGTAGCTGAAGAGGTGACCCCCATATGCTTCCCTTTGTTCCATTATTACTGTACCCAGATTACATAAGTACTTTCCTGTAATTGATTGGTGGAATCTACTTTTGCAGGATTCAGAAGACTTGAGAAAAGATGATGCCCAACAAATTCTAGAACACATTACTAGCCTTGTAAATGAAACCATTGCAAATGATGATTCATACAACATGTCGTTATCTAAGGAAGATGTGCTTGCTGCACTTGATGGCGGAAAATCTGAGGGAGGCCCATCAGGGCGGCATTGGATATTGGACCCAATAGATGGCACTAAAGGGTGAGTTTGATAATTTACACCTTACCACTAATCATAGCTTATCCCGTACATATGTACTCAAATTCAGCAAAAGTAGGTCTGCCAAATTATATTGGCATACTCGAGTAAATTTCTTTACTGTCAATTTATAATTTGTCTCTGTTTCCTAGACCTCGCTAGTTTAAGTAAACTAACATAGTTGGAAGTCCTAACATCAGTTATACATTGAAATAGAACTTTATAGGGAGGGCACAGTGACATTCCATTATTTTTCTGTAAACTAGATACACTGGATGGCTTGCTTTATCATATAACGATATTATCTCATTTCAACTATTTTTTACAAATATAAAATGCATCAGCTTCGCAAAGCTGAAGTTTTTATTAGCTCCTTGATTTGCCCCTCTATACACATATGAGTTCTATTTGTATTTTTATTAAACGATTTTGAAGATGTCATGGAGTAATTTCAATACCTTTTGTACCATGCAGCACCTTTGTTTACCCTTAAATCCTTACCGTGGAAATTCGGTGCAGTTTCATAAGGGGGGATCAGTATGCTGTTGCACTTGGATTACTTGATGAGGGCAAAGTTGTTTTGGGTGTGTTGGGATGCCCAAATCTTCCATCAAAATCAACAAACAAGCACAATGGCAGCTCTTCTGGGGATCAAGTCGGTTCCCTCTATTTTGCTACAATTGGTTGTGGGGCCAAAGTCCAGGCTTTAGAGGGATCTGAGCCACAAAAGGTAATTAGTGCTTTGCTTCATGGATCGTAACCACTTTCACTTTTGTGAGTTCATTGCTTTCTTATTTTACCCTTTTTTCTAACTTATATTTTAGATTACCATCTGCTCTGTCAACAATCCAGTCGACGCCTCGTTCTTTGAATCCTTAGAACACTCCAAGCGTGATTTAACTAGCTCTATCGCGGAGGTTGGTCCTTGATGATTATTTTCTTTGCCCAGAGATCTCAATAATAATTATATAAGTGAATCCTTTGTTCTTATTTTATTAGAAACTTGGTGTCCAAGCTCCTCCTGTTAGAATGGATAGCCAAGCAAAATATGCTGCTCTGGCCCAAGGTGATGGTGCCATTTACTTGCGTTTTTCAGGCAAAGGTTACAAAGAAAGAGTTTGGGATCATGCAGCTGGATCAATTATCGTCACAGGTATGATACTGAGAAACAATTAATTGCACATCTGAAAGATCTGTTTGCTAATTGGCCCCTATCTGGTGTTTGCAGAAGCTGGTGGCATGGTAAAAGATGCCTCAGGAAATGATTTGGATTTTTCAAAAGGTAGATATCTTGATCGTGACAGAGGCATTATTGCAACGAATAGATATTTAATGCCAATGGTTCTGAAGGCAGTTCAAGAGGCTATTGACGAGGAACAGTAGGCTGCTGTGCTCATGTAGTACCTCAAAATTGTTCCAAATTTTCCTATTTGTATCACAATATCAGTTTTACTGTTACACAACCCCGTGTACAAGAAAGTACAGCAATCTCTGTTGTACCATACGCTATTATATCGTTTTAACATACTCCGTATGGCAGTTAGCTGTTCTTAACCTCAATAAATTCTGGAGGGCATTTAAGTGAGTTATGGAATGGTATCTGAAGGTGGGGATTATTGAGCAACCTTTTCCATTACTTATATTTTGTGTTCAGCTTTATTAGCTGTTAAGGTTGTTGTGTATGCACTGAAATATCTCCGTGGCTCTATTCCACATAAATACCAGCAACAATACAATGCATCTGCCAGGTTGAATTATTGATTTAGAGACTGTCGAATTGAATTAGCTGTTTACTGGCTGAATCACTATTTTATTTATAATGCTATATTGGATCTAAATAATCTATACTTACACGGCGATATGGCCTATCTAAGGCCAAGGAAACTAAACAGGTACATCAGTTGGGTAGTCTGCAGGGTGCTTCATGATTGTCTCCCGCAGCAACCGCTCTTGTTCTCGCAAGTTGGAAGGAACCTGATCGTAAACATCAGTGAAAAGCTCAGCAACTGGTGGTTTTGGCATTCTTTCTGCTACCTGAATGGCTTGAAGAAGCTGCAGAGAAGTTAACAGGCGGTTAAAAGTGTCATGTGTTATGCATCACATTGCTTTAGAAAGGTGAATCTTTGTGCAGCAGCAATGTTACCTCTTTTCTCACTCTGCTCCTTAGTTCAGATTCTTCAGCATCAGACCACCAGTCGTTCCCCTGAACCCATTTTCTGTACCTGGAAATTGGATCCCTTGCTGTTCGCCAATGCTCGATCTCATCAACTGGCCTGTACTTTGTCGAATCATCAGATGTTGAGTGATGGCCGACTCTGTAAGTAAGTGCCTGAAAGTTCAATAGTCAATACCCATGTCAATTATACTCTGAACTTTTATTGTTTCTGGTAATGCAACTTGGTTGAATTTATTCTTAACCTCAACTAAAATTGGTCTCCCTTCAGTTATAGCCATTTCTCGGGCAGCATGGACTGCACTGTAAACAGCAAGAGCATCATTGCCATCTACTCTGATACCACGGATCCCATAAGCCTGGCCACGGATAACTACTCCATCACCTGCAAGAACACTTGATTTTTAATACAACATTTGCATCAATCACTTGTAAATGACATGGTTCTTACGATTAAAGTTTTCATACTTCTGAATTGTTCGGTAGTTGGGGTGCTGATTGCCCAGCCATTATTGCGGCAAAAGAAGACCACCGGTGCTTCCATAACAGCTGCAAAGTTGAGCGCGGCATGGAAGTCTCCCTGAACATTTTTATATGTCAGGAAGGCTGGATAAAATGTTACTGGCAAGCAGCTGATCAGTGGCTGGTGAGTTTTCATCTACCTCGCTTGTGCCGCCATCGCCGAAGTATGTTATAGCACATGCATCCTTTTTGTCCATCTTCAGAGAGTAGGCAGCTCCAACAGCATGAGGGAGCTGTGTTCTGACAAATAACGAAGAAAGATAAGAATTCACTTGCCAGAATTTCCAGACATGGAAGAGATATTCCTACTTCGGACTTACGCAATAGGCGATGAGACCGTGAAATAGTTAAGGCGGTTTGATCCATAGTGAATCGGCATTTGCCTCCCTTTGCCATAATCCATATTGTTTCCAAAGCATTGGTTTGCAAACTCTTGCAGTGTGAAACCACGCCACAGAAGAATACCAGGTTCCCTGTACTACATTTTGGCTCCACAGGTGCCAGCCAAGGAAAACACAGTGGGTAAATCACTTGTATATATCAGTAGTATTGCTAGATTAAGCTAAACTTTGCTGGACTGATTGATGTTGTACCTGAGGCAGCACAATGTCATCAATACTAAGCGCAGCAGCAGATGCTATGTTGATCGCTTCCTCGCCATTGGAAGTGAGATAAAATGAGATTCTACCCTGCCTCTGTGCTTCATAGAAGATGTTGTCCATGATCTGGAGGGTGACCATCTCCCTGTACATTTTCAGAGCCACCTCCTTACTGACCTGACAGGTGCGAGTAGCATTAATCTTCAGAACAAAATTCTATCTCACAGCATGCCCCAAGGGAATATCTGGAAATGCAGTGAGCAGTGTACCTCTTGGAATCTACTACCAGAAATAGTTCTTCCGTCGTCATCAAGAACACGATAACAGCTGATCCTTTCCCCATGTGATTCCGGAAGGAAGTTCATTTCAGCGGTAAGTGAAACCTTCCCTCCAGGAAAGTCAATCGCCTGCAAAATAAAGGGTACAAATTGAGTCACGTGTACGGACAAATTTACCTCACCATCAGCGATATAGACCTAGTTCCACTGAACTGAAAAACACAGCAACAATAATCTACCATTGACCTTGAAGGCAATAGACAAATTTACCCAGGTTGATTACGGAAAAGACAGCAGCATGCGGAATTGTTTAAAACTAACAGCAGTAGGGAAGACCTGGAGAGACCAATTGATCTCATCAGCTTTGTCTATCCAGTAGATATTTATTTCGAAAGTTGGTATATATTTATTTTGATATTTTGACATCGAAAGTTGGTTATATTTATTTCGAAAAAGTGAAGTAAAGTTAATATAATAAAACTAACATTAGTATTTAGTAGCAAGCATGCACACGTTCGCCATCAGCTTATCAGATACAGTCAACCACGCCAACCAAACCCATTGACAAAAGGAGTTGGTGGTGGTCATCCTTGTCAGCCTAATTTACTGCTTGTTGCCAATTCTATCCACAATTGTACTCTGCATACTTATTCCTCCAAATTTCACATGCCATACTCGTGGAAAGAGTTGGCGGATCATCAACAAGTTGGTCGCTTGACGTGTCCAGATTTGGGAGTGCAGTGGAAGAACGTGATGAACACAGATGAAGTGGACGAAATGGTTAAGCAACAATAGGAGGCACCGGGCTACTGACAAATGACACCAAACAAGGAGCAGAAGAAGATGGGAAAAAAGATGCCTCGCTATCTTTTTCTGCACCAAACCTTATCAAAATCATATTTTAAGGCGTGTCATCATCCAGTATAGCATCCAGGATGATCGTTCTGGATCCTACAGTTTTGCTTAATGAAGAAAGGGGGTATGTAGCATCGTCATCCGGGGCACACCAATTTGAATATTCCGAATTTCGTATTATTGGTGCTAAACTGCTAATCTATCCGGCCAGCTGAGACACGCGGATTTCCTGGATAGAATACACACAAATCAAGAAGCATGTTACAGGCGCGTGGGGGCCGGGGACCCACCTGATCACCGCCGGTGAACCCGTTCTCCGTCTCCTCCTCGTCAGTGGAGGCTGCGGCGGCGGCGCTGCTCTCCCCGGCGAAGCCCCGGACGGAGCAGAACCCCCGGCGACCGATTCTCTCCACCGCCGGGAGTGGTGGTGCTCCAAGAACCGTCGGCGGCGCTGCTGCTGAGCCAAAGAACCACGGGCTGTGCTCGCCGGCGTGGCGCGAAGAAAGAATCGGCGGGAGCCTCCTCGCGGCGCGGGACGACGCTCTCGCCAGCCAAAGCGCCGCCAGCGCCATGTCAGTCCCGCCCCGTGCTCTCTCAGCTAGTAAGCTGGAATGCCCCTCAAATGGCGGCACCTAGCTGCTATAGCCTAGGTCTCGATCGAGCTGACGTATTTATAAGTGGCCGTGTTGGAATTGGATAGAGCTAGACGACATGAGCAAGCAAGCGAAGCGAGCAATGGGAAGAAGATGAGAAAGACAGAGGGGGAGCAGTGAGCTGGAAAGATAAGCGTGCGGGGAATCAAGAGAGCGCGGCGCGGGGCATGGAGGGGACGAGGAGGCGCAGACGGGCACGGCTCGGAGGGAGAGCGGAGAGCGACGACGAACAGGGGAGTGGGGAGGGGGCCCCATGTCGGTGAGTGGGGAGTGCCAGGGGGAACCGGGACGCTGGCGTGTGGGCCCGGCACCGCGGTGATGAGCATGGGCGGGGGTGGTGACAGAAAGCGACGTCACCGGCTTCATCCATCCCTCTCCCCGGTAGGTTGGAGCTGAGGCAGGAGGGGGAGGGGGACCGGTGACAAGGCATGCTGCTCCTGCTCCTGTAGCCTTGTTCATGAATCATGTGCTCGATGTCAATACTCAATACTAGGCTGTACCGTGTACCGACGAAGGCTGATTGTGAGAGAAAGCAAAGGAGAAAAAGAGACAGCACAAGTTTTCAAGTACTTTTTTCCAACCAGAACGAAGATTATTTTCCTTGCTTTTTTGCCAAACAAAATATAGTCTTGTTATTCTATGCAATTTTTTTTATTCTTTGACTTTTCATATAATATGGTAATTTATTAATAGTCTTAGACTATAGGTACTTATTTTTAAAATAATAACAATTTTGGCCACGTTATATCGCGCGCGGCTATGGTAATTATGAATACTCTACCTGCGTCGTATACATACATAGTGCAGCAAACGTTATAATGATATAGTATAATTTTGATAAAAATGAGTACCTTCTTCTGTCTTTTGATTTCTTACAAAATCAGCTGCCATACCATAAATTTCGCCGGAGAAGATACTGCTAACCATTGCCAAAAGAAGCATGAACCTCCATGTGAATCGTGTACCGGCCATATGCTCAGCACACGCCAAAAACATGCAACTAGTACTCCTGTGAGCAGTAAAAAAGTGCCAATTTGATTTCATAGAATATGTTTTTTTTTTTTGCCAATCACATAGTAAATATATGGTTGGCCCTTAAGGCCTATAAAATAAATGCCCAGAAGCTTCGAATGCGCTAGTCCTCTGTCCATGGTGCTGAGCAAGGTGGCTAAGCACGTGTTTCACCAAAGAGAAAAGATGCCGAACGATCTGAATACCACTTTCATATACTCAGCACAGAGGTCCTCTAGTACTCTGGCCGTACGCGATCTTTGAAGGTACCTAGCACGTGATTCATTAAAATGAAGGGTGTGAACGATCTGAATACAGTTTTGTCATGCTCAGCACAAGATTGTTGCAAAAATATTGATCGATTTGGGTTCTAGGAATTACAACTCAACATGTTCGACAGATACCAGTTTCAGAGCATCCAGATCAATGGCAGGCCGTCGTTTGTGCACGAGCGCTGGAAGCCAGTATGGTTCAGAATACCTTTTGCCATATTGTACAGGTACCCAGTAAATTGAGCCCAGCAAAGACCATAAATTCCTCCTGCATCTAATGGTGAAACTACGCCGGTCGCTGGTCACCTAAACCTCGTAAGATCACACCTGACACCACCCATCATTGTGCAGTGGAAGTGCTAGCCTCCCCAGCTATGGGTCTCATGTAGCCCAGACCTTTCAGCTTCTCCACCAGCTTCCTCTCGGCAGCAGCCTGAAACCATGAACAAGTGAGGGTCAGATACACAGCTTCAGGAGATTGTTTTTTCTTTGAAAGATAGCTTCAGGAAATTGTTGTGCTGAGTTGAGTGCGCCTGTGAGTACCTCGAGCATGGGGCTGTCTTTTGGGATGTTGCATGCCAGGACTATGTTCAGACCAGTCTTCAGCACTGAAACATGAGCAGATGCAAAGCTTTGCTGTTGTTAACCAACAACTACCATGAATGCTGATACTTGGTTTAACAGCCAGCAGAAACAGTACCTAGACGGCGGGCCATGCCTGATCCGGTGTTGTCAGATGTTCCTCCTAGTACAGAGGTGACGCTCACTCTGTTATCCTGAAAGGGCCACGAGAAAGCAACATGGCAAAAATGACAGCAGAAATAACAAAATATCAGCGCTGACAAGACAAAACTGCAGAAAAAGGACATAAATGAAATAAATGAACATCATCTTCTAGGAGTGTAACTATTGCCGCTTACCGGCCTAGTAGTTGCAGCAGCATACAGATGGCCAAATTTTGCTGTGTTGCATCCAACCCACACATAGATCTGCATCCCAAATCTCAAATATGATCACTCGTACAAATGATTCTACATACACTAATTAAAGCATGAGAGGTAACACATTGCAAACAAGCTGAGAGGATTCAAACCAATTTACATCTAAAATATGCTGTATGTGGAGAGTAAAGCAACTGATCAAGTTTTGTCCAGGCAGGTTAAAGGCTTTGAGCTTACAACAAGTGATACAAAACATTTGCCCTATCATAACCATGATAGACATATAAACACTTCAAGCTTTCCTCACAGTGACAATGTAGATAGAACAGCCAAACGGTCTCAGACATAAGAGTACCATGCTTTCATGTCATATGAAGAGACACAAATGATATGCTTGTAACTTTATGGTTCAAAATTACTTCAATTCCAAATGAAACTTGATAGACACCGGGTAAAACACCTTCCTTTTACCCAGATGGCTAACGCATAGATGATAGAACAAGTGAACAACACAGCCTATAGTAATATCATTTGTACTTTTCTTCCAGTTTAAGCTCATTCCCCAGCTTATCTATAAATACTTTTACCTTTCGTGTTGCACTTGGCTGTACAGATTGGCCAATAGAGTAGTGGTGGTGAACAGAGTAAGCAAACACTGTTCCAAGTATTAAAATGAGTAGGGTCTCGATGTACTGCAAGAACTACCTCCCCAGTGCTAATTGCATCATGAAATGTGAACAATGAAACTAGCACGCTTTAAGTTCACAACATGATATGCTAGTAACTACGTTTTACCGAATGAAAGTCATCTGGTACAGCACAACAATGAGTAACATTCAAATCGTTTTTGAAGTTATCATAACGATGAATATATGATATGTCATGAATTTACACAAGTTTCAGTTTGATACTTTGATTGGGGCCAAGGAACCTTGTTTACCTGTTTAGAGAACCTCACAATCTGAAAATGAAGTGTGACATCATGAAGGTCCTCTGTGAAACAAGCGACTTGCAGGCTCCCCTCGGGCGACAAATCACCTGAAGAATTTGTTTGGCCCTCTGTCTGGGCTGGTGAGCTCATCACTAAATCTGAAAAGCTTGTTCTCAGCTCCTCTGAAGACGTCATGTGCCACTGATCATGAAACGAGATTGATTGCTTCTTCAGTTATGTGGGTAACACGATCACCTCTTTGGATCAAGCCCTAAAGGGGGCATTCTACAACACAGTTGGAATTTATTTACAGGTGACATAATGTCCATTAGCATGCCGATTACAACAGCCAAGGACCGAGATCGAATTGATTGAAACAAAGGTTTGTGGTCATCTAATGTACGATTTATTATTCTTGTTCTGGAGGTGGAGTTGGCTGGCTGAAATCAGTAGTAGCAGGAGCTGAGGAGCATCACACTTTCTCGGTCGTCTTCTCATTATGTAATTATGGAACAATTGACCAGATGAAATACAGGATGCAGTGCAACAGAGTGCTGCTGATTCTAAGTTCAATCAAATTGGGCCCTCTCTCTTTTCGGGAAAAAAAACAAAGATCGGAGTGCACAAGATAGATGGTCCATCTCTCCTTTTGAAAAATCACTAGCAATCTTATTAATCAAATTTTATTTGTCAAAAGCAGCAATATGGTCCATCTCTCTTAACTTTCAAAGCTGTACTACTTCCTACAAGGAAACAAACACACCATGCTACCTTAGAACTAAACAACAATAGTATTTATGCAAGGACATCACCAATTGAGAAATTCAGAAACCATGGTGTGGGATATTGTGGATTCTCACCTCCTGTTGCCGACTTCTGGTCTTCAGTCTTCACCGCCGCTCGCTACCTTGCTGCGCAACTAGGTCCTGCCCCACTTCCCTAGTTTCCTTGCGCCGAATCGTTGCCGATGCTTCCGTGCACGTGTCCCCGTGGTGTCGTGGCGCAGCTCAGCAGGATGGCGCCGATTCGGCAGCCGGCGGCCGGACGGCAGCGGCGCGGAGGGAGAGGGAGGGCGGCGGCGCTAACCAGGTCACGGCGGCGTCTTGTAGGGTGAGGGAGGGAAACGGCGCGGATCTGCAGCGCCTCGCCCTGCAGCGCGAGAAGGCGGCGACGGCGGCGCGGAGAGAGAGGAGCGGCGGTGTGGTGAGGGGCGACGGCGCGGAGGCAGCGGGCTTGGTGGAAAAGAAAGCAACAGCATGACGAGACGGGGGTTGGGCCTTCTGGGCTAGAGTTGGGCTAACAAATTGGGCCAGCCTATTGGGCTAAAAAATAAGGGAGATGCACACTTATCTTCTTTCTAATTTTCTTATTTATTTATGTTCTAATTAGGAAAAAAGTCCTTTTTACTCCTCCTACCTATTCGTTTCGTCCGCTTAATCCAAAAAAAATTAGGCTCACTTTACTGCCCAAGCTATTTCAATTATTCAATCTAACCTCTAATTAGATTTATCTTTTTTTATTTCTTCGTGTACAAGTTGAGTTTTAATTCCAAATTTTATAACATGATGTCCTACATTAGAAAAATAAATTAGAATTTTTTCATGATTAATTTTTCATACTTTTTATGTATTAAAGATCAATTTCGTATTAAATATTCTAAAATATGAAAATAACTATGAAAAATTTTAGAATAATTTTTTAACATAAGGCATCGTGTTATGTACATGCTCACAAAATTTAAACTTAAAATTCAACTCGGACATAGAGAAATAAAAATGCAGAAACACATTAGGGGTAGATTGGACCAATCGAAATAGTTTGGGAGAGTAAATTGAGTCTAAATTTTGCTACAGGGTTAGGTGGATAGAAGAAATAGGTGAATGGAGTAAAATAGACTTTTTCCTTCTAATTAATTCGTTTCAATTTAAAAAGCAGCTCTGAGGGCATGCCCATGCGCACCGCGCTGACGGACTGAGGCAGCAACGGAGAAGTGGGCAACGAGCTTAGGTATGCATCAATGCATGGTTCTTTTAACACGGAGTTAACAAGGAGAGAGTATTATGAGAATTGAGAAAGGAGCAAAAGATGTCTAGTGTGAGAGGGGCTGAATCCGTAACTTCTAATTCACGCGCGCTCTTATTTTACATATACATTATTATCCGTAATTGCTTTAGATTTTGTATAAATACAATGTATATGTGCCCAACTGCTAATATATACTGCTGGTACTATTATGCATGGTCGCCATCTCATCTTTCACAAGAGATAACCAAGTGAAAACGACCAGATCAAATCCAAGTTCAAAATATGCACCACTACTAGTAGAGAACCTGCACATACTGGACCGCTAGTTCGAACTTTCGCGCCGCCAGGCTACTAGAGCGAGTGGATGCCCTTGGCATTCTCGATCGCCTCTTTGATCCTCCGAGTCGGCTCTTCGAAAAGCATCGCCGGGTCGTCGAACTGCGCCGCGAGGCTGGGCTCGTCCAGGAATGCACGGAAGGTGTCCGCGACGGAGCTGGAGAGCGTCTGCAGGTTGTACCCTCCTTCCAGGAAGAAGATGCAGCGGCCGCCGCAGAGCTCCTTTGCTAGCTGCTTGATGCTCGACGCCAGCATGTAGAACGTGCCCGTTGTGAACTGCAGGCCAGCTAGGGGGTCCAGTGCATGCGCGTCGTACCTGAAAAACACACGAATGATCGAGTTCTGCTTCTCATAGAACAACTTAAGATCAAGGCGTGCCCACGGGTTTCTTTGTAGAACCAAAGGAACACGGATTTTCAGTTCAGCATTTCAGGTTCAGATGGTTTGATCTTAAGGTTAGGGAAGGAGGCTCTCACCCGGCCGAAACAAGGATTATATCAGGCTTGAATCGCTGGGCAGATGGAGCAATGACCTCATCAAAAGCACACCTCATTGCATAATCACCTGAGCCACCAGGAAGTGGCAGGTTGAGCGTTGTGCCTTCGCCATCACCCTGACCGACTTCGTTGATCTTACCAGTCCCAGGATAGCTTCCAAACTACATCATCAAGCATAGAAAACAAAGATCGTTTCATGCTTAAGTTCAGCACCAAGTAGCTATGAAAATAAATGTTGCAGAAAACAGGGTAATAAAACCTGGTGAGTTGAGAGGAAGAAGATGTCTGGATCATCATAAAATGCATCGGATGTTCCATTTCCGTGGTGAACATCAAAGTCTATTATCATCACCCGCTTTAATCCATGTTGATGCTGAGCGTACCGAGCTGCCACCGCAATGTTCCCGAAGACACAAAAGCCCATGGGACCTTGAGGAACAGCATGATGTCCTGGCGGCCTTACTAACGCAAAGCCAAGGGGTGGATTAGGACCTAACTTTGATGCTGCAACCTAGGGAAACATAAAACATTTCTCGGGAAACCAGTACTACAAAGGAAAATTTGCTGAATAGTAAGGTAACAAACATACTGAAACCACCAGTAAAGTCAACAGAGAGAAGGGTAGTTACCATTGAATCAACCAATGTGATTCCGGCACCAGCTGACAGAAGTGATTCCTGGAAAGTCTACAAAAAGAAAAATGGAACAACTAAGAAGGTAACATCTAGATTTTTTATGATTCTAGTAATCTAGTTGAATTCATATCAGTAGGTGAAGCAAACTAGGGAACCACCTATCAATCTCAAATTAATACTGCAGAAAACCATTTTCATTAAGATGAAATCAACAATGCCGCCTTGTATAGCTCGTAACAGCAGAGCAGTGAGATAGTACAGTGCATATACATTTAGCATAAAAAGAATGTAAAAAGAAGAAAGTACATGCATAGGGCATTACAGTCTCTGTAGCATATGTTGGTCCAGTTCCTTCAATTAATATAAGACCTTCATCTGCAGCAGCACTCATAGCCTGCACACATGGACTCTATCAATAAAGAATCCTACCACATATTATGCAGATAGGAGCATTATTTGTAAATCCTATTGATATATTTTCATCAGCAGAGAAGGGCATCTTCCAATTGTCCTCTCATGTTAAAATGTAATTAAGAGCAGCTTGATGGAAAGTACCTTTTGGAGTCCAGTGATGTAAGATCTTGAATGAACTCGTGCAACATCATCTAGAGAAGCAGGGTTGAAATTTTGAATTTCAAGAACCTGTGAACCACGATGCTGAAGCAAAAGCAAATAAGATGCTATGTAACTTAAGCATACTCATCCTTTTGCAGTGAAATGCGAAGTAGATGATATAAGCAAGAACCGTGTCAAAAGCTATTGAGAGTTTAACTGAAGAACAAAAGAATAGTGAGATAAGAGTATAAGAAAATGCCCTAATGATTATCAGGACAGATGAAAAAAAGGCATTTCAGGGAGAATAAATTATATGCATCATCTAGAGTGGTTCTGCATTTTATGGAGGAAGAGAATGTTCATTCATTTATATAATTTAGTTCTTTTAGCATGAGTTTAAACTGAATGTAAGTTCAAAGAAAGATAAGCTAATATGAAGTAAGATAAACTTCCAAAATTTGTAAATATTCATAGCATTCATGATATACCTTGGGACTAAGCTCCAATTTCTCGAGAGCATCAACTATTGCAGGCACTCTTTTATTAGATTCTGGATGTGCTTCCTGAATACAAAAAGGAATGGAAAACAATATGATATAAGGCAGATGAAGCAATTTGCTAGATCACGACTTCAACATACCATTTTATTTTAAATAAATTTGCTGCATAGTAAGATAAAGAATGTCAGTTAGCTAACAGTTGTTTACATATATTTTAGGAAAATTGTGGTTGATGAAGAATTAAATAAAATACTAATGAGTTTCAGTTAACAGGTAGTTAATGGAGCTGAGTAGCGCAGCATGAACATAACATGAATGTGAATTCTGCTATGAAACAGAATCTAAAAACTGCTTACTTTGTTATGGCCCAGGGCAGGAGAGGTACAATAGAGAATACGAGCATCGAGAAGCGAATTATCAGGAACTGCTAAAATCATTTTAGGACTGTCTTTCTCTGATACAGAAGCTCCCTCATGATTCGCTGAGCACTGTGCACTCCAGCTCCTGATTTGTTTTTGTTCTCTTCCTGATGTTTGGAATATGCTTCTCCAGGTTAAGGCATGATGACTTCCAAAGTCACAGCAATGTCTGAGCAACGGCAACATCCTCCCTGGAAAATGGGGACAGATTTCCTATATGAGGACAGAAAATAGAAAGGTGAAATCAATAGCCAAAGCACTAACTGCACAAGTGCACAGTGCACATTACATGTGCTGACTTGAAATAAAAATTGTTATCATCCTGATATAAGAAAAGAGCTTATGACTGCCATTATATCATCGCGTGAAACACTATAAAGGACATGCTCATTGCTTGTCCAAACTCCATCCTTCCTTCCAAATGTTAAGGCAAACGTTAGTCATGAAAGTAACTACAAACAAAACTACCACTGCGTACTCATACCTCGGGTCATCTTTACCAGCTAGGTACCGGCAAAAACCAACCTCCAAAGGAAATCAGGATATTTCCCAATTATTTTCTTCCACCTTACCAGGTTTTACGCAGAAATGAGTAACTAAGCATTGTAGCACAGCCCACTCCGTTCTATCATAACATGGTTACATCACTGAGCCACCGTCAAAAGTGATCAAGGCATATAAGTTTGAGTTTAGCATTTCGTTTCAATCAGAGGCAGAGCCAACAACAGCCCCTCGTCATCCCTAGAGCTTCCAAGCACGTAAACCAGTAACCAGCATGTAGTAATACTAAATTGGTTCGGATGGGGTAAAAAACACCTATCTAGCTATGATGATTCTGCTTTGACTACTTCACATGAGCATTTCCACGAGCAGATCGTAGGCATGGCTCGCATTCACTGAAGTGGCACAAGGACGACGAACCAGGAAGAGCCAAGGGATCAGAGGGTTCACCTACCTCCAAGAATCGGAAGGGATGGCACCCACAACTGCTCCATCACCTGCGGCAAAATCTATGCGTCCTCCTTGTCCGGCGATTGCTCTCACCCCTGCTGGGTGGCAGGCAGCTTGCTGTCGAGTCGAGTGGCGGAGAAGGGACCGGGGCGGCATTCACGAAGACACAGCTAACGCGGGCCGATACGGGCCGCCACGAGCTCCTGAGCTATTAATGGGCCAGCCTCTAGTCACATTTGAGCCCAATTAGCCCAGATGCTGGGAGTCTTCTCGAAAGCGTATTCTTCTTGAGCTAGCACGGTACGGGTGCGCGTGTCTGAAGTCAGAAACTCAGAACGCGACTCCGTCTGGAATTGGTCCGTGCGGCGGCGGCGGCGGA
The DNA here is from genome assembly GCA_015476505.1 of Urochloa ruziziensis. NCBI lineage: Eukaryota > Viridiplantae > Streptophyta > Magnoliopsida > Poales > Poaceae > Urochloa > Urochloa ruziziensis. The sequence goes on along the minus strand of CM027121.1, from coordinate 5,566,494 downwards.
GGAAGGCGAGGGGATGGCGCAGCCGAGCAAGGAGCCGTGCAAGAAGGAGGCGTGCGACATCCAGGCCTGCCTCTCCAAGAACATGTTCGACTCCAGGAAGTAGGCACCCCTTTTCCCCCAACTTGAAGATTCTTATTGCTTCGTGACTCCATGGATAGTTCTCGATTTAGTTCACATGAATTGCTGGCGGAGTGTTGTGTTTGGGCCGTTTGCCTGCACGCTGTTCAGGTCTGAGGAACGGGGAGATCTGGAGAGCCATTGGTTTAAGGGGTTAGGAGTCACCAAGAATCGTGCTATGGTGGACAGGACTTGGTACATTTGCCTTGCGTTCATCAGGTTAAGGATTAATGGTGACCACGTTACTGTTAGCAGCTAGGCGTGCTTATTGTCTCAAACGAGAGGAGGAATTCTGGGGATGATTTCGTTATTGATGGCCATGGGCACTGTGCAGCAAATTGTTGCTTGCTTGCTTCAGATGTTTGCTTGTAGGCTCAAGCATGAGTTGGGGACCTTTTCTCCTCTCCATGTTGTTGGCTGATTATAGGGACTACGAATGGTTTCTAGCATACATTTTTTTTTTGTCAATGTGACATGTTTATCCGTGAGATTGGCCCTTGATTATCTATCACTAGCATTTACTCAAGGAATTTGTTAGCATCAAGGCTGTCATGAAGGAACTTTTACTCTAGGCTGGATGGTAAATTGATGCTATTCTGGGTCATTTTGGCAGGCTTATGCCTTGGCTTGTATCATTTATATTTCAAACAGATTGTCAATTTATTTCTGCTCAGATAATTTGTTTCATTGGTTTCACATTTGTAAGTTTAGACTGTGGCCTAGGTTTCTTTCAAATTGTCCTCGAATATACCTGGAATCCTGGATGTTGCATTGGAACATTTTTAGAATGTACATATGTTTGCCACAAGTCCAGATATTAGTGTGTTTACTTTCAGGCTGATGAATAAGCCTCATTGCTTTTCGTTACAAGTTTTGAGCAATGACCATAGATCTTGACAACTGATTTTGAGCATGACGTCTTTATTGTTTTGTTGGATGCGTAATCAATACTCATCATCTGTTGCTACTTTGCTAGGACAATTTTCCAGTAGTGTTTGCATGCCTAATTGTCTGAGATTGGTCAGCATGATTTAAGATTCTTTGGGGTGATACCATGCATGAAAGTTAATTAAAATGGTCAAGATTGTATGCTTGTTTGGTTACTTAGCATGTTTTGTAGTTTAGATTCTATGCTTCTCAATAGTACTGTGTTTTAAATTGAGGTGTTTGGGCAACAATAGAGATTTGACTTGTATAAGCCTTAGGATCTTGGATCAGCATTGAGGTGATCAGCATTGAGGTATTTGGGTAATGTTGACTGTCTCTTTTTTTAACACTATGACTAAAAAAGGCATCATGTTTTTTCTCAGCACTACATGTTTTGGAATAGTTGTATTTTTTTTATACTATCAAGTTTTAACACACAAGCACACATTTAGTAACTGGTGATATAATGCACATAATTTTTGAGTCATTTCAATATGAAAAATAAATATGAGGATGTATGATATCTTTTGTGATTATGATAATACGCGCTTATGTTCATGCTTGTTTTATTTCTTCAGGTGTGTGAGAGTTATTCAGTTACTTCAGTCATGTTGTGAGCAGTGCGAGTACAAATCAACACACTGTGGTTCCGTGTCTGGATTACTTAAGAACATTTCGAAATGATGAAACAATACCGTCATGTTTACTGCAAATTGAATAAAAGTAAGTTTCAAGAAAATTAGGAATTCTTTGGTTACTGAAGTTTATTTCTCTTTCAACATTTACTCGCTGGAATTTTAAATTTATATTCAGATTCTTGCGTTAAGCTTTCTCTCTCTTAGTTTTATGCAAATAACAGCATGATAGATTACAATGAACTTGAGTTATTGTAGTAAGCATTGTCATACTTTTTATCTTGATCCTGAGAGCACCCCTTTTTACTATCACATATTTATGTATGGTCAATGTATTAAGGTCATAAGCTCATATCTATGATCTATTCCAAGCATATAATTCATTAACATTTCTTCTGTGACACTTCTTCCACACTATCCTAGTGGATATCCCTGAACTCTGATCACCAAAGTTTATTGATACCACACTGAAAGCTAAACATAACTTGAGGGGGAATTTGACATTTTCTTAGATGAGATTCTATCTGGAATTTATTCTACATGGTCAGGTTTGGCAGGCAGAATCATGTGGCTCCTGTTCTTAGATAGTTGCATGCCAACGGACCATATGCTGCCATGTGGAGCCAATGATAGCGGTAGCTAGGTAAATCCCACTTTCTTTGCTCTGCACATGAAAGAGAAGAATATTGGGGAAATGTTCTCTCTGTGAGATCTGAGTAGATTTTTTTTTTCTGCACATAACGTTCTGATAGTAACTTTGTTATAACCACTGGATTTTCTGTCTCATGTGGAGGTTGAATTTCAGGCACAACTGACAGGATTTTTTTGATAGGTTCTTTGAGGTTAGCTTAGGAGTTCAGGGGGGACATCAATCTGTCCTTTGGATTAAGGTATTGTATAATATGGCAGTTCACATTGCCTTTTATACTATTAAATAACATGCATAAGTTGACTTGGTGCTTTTAATAATGTTTCTTCTTCACATAGGATGACTTGTAGCGGTGATGCATCCATCATCAATCTACAGGATGCTCTGGTTGCTTAGTTGTTTGGTACTGAGTTGAACAGCATATAGATGTTTCTTTATGATCAGAGTCTTGGTTCTTGTGCTCGTCTACACATGTAGATGTAGCCACGACCCCATGTACTTATACTGTACAATTATCCATACCGAGGTATTTGGTGACCCCCTGAAGTTCTGTATGTCATGTCAAGGTTCACCCTGCCATGTTCTGTGTCTTAAGAAAATTGGATATGGATAAAAGTCTCGGATGATCATTTATCTTTCGGACAAAAACCTTGATAAAAGCATGGTGTCATAAACTTAAGCTGTAAGATATGATGACAATCAGCAACCTGTGCGGCCATTTGAATATTTCAGTATCACACTGGTCAGCATTTGTGGCCAGTCCAGGTTGCTGAGAAATACCAGTACCCTAGTTGAAGCAATTCAGTGTTGTGCTGTGCTGCCACGTACGTGAGTTCTAAACTGCATGTAGCCAACGAACCTTTTGCTTGTTATTGGAACTTCTATTTCTGTGTGATGCAATACCTACCAGGCGAGTGTGTAGATTGGTATGGGATGCTATGACTTCAAGCTGACACGCACAATACATTCTCTACAACTAATTCTTGCTGTCTACTTGGGACCAACCTGTTTGTTGGTGTGTCCTCCACTCCACATGGCCGTTCCTTAACTTGTTGCTCATGTTCGATTCGTGTCATAATTCAGCCAAGCATTATGCATGCACAAGAGGGACCGATAATATTCAGCCCATCCCTTTTTGTAATTACAGGATTGTATTCATTAAAGACACCTTTATTCTTCTTTACGATGGCGACGTCTAAACGGCTGAAAGCTGATCCACAAAAGGGTGTGGCTAGGAGGAATGCATTTTGAATTTGCAAAAATGTGGGTGGCTCTTTTTTTTTTTTTGTCACTTTCACTACTGTAGCTGAGTCAGATAGTCTTGATTTCTGGTCAGAAAAGTTATACTTAGATTTTGGTGATGTGATTAGCAAACCTAATTTAGATGTGCTTCAGTATACATGGGTCACTTAACAATTGTTCCATGACTTACAATTGAGATTTTGAAATTTGAACTTCGGACTGGACTTTGCATAATTATGCTAAATAGGACAAGAGAAACAAGATATATTGCACTTGTACAGAAGTAGCATTCAAAATGTCCTCTTATTGTTCCGAAATTTCAAATGGAGCAAAAAAAAAAAACGTGGAACTTCAGCAAGGAAAGAATTTGAGAAAAGAACAAAATCAGCCTGACCGTACAGCATTGTTCGGTGCAGAATTCTCATAGCTGCCCTGATTTCTGCAAGTTCTAGCAGCTAGTCAGAATTAAGCCAAACCCAAGGCACAACCAAGATTCAGGATGTTCCACACAGACGAGCGTAACTTCTAACAGAGAAACAAGAACATTCATCAGCAAAAGGCCATATCCACTTACTGCTCTGAACCACGTTCTTGGTCCTGTGCTAGCGAAAGAAACATGTGTTGATCAATTGATCGCTCTCGTATATACACCTGATACATCATCATCATCCATGCACCAAAAGACTCGAAATTTCAGCTGCATCAGATCGGCGGCGTCTTCCTCGACGGGGCGGCGCCGGACTTGTGCGCCAGGAAGAGCTTCTTGAGCAGCCTCAGCATCATGAGGAGGCCCATCCTCCGCCGCCGGACGACGGCGTGCTTCCGCGTTTCGGCGGCGCCTTCGTATTCGTAGCCGTCGCCGGCGAGCCAGGACTCTTTCGCCGCCGACCACGACGGCGTCCCCTTGGCCAGCGGGCACGGCTGCGCCGCCCGGGCGAGCTCCTCGTTGAAGTCCTCCCACAGCATGTCCATCTTGTCCTCCACCGCGAACCTCGCCGAGCCGTGGTATTGGCCGTCGTAGCCTCCGAAGTGGTGGTGGTCGCCGCCGGTGGCGGGTTGCTGCTCCGCGGCCGAGAAGCTCCTCCGGTGATCGTGCTCGTGCGCGGCGGCCGTGTCAACGACACCGCCGGGGACGACGAGCCACGGCGAAGAGGAGGCGAAGTGAGGGAAGGAGACTTTCTTGGCGGCGTTGCAGTGCTCGAATGGAACGCTGGGGAATGTGAACTCTTCCATCGCTGCTGCTGGCCTGCTGCTACTCTCTCTTCTGAACCTCTGACTCTTCTGTGTGCAAGATGTATATGTGGAGACTGGAGAGGTCATGGAGGTTGCAACTTCTTTATCTACCACCTCTGGACATTCCCAGAGATGGAAAGGAATAGGAAGAGAGATGTAGGAAGACAGGGAGAGTGAGAGATATGGCTTGTTTAATTGTCTGAAGTTGAAGTGATGGTTGGCAAATGAGGGGTATTATAACATGGTGATGGCGGTTGGTAAGATGCTTGGCCGCTGGGATTGCTGTGTCAAGTAATGCCAATCAGACAAGCACTACGAGCAAAATTAAAGGCCCTACCTGTTTGATGCTTTTCATAATTACAAGGTCATTATATATGAACACAGCTAAAGTTCAGGAGCAAAAGACATTAACAGAATGGACCATGGGAATGTTCATGCATAACTTTACTTAACCTGAACATTTTAGCTGCAACTGCTGGTGCTGAGAAAATATTTATAAAAGAATACTCTTTATAAAAATAACTAATAAGAAATAAAATTAGTGTAAGCTGCAACTGCTGGTGCTGAGCAAACATTTAAAATAACTAATAAGAAATAAAACTAGTGTAAGCTGCAACTGCTGTACTAAACAATCATTCGGGAATATATCTGGCCGGATTGCGCTTTGTTTGTGATATCCTCAATTGTGATGTTTTATCAAATGTTGTTGAATGATTTGTCTGTCTTATCAGTTGTAATTTTTAATTTGCAGAAGACGTTGCTGTTGGAACAGCGAGGAGCTCGTTTGAATGGTTTTGGAGGGAGGAGGAGAAGGCATAGAAGCTGGCAGACAGTGCTTTTCAGCTAAAGGTCAGCGCTCGCCGCTCACTTTACTGGCAAAGGGTAAAGATGGCCGCAGCGGCCGCGTCATCATCCGACGTGGCACCAGTTTCAAAGTAGGAGACACCTGTGGGCTGTGGCTGTGATACAAGTAGGTCTGGCTGGCGTGACATGCCTTGCCCTTGTCCCTCTCCTCTGTTGTCGCCGCGCACAATTGTAAGCTGGTCTCTGAAATCAATCTCGATGCTAAAAACATATACATTGGAGTTGGTCATGGTCTTAAGTGAATGGCTTTAACCGTTAACTCAATAACTCTCGTGGTAATGCAACATCAGAAGCTTTGTAAAATGCTATAGTTAGAGAGCGTTCCTCACCTAATGATCTTGCCACTCGCGCTTCGTTGCGGCGAAAAAAAAAGGACAGCCGTATTGCTGAACAGAGTATAACGCAGACGATTCAGATGCATACGCAGATACGACTGACCACATAAATGTGCACCATTCGTCAATGCAAAGACTAGTTAATTAGATATTAGAGGGCATGGAGCCTTGCAACTTTCAAGCATTTCAGTGTAGCAATGGTACAAAGGATTTATCACTACTTTTTTTTTTTTTTGAGAAACCGGGATTTCATTTCATTCATAATAATCGGTGATTACAGCCCATTTTACAAAGACACACTTGAAAGAAAAGAAAATTACATTCAAGTCCTTGTAAAAATCCTCCCGGCTGTCCTTGCCGCCGGCGGCCGGAACACCAGCTTGAAGCCGACCTCCTTCCTTGGCGAAGAACATGGATTTTGTCGCCATCTTGAGTAGCATACCAGAATCGACATGCTCTTTTATCGTTGAACGGAGCGGCTGGAGAAGATGGTCAGTGACCATCTCATCGCCAAGCAATAAGGAATCTGACGCCACAATCGCCGGAGACTCCAAATAGCCAGACGACGAAGGACCCCTAAAGGGAACTGAACCACCAAAGGTGAAATATAATAACCAACCCGATTTCTCCTCGTGTTGGTACACAAAGCTCCACGAGTCAACGCCGGAACAGACTCCATCGCCGACGATAACAAGGGAGCAGCAAAAGAACCCGTCGGAGTCTGGATGACCAGATCCCGGGGACACAGACCACACCGGCTCACCGCTAGTGCAAGAAGACTCACCAGCGAGGCAGAGTAGAAACCGGCGGCGATTATTCCCTGACCGCAGCCCCGTCTCTGCCTTGCGAGAGCTGCTGGGCATCAAACTACCTAAACTAGCTAGGTATATACAACACGGCCACCTCAATCCTCGTTCCCCATCCTTTCCGGCGCCGATCCGGCGGCCAGAGTGAAAGGGGAGCGGAGGAAATCGGCGCCGGACGGCGGTCGCCTTCCTTCCGCCTGCTCTCAATCTCAACTGTTAGGATTTATCACTACTGATCGATCTGATTTTGGAAAAAAGAAAAGACCGGCCCATGACCGGCTACAAGGAGAACACACGGAGAGTGCTTGGCCCATGACCGGCTACACTCTCGCTTCCAGGCCGTTCAAGGGCCGTGGAAGAATGGGCATGGGCCTGAGCCCACTCTTCTTCTTCTTCGTCTTCCTTTCTCTCCCGTCCTCCAAGTCGATGGCTCGATGCCAACGCTGCGGCCTAGGGCTCTCTCGCTTCCTCCCTTCTCCTCGTTCGAGCGCGGGGGCTTGGGATGCTCTGGCTGGCGGCGAGTAAAGCGTGGAGGAGGTCTGCGATCTCAGGCGGGCTCCGAGCCGCCATGGCCGGCGGGCTGGAGCTGCTCCAGGTTGTTTTGCATAAAACCCCCCACCTGTTATCCGATATTTTACAAAAACACCCCTAAATCGGACCGGATCGCGATTAATAATCGCGATCCGATTATTTACACAAGACTCCTTAATTTGGATCGCGATTAATAATCGCGATGCAAGCGATCCGATTATTGGATCGCGATTATTAATCGCGATCCGATTATTTGCAGAAAGCCCCCTACTCTTTCCCCGCTCCCTCACAACCTCTCCCCGTTCCCCTCCGGCGACGGCGGCGTCGTGTCGGACGCATTCGCGCTACTCCTCCGAATCCCCGCAAGCCTCTCGCATGCCGGATCCCTTCTCCATTCTGCCGCGTCCGGTTCCGGCTCGCCTTCCCCTCCTAGCCGAACCGGGCGGCACCTCACCTCGTCCCCGTCGCCCTCCAACCGCGGGGTGCGCTTCGCCGGCGCCATTGGTCCTCCTCGTCCCGCAACCCACGGAGGAGAAGATGCCTTTACCGGGTACCATCCCCCGCGGTCGGCTTCCGCGACGACTACGCAGATGCTCAGGCTGTCGTCTCCACTAGTCCACTGCCACTACGCGGCGCTTGCTATCGTTCCTGGGTCCTCCGATGGTGCCCGGCTCACCGGAGGCGTAGTCCAATACTGGATTGGTTGGGAAGCCATCTCGCGTTTCCGCGAGGAAGAGGCCGTCTGCACCGCAGTGGCGGGGCAATGGCAGTCTGCACCACAGTCAGTTGAGGATTACTCTGCATTGGCATCTGGTGAGGCAGAGAATGATTTGGGGGCACTGCAGAAGAGGCTTTGATCCACCCATGTTCTGACGAAGTCTGCGGGATTGAGAATGGGGGAGGTAGAGCTTCCCTTCTTTTCATCAATCATCATCAACCTGGTGCTGTGCTGTGGGCGCTCGTCCCGTCGCCATCTCAGGTAAGTAAAAGCCAAGATCTAATGCTTATACAAGTCACTTTTGGTATATGCAGCATTTATTAGCCAAGATCTTCCATTCAGTAGTCAGCAGGATATATTTGCCTTTTCGTCACACTATCATTCCAAGAAGTAGATGACACAGTACACGGTCAGTCAACCCTGGACCCAACCCAATAATCAACCGAGAGGGGGTGATGGAGAAAATGATCAATAAGTGTTGTTTGAAAACTTTGACTGACAATGATGTTCTGAATATTTAGTTAGGTAAAATTAAAGTTGCGTGGTTAGAATTGTCATCAAAGCTATTTTGCAAATAATGCATATTTGAAACTACTGTGAGCTGGTATAAGAATCGACATTCTTAGCACGCCCTCTTACTCTCTTTCAAGCACCCTGATGAATGTTACCCAAGGAAGCCATTACGGAGCACACCAACTTGAGCTGGTGAGGATCGGCTGAGATTAAAGAGGTAAAGAGTCAAAGCAGTTAATCAAACTGAGGCCAAGAACTGGGATGACCATGGTGAACAGGAGGTATGGTCTCTGTGCCAGCCATGGCTTCTTCTTCCTACTGATGCTACTCCCGTTCGTGTTGTTGTTCTCCTTTCTTTACGTGCCACTGGCCGCTGCCGCCACACAATCTCTTCCACTAAATGAGACACAAAAAGGCATCATGGAGGATATTGCGAGGCTTGTGAACTCTGGATCCGTCGACACCATGTGGGACACAACAGCCTCTAATCCATGCCTATGGAGCGGAATCAGTTGTTCAAGTTCTGGTTCTTCAGTGACCAATATCAACCTGTCCTACTATGGCATATCCAACTCCTCCATATTTGCCTCCATTTGCCGTCTTGATACCTTGCTGTCCCTTGATCTCTCAAGAAATTCCTTAACCAATTTGGGGGACCAATTCTCCATCCCTTCTTGCCTCATGAAGGAAGGATTGTGGTCGCTTAATCTGAGCAGCAATTACATGAATGGTTCGCTGGGTGATCTATCAGGTTTCAATCAGCTGAAGGTCCTCGATTTGTCCCTCAATTATTTCAGTGGAAGTCTGAACTTGGAGTTCAGCGATTTTCCCCAGTTGAGAAGCTTGAACCTTAGTTCCAACAAACTTATTGGGGATATGCCTGCAGGGATGGATTTCTCTTTGGAGGAGCTTGTGCTGTCTTGCAATCAATTGACCGGTCCATTTCCCTTGGGTTTGTTTGACTTTAGAAATCTTACTGTGCTGGATCTTAGTCAGAACAGTCTAACTGGTGGTGTCCCTGATAAGTTCTCAAACCTCACAAAGCTCCAGACTCTGATTCTTTCAAGTAATAATCTGACTGGAGCAATACCAAAGAGTTTGTCAGAAGTGACAACACTATCTCGGTTTGCAGCTAATGAAAACAATTTGACCGGTTCAATCCCCCTTGGTCTTACCAAATATCTGAAGATGCTGGATTTGAGTTACAATGAGATCACTGAGGAGATCCCCTCGGATCTCTTGTTGGGTTCGAATTTGGAGACCATTGATCTCACAAACAACAAACTTGAAGGGCCCATTCCTGTCAATATTTCCAGTAGCCTCTACCGCCTTCGGCTCGGCATGAACAATCTAAGTGGGCGCATCCCAAACTCAATTGGTAACGCCTCAAACTTGGCTTATCTTGAGTTGGACAATAATAATTTGGAGGGGCAAATCCCTTCTAATCTTGGTGAATGCAAGAACTTGATCCTTCTGAATCTTGAATCAAATCAGTTACAAGGTCAAGTGCCTGTTGAGATTGGCAATCTTAAGAATCTGGTTGCTCTGCAACTTCAGATGAACAAATTCATTGGTACTATTCCAAGTACATTTTCGTTTTTGACAAACCTGACTACATTGAATCTTAGTTACAATTCATTCAGTGGGACTATACAAGATGACATTATGAGGTTGCAAAAGCTTTCCAGCATGAATCTGCAAGCCAATAACATTAGCGGAGCAATTCCATCTTCAATCTTCCATCTGAATAATCTAAACGAGCTCAACCTGGGGAACAATCTGCTAACAGGGTCAATTCCGGAAATGCCACTCGGATTGAGTACAACTCTTAATCTTAGCCACAACCATCTCAGCGGATTTATTCCTTCAAATATTGGATTTTTAAGTGAGCTAGGGATTCTTGATCTTTCATACAACAACTTGTCTGGTCAGGTACCATCCTCTTTTGAGAATCTAGAAAGGCTAGTAGTGTTGGTTCTTTCTTATAATCAACTCTTTGGGTCCCTTCCTACATTTCCTCCAAATGTGGTAGCCGATATCACTGGAAATCCTGGTCTTACAAGTACAAATGCTACCAATGGCAATAACATAGCAACTGTTGCTAAGAGAAAAGGCCACATTCTTCTAATAGTCATCAGTGCTGTTGGTGGTGCTCTTATTGGATTAGTCTTGCTCACTGTTACTGTCATGTTCTCACTGTCCAATAAAACTCGTCGTGCTGAAGATGGACGGTCATCAGCTGAAGAGGGCGCCACGCAATTCAACAATGTCTGTCTCATAACCATGAAAGGCATCCACACCTCTGCAGTTGAGTTCGTGAAAGCAAATCTGGATGACTGGCAGATCGCACCATTCCAAGCTCTGAACTTTGTGGTTGCGGACATACCCCAGGGACTAACGGAGGAAAACCTCATTGGCAGCGGTGGCTCAGGGCATGTCTACCGCGTCACATATACCAACCGGTACAACAGCAGGACTGAGGTGGTGGCCGTGAAGCAGATACAAAGTGTTGGGTGGCTCGACGAGAAGCTGGAGCGTGAGTTTGAATCTGAGGCGAGCATCCTCTGCAACATCCGGCACAAGAATATTGTTAAGCTGCTGTGCTGCCTCTCTAGTGCGGAGTCCAAGCTCCTTGTGTACGACTACATGGACAATGGCAGCCTGGACAGATGGCTCCATGGCAGCGTCCTTTGCTCAGGGTCAGGGCACTCTATGGCGAGGTCACGGTCTGTGCAGCATGTGCCGTTGGACTGGCCAACGAGGCTCATAGTGGCTGTTGGGGCCGCGCAGGGGCTGTGCTACATGCACCACGAGTGCTCACCACCAATTGTTCACCGGGACGTCAAGGCAAGTAATATCCTACTGGACTCGGAGTTCAGGGCTAAGGTCGCAGACTTCGGGGTGGCTAGGATGTTGGTACGGGCTGGGGAACCCAACACGATGTCCGGGGTGGCTGGATCGTTTGGCTACATGGCTCCTGGTATAACCTCATTATGTTTATCTATCTCAGTGGATTTTACTTTCATTTTTCCTGATTCTGCACAGTAACTGCGATAATCACTGTGTGTCAGTACCACTGGTTGAAGTATTGCTGGATCTAATATCATTTCTTTTTGTTTATATGCAGAATGTGCTTACACGAGGAAGGTGGACGAGAAGGTGGATGTCTATGGCTTTGGTGTTGTGCTGTTGGAGCTCACAACTGGCAAGAAGGCCAACGATGGCGGCGAGCACGGTTCCCTGGCACAATGGGCAGAGCAACGCTACCGATCAGGTGGCAGCATCTCGGATGCTACAGACATCAGCATCAGATATGCAGGGTACACTGATGAGATTGAGACCGTGTTCAGGTTAGGCGTGAAATGCACAGGGAATTCCCCATCGTCGCGTCCAACTATGAAGGACGTGCTGCAGATTTTGCTCAAGTGCTGCCAGCAGACGCTCAGGAAAAGCAGAATGGAGAATAGCATTGAGTACGAAGCAGATCCACTGTTGATGCCATAGCGAGGCACTCGTTGAAAGCACAGCTTTCGATTGGCAAATGAACCGTCGTGGGAGAGAAGAGGAAGAGCGGCACTATGAATTCTGACTTTCTGAGGAGAAGCCTGATATAGCTCATGCGAATGCGAATTACATTGTCACACGCCCTTCAAGACTAAACAACTATAATCAAGGAAATAATGACCTGATAGTGCATTTTACCAATAATTTAGTCCTCATTAATCAAGACTAGAGCAGAGAACTATGGATTCCAACTTTTCACGATGTCCTTAATTACACTACTAGTAGGTACTATACAGTGTACTAGTTTGAGTTTTGATACTGTTTTCCTATCACATCTATATAGAGCGCAATGCATGTACTTTGCGTCTTTGCTACAGATTAATGGATGCCATCAGTGATCACAAGTTCTAAACTGTTATGTCTAGCCATAGTTGCAGAGATCAGTGTGTTCCACGCTCTTGGCTCTATTGGCAATAATCTGGGATTCGTGACGAACCGCACTGACGCACTGTGCCTTCACCATTGTACTTCTATCTCGCCTTTGTGGTTCCAGTCAAGCTCGGACGTTGCACAGAACTGAGCCCCTGAGTGCTAAATCTAGTATACCACACCTTATGTTGTGTATCTCAATGAGCAATTAGCAGGTTTGAGATTGGTCTCCATGTACTTGTGTCGTTCTATGATTTGCCATTTACATCGGGAAGGAGAAGAACTTTTGGTTGCCCTGTTGGATCAGTTTGATTGACATCGTGTGAGCAATGCGCAAGCCAGAGTTGTAATCGCCTTGCATGGTTTTGCCGTGTGTTGACTGTCGCTAGTGCTGGTCAGTCTCTGGAGTGTGGTCGGAGATCAAAGCGTGACAAAAGAGTGTCAATTCACATCACGGAAGTCGAAAGTGTTAAGACTTGTAGACGTTCACAAGGAAACAAGTTTGATCTCACACTATTGCGTGTGTTCTCCTCTTCTTCCAGCTGATAACTGTCGTGGTAATGCAAAATCAGAAGTTTTGTAAAATGCTACAGTTCGAGAGCACTCGGTTTAGCGAAACTAACGATCTCGCCACTCGTGTTTCTTTTCAGCGAAAAAAAACAGTCGTATTTCTAGACAGAGTATTACGTAGACGACTCATATGCATGCGCAAATAAACATACATCACTCGTTTTTTTTTTAGATTAAGAAACATACATCACTCGTAAAAGTCGCACAATCTTCTCTGAGCACCGTGCAAGTCGATGTCTCGCTTCCTCCCTTCTTCTCGTCCGAGCTCCTAGTGCGGGGGCTTGGGATGCTCCGGTTGGTGGGGAGTAAAGTGGAGGAGCTCTGTGCTCTGAAGCGGCCTCGGAGCCGCCATGGCCGGCGGGCTGGAGCTCCAGGTTGTTTTGCGTAAAACCCTCTCACTCGTTACCCGATATTTTGCAAAAGCCCCCATAAAACGGATCGCGATTCCCGGATCGCGATTAACGGATCGCGATCCGATTATTATTTACATAAACCCTCCTAATTTGGATTGCGATTATTAACCGCGATCCGATTATTTACACAAAACCCCTATTTTGGATCGCGATTATTAACCGCGATCCGATTATTTATAAAAACCCTCTAATTTCGATCGTGATTATTAACCGCGATCCGATTATTTACAAAAACCCCTAAGAGTTTGCAGAAAGGCCCCTATTCTTTCCCCGCTCTCTCGCAGCCCCTTCCCGTTCGTTCCCTCCGGCGACGGACCTGCGCTCCTCCGGATCTCCCTCAACGCTCTCGCATGCCGGATCCCGTATCCCCTTCTGCCGCGTCCGGTTCCAGCTCGTCTTCCCCTCCTAGCCGAACCGGGCGGCACCTCGCCTCGCCCCCGTTGCGCCCTCCAACCGCGGGGCGCGCTTCGCCGGCGTCACTGGTCCTCCTCGTCCCGCAACTCGTGGAGGCGGAAGATGATGCCTCCACCACCCCGGTACCATCCCCCGCGGTCAGCTTCCGCGACCGCGTAGATGCTCAGGCTGTGCCACTGGCACTACCCGGCGCTTGGTGCCGTTCCCCGGGCCAGATGGTGCCCGGCTCGCCGGAGGCGGATTCTAAGTTTAAGGCTGGAATTCGCTATCTAAACGCACCACGCCGCCAGCCACAACTTAATGTTCGATGTGAGACTGGCTCTCCGCCTGCCGTCCGGCGGGGATCGATTCCCCCATTCCCCGCCGTGGGTTACTCGGGGCCCGGTCCCAGCGCCGCTGCCTGCCTGGTAAGACTATCTCCAACAAGCAACCTAAAAGGAGACCCAAATCCAAAATGGGTCTCCGATGGTACTATTTCAGTCTCCAACAGAGTACCCATACCCAAACCCAAAATGGGTTTTCAGGAGAGAGAGAACCCAAATTTGGGTATCCTCTCTCTTCGTGACCCATTCGCAGAAACGATTCTCTTTTGGGTCTTCTGTTGGAGAAATGAGTTTATGGGTCACGAACCTTTTTACTGTAGACAACCTAAAGTAGTATATGGGTCTCCGATTTGGGTCTCCGTTGTTGGAGACAGTCTAAGGAATGCAAGATGATCCCACCGCAAGCTAGATGGGGGAGATGGGGATATTTAATTATTTGCCATCCTTACGGATGTCACTCCTTCGTTTGCCATTATAAGAATGGCTTCTACATATTTGCCATCCAAGACAAAAAGATGCTACATTTTTGCCATTTTTGATGACGTGGCGAGCCATGTCACCATGACAGCGTGGATCGGGCATGGAAATGACCGCAATGCCCCTGTTGTCATTCCTTTCCTCCTCTTCTTGCACTGGTGTGTGGGTCCCACGTGTAAGATTATCTTCAACCTCTTGACTCCGGTGATCTCAACATCTTGCCGCCAGTACATTGCTTTCTCCCTGCCTCCCTTTACCTCTATGACGAGTGGGACCCACCCATCTTCTTCTACCCATGCGCTTTCCCCATCTAAATACAGAATAACCTGCAGATACGCCCGCATGAATCCGTGGAAAGTAACATGATTTAGACGGGGAATAGTTGACTCGTTGGTTTGGAACTCGATTTTATGGGGCAATCTTACCTGACGAACACATAGGACAATTAAATCGCTTGATTTAGTCTCGTTCTGTCTTCCTGACGAGGAGCCAGACCTCCCCTGCAGGTACACACGCAGCGCGAGCTGAAGCCTTTCCGTGATGGCCTGGTGTTGGTCTACATGTCGCCGAGTTGGCCAGCTCGCGGATGAGCTCCCTTGTCTCAGGGGACTCGAGTCCCACTGCGAGGTCGTGCTCGGCGACGGTGGCCACCCCCGCCCCTCACCCCACACGCCGCGCCGCGTCGGCCCAGTGCGCGCCGACGGCCAGGCCCTGCGCCGCGCCAGACCCTCAGGCGACAGCGGCCGCACCCTTGCGCTACGAGCCTACGACGGACCAGCGCGCCTCTGTGCTGGCGACCGATTCCCCCGTTCGGCCCCGGCGTACTGGGGTTGGGCGAATGGGCCTTGCAGTAAAGAGGTGCGGCAAGAGGTTGAAGATGACTAACCCGCGGGGTCCCATGCGTCAGTGGCAGTAGATAGAGGAAAGGGCTGGCAACGTGATGAGGGCAGGGGTAGCAAGCTCATTTCACGTCCTCAATCCACGCTGGCACGCAGAGGTGGCTCGTCATGTCAGCAAAAATGGCAAATGTGTTACTTCATTTGTATAGCAGTGGCAAATATGTAGGAGCCATTCTTATAATGGCAAACGAAGGAGCGACATCCGTAAGGATGGCAAATAATTAAATATCCCGAGGAGATGAGTCTTCCCCTAATTTCATCGTCAACCCGGGTGCCGTGCCGTGCGGGCTCGGCGACTCGCCGTCGGCATCTCAGGTCAGTAAAAGCCAAAAACCCGATGCTTGTACAAGTCACACTAGGTGTATGCAGAGTTCATGATCTAGCATTCAATAGTCAGTAGAAGAATATATTTGGCTCTGTCACACTCTCTCTCGCATTAGAAGAAAGGCCTTATTTAGTTCCAAAATCCAAAATGAATGTTTAGACACATGTATGAGGTAATAAATGTAGGTAAAAAACAAATCGCATTATATAGATGGACTGGAATTTGCGAGACGAATCCAATGAGTCTAATTAGGCCGTGATTAGACACTAAATTGCTACAGTAATGCTACAGTAAACATGTTCTAATGACAGATTAATTAGGTTCTTTAGGTTCGTCTCGCGAATTCCAAACGTAATCTACAATTAGTTTTTTAATTAGTCTATGTTTAATACTTCAAATGTGAAAAGATTCCCTTCCAAAATCTTTTCACCGCGGAACTAAACACGGCCAAAATAGATGACGCAGTGCGTCGGCCAGTCAACGAAGAAAATTATTCTTTGAACTTTGACTGACAATGATATTTTGACTGTTTATAGTTAGGTATAAAAATAGAAGCAGCGTGATTGGATTTAGATTTGTCATCAAAGGTATTTTGCAAATTGTGTATATTCGAAATTACACTGTTAAATTATTACAGAACGGAAGTATAAGAATTGACATCCTTAGCACATGCTCACTCTTTCAAGTTTCAAGCGCCCTGAAGAACAAAACCCAAGGAACTAGGAAGCCAGTAGTGAGTACCCTGCAAGCCAAGTGAATTACCCAATTTTTCCCCCCCCCCTTTGTTGAGCTGGTGAAGACCAGTTGGAGTTAAGGGGGAGGGAAAGAGGCCAAGCAATCAAGTGGAGGCCACGACGCAAGACGGTTCAGTCCGATGACCATGGAAGGGAAAGGGATGGGGAGGTATTGTCCCTTTGCCAGCCATGGCTTCTTACTGCTGATACTACTCCCCAGCTTGTTATTCTTTCACCATGTGCCCGTGACCGCTTCACCGCCTTCCCAACCACAACTAAGCAGCACGCAGGAAGCCATTATGATGAATATCTCGAGCGTTGTGGGTGACAGCAGGTTTAACACCAGTTCGGATCCATGCAACTGGAATAGAGTCAGCTGCACGCGCTCCGGTTCCTCTTGGGTGGTGACCAGCATCACCTTGTCCAACTATGGTATATCAGACTCCACCATCTTCGCTTCCATTTGCCGTCTTGAGACCTTACAGTCCCTTGACCTGTCCAGAAATGCGCTCACAGATTTGAGCACACAATTCTTCCCTGCTTCTTGTTCAATGAAGGAAGGGTTGCGTCTCCTCAATCTGAGCACCAACCAGTTACGTCACCCGCTCAGCGATTTGTCGGGTTTCCGACAGCTGGAGGTTCTTGATTTGTCCTCAAATTTTTTTACCAGTACAAATTTGAGCACAGACTTGGGTTATTTTCCCAAATTGATGAGCTTGAACCTTAGTTCCAACAGGTTTACTGCAGGCGCTGTTCCTACCAGTATGGTCGACTCTTTGGTGGAGTTGGTGCTGTCCAGTAATCAATTGATTGGTTTGATTCCTTATGGTTTGTTTAGATATGAAAATCTTACTATGCTAGATCTCAGCCAGAACAATCTAACTGGTCCTGTCCCAGATGAGTTCAAGAATCTCAGCAAGCTCGAGACTTTGCTCCTTTCAGAAAATAGACTCAGTGGGGAAATACCAGCGAGTCTGTTGAATGTGACGACGTTGTTTAGGTTTGCTGCTAACCAGAACAATTTTACTGGTCTAGTCCCCAGCTGGATTACCAAACGTGTCAGGATGTTGGATTTGAGCTATAACAATCTGAACGGGACGATCCCCTCAGATTTCCTTTCACATCTTGGGTTGCAGTGTGTTGATCTTACCAATAACCATCTTGAAGGGCCTATTCCCAGCAGCTTGTCTGGAAGCTTCTATCGGCTGAGGCTTGGTGGAAATAGGCTTGTTGGGAGCATTTCAAACTCCATTTGTAACGACACAAAATTGGCTTATCTTGAGTTGGATAACAATCAGTTGACAGGAAGCATACCTTCAGAACTTGGTAAATGCAACAGCTTGTCTTTGTTGAGTCTGGCATCAAATAAGCTACAGGGTCCAGTGCCTGCTGCAATTAGTAACCTTGAGAAGCTGGTAGTCCTGAAGCTTCAGAACAACTCTCTCAGTGGACCTATCCCAGATACATTTCCTGCTAGCCTGAGTATATTGAATCTTAGTCAGAATTCATTTAGTGGAGGGATACCAAGTGAAATTTTCAAGTTGCCAAAGCTTTTGAACTTGTATTTGCAAGGCAACAAGATCAATGGTTCTATTCCAGTCTCGATTAGTTCATCAAAGTCTCTAATTGAGCTCAATCTGGGGGACAATGCTCTGGATGGTACCATCCCAACCATGCCAAACACTGCAAGCACCTCTCTTCTGAATCTTAGTCATAACCATCTTAGTGGACCTATTCCTTCAAGTATCAACTCTTTAGGTGAACTAGAGATTCTTGATCTTTCACACAACAACCTATCTGGTGAGGTGCCATCTTCACTAGCGGGACTGACAAGCTTGACACAGCTGGTGCTTTCTTATAATAACCTTTCTGGGTCTCTACCTATATTTGGCCAAAATGTGGAAATTGATATCGAAGGGAATACTGATCTTGTAAATGGTACTAGAAACAATGATAGCACTTCTACTATCAGTAAGGAAAAAACACACACTGTTGTCATCATTGTCTTCACTATTGCAGTTGCTCTTGTTGGATTATGCGTGCTTGCTGTTGTTGTTATAACATCATCATTAAAGAGAATTCATCGTGTAGAAGATGAAAGGCGATTTGCTGGGGAGGGTGTTTCTCAACTCATCAATGGCCGTCTTGTTATGAACAGCAACCAAACCTCTGCAACTGAGCTCACGAATGCAAGGCCAGATAACTGGCATATCACAACTTTCCAAGCTCTGCACTTTGAGGTTGCGGACATACCCCATGGACTAACAGAGGAGAATCTCATTGGCAGTGGTGGCTCAGGGCATGTGTACCGTGTCACATACACCAACCAGTACAGCAGCAGCACCGGGGTGGTGGCCGTGAAGCAGATACAAAGTGTTGCGTGGATGGACGAGAAGCTGTTGCGTGAGTTTGAATCTGAGGCGAGCATCCTCTGCAACATCCGGCACAGGAATATTGTTAAGCTGCTGTGCTGCCTCTCTAGTGCGGAGTCCAAGCTCCTTGTGTACGACTACATGGACAATGGCAGCCTGGACAGATGGCTCCATGGCAGCGTCCTTCGCTCAGGGTCAGGGCACTCTATGGCGAGGTCACGGTCTGTGCAGCATGTGCCGTTGGACTGGCCAACGAGGCTCATAGTGGCTGTTGGGGCCGCGCAGGGGCTGTGCTACATGCACCACGAGTGCTCACCGCCAATCGTTCACCGGGACGTCAAGGCAAGTAATATCCTACTGGACTCGGAGTTCAGGGCTAAGGTCGCAGACTTCGGGGTGGCTAGGATGTTGGTACGGGCTGGGGAACCCAACACGATGTCCGGGGTGGCTGGATCGTTTGGCTACATGGCTCCTGGTATAACCTCATTATGTTTATCTATCTCAGTGGATTTTACTTTCATTTTTCCTGATTCTGCACAGTAACTTGGATAGTCTATATGCAAGTACCACTGGTTGAATTATTCTGGAACTAATTTTATTCTTTTTCCTTGTTTATATGCAGAGTGTGCTTACACGAGGAAGGTGGACGAGAAGGTGGATGTCTATGGCTTTGGTGTCGTGCTTTTGGAGATCACAACCGGCAGGAAGGCCAACGATGGCGGTGAGCACATTTCTCTGGCACAATGGGCAGAGCAACACTACCGATCAGGTGGCAGCATCCCTGATGCTACAGACATCAGCATCAGATATGCAGGGTACACTGATGAGATTGAGACCGTGTTCAAGCTAGGCGTGAAATGCACGGGGAATTCACCGTCGTCACGTCCGACTATGAAAGACGTGCTGCAGATTTTGCTCAAGTGCTGCGAGCAGACGCTCCGGAAAAGCCGAATGGAGGGTAGCATGGAGTACGAAGCAGATCCACTCTTGATGCCATAGCAAGGCAGTCGTTGGAAACAGAACTTTTTTTTTATACTGAAACAGAGCTTTCGATTGGCAAAGGAATTGTCATGGGAGACGAATAGCCTTGATGAATTCCGACTTTCTGAGGAAAAGCCTGATATAGTGCATGCGAATTACATTATTGCCACAAGCCATTCAAGACTAAACAGTTTTTATAAAGGAAATAATGACCCGATAGTGCATTTTACCAATAATTTAGTCCGCATTAATCAAGACTAGAGCAGAGAACTATGGATTCCAATTTTCACCATGACCTTCATCTTACACTGCTACACTATGTACACTATGGCTCTGTTCATACCGTTCTGAGTTTGGATACTATTGTCACATGACATCTATAGTAGACTGATTGTACGTTGCTACAGATTAATAGATGCAGTTCCTCGAAAAAAAAACAGATTTATAGATGGCATGTTAACTAGTTACTCTATATGGAGTCATAGTTGCAGAGTTCAGCCTTTTTCACGGTCTTGGCTCTATTGGCAGTAATCTGGGATTCGTGATGAACCGCACTGTGCCTTCACCCATCTTGCCCTTTTACTTCCACACAAGCTGACAAGCTTAGGTTGTGTCTCTCAATGAGAAATTAGCAGCTTTGGGATGGCTCTGCATATATTTGTCTTATGCCATTGTCTTTTGACATGCCATTTACGTCGGGAAGGAAAAGAAATTTGCCGTGTTGGACCGGCTGGATTGACATCATGTGAGCAATAATGCGCAGGCCACAGCCTTGCATGGTTTGCCGTGTGTTGACTGGCGCTAGTGTTGGTCAGTCTCTGGTCGGAGATCAAACCGTGAGAAAAGAGTATCACATCAGTCAAGTGTTAAGGCTTGTAGACGTTTGGGAAGGAAAGAAGTCCGATCTTACACTCCCCATTCCATCTGGGTAACTCATCTGTCCTATTCGGATCGGAACAGGATTTGACGACTTTCCCAGGAAGTTGTTAGCAAACAATCCAATCTACTGATGCCAATGCAGAGCTGAAATTTCTGCGGTGTCGCATTGCATATGGGTTCTTCTCTCCTCTTCTAGATGAAATCAGGAAACCACTTGACTGATGTGAGGGCGCCAGAGAGAAACCATTTCTGCGGTGTAGCATACGTTTAGTAGAAAACTGGCTGAACAGAGAGGGCGCCTCGACGTCTCCAGCAACTACATCGGCGGCGCTCTACCGATGTGCATCTCTCCGGCCGGTACCTCAACCTGTCGCAGAACGCGAAGCTCCCCGTCGCGTCGACATCGGCTGCCGCCTCGGGAACGGGGAGAACCTCGACGGCAACGAATTCAACGGCGTCGCTCTCCAGCCTCCGGAGCCTCCAGTATCTGTCACTGACACGACAAGCAACCACTTCGCCGGCGCCATCCCCGAGCTAGGCGAGCTGACGAACCATTTTTTTTTTTTTTTTTTTGGAAAGGAGACTCGACCTTCAAGTCGTGGGAGGCCTGCGGGTTCGAGCTCTGGCCGGCGGCACCACCCTTGGTGCATTTTGCGAACCTTCGGACCTTGTAACTAGCGGATACAAAATTAATGGTATGCATACAAAAATTAACGTTGCTTTCCTTTAATTGTTGATCGGAATCGATTGCTCTAGACATGTACATGTATGGAATATTTCATTGCTGATTACTCTCTCGGTGCAGAGGATATATCGGATAATCAATAGAAACTTGAGAAAAAGTGATCGAAGAATTACGAGAGAAATCAAGCATATATAGAAGTAGGCGTAGGTGAAGTCTCTCGATTCATTATTTCATTCATGGATAAACATCTCCCAGTACTGCAATTCTCGTCTCGTGTCACCACCTTACTCGCGCTGCCCTCAATCCAGTGTTACACACTTACTACATACTATAACACGTTTATTTGCAGCAACGTGAATGCGGCTCTGGACCTCCTTGTGGACACGGAGGTGTGGTCGGCAGCCTCGACCCTGCACGCGCGCGCGCAGACGCATCAGAATGATGAAGCAGATGCGATGCGAGCCAGCTTTAGTTAATTCTCAGGTTTATAATTAGCTCTAGCCTATAGCAGCTTGCTTGCGAACTGATGAAAGGATATCTGAGCCTTAAATTAACGTACCTGCTTGCGCAGGCTCCACATGCACGGCGAGAATGATGATGAACATCGCTGCCAACATTGCCAGGCACAGAGCCAGCAAGGAGGGACGCGCCTTCATTTTTTCGTTTGGTTTGCAGCAGCTGCTGCTCGATCTGTGTGTGCTCTCAAGATCACCTCGCTCTTTAAATTTGTAGCTTGTTCTAGGCTGACCAGCTGAGCTATATCTCGACTGGTCATGTACGTCGACGTGTTAGGCCGGCGATGAAGGCAGCTGACAGCTACCGTCAACGATTCAGACGCGCCATGCGCGAGAACCGCGAGAAGAAAATGCACGATTTCAACGGCAAGAAGGCGGTTAAATAGGGTCAAACTCAAACCGTGTGGTGTGACTGGTTTAAAGTTATTTTGTTGGTAATAATTCACACCGTCAAAACTCTTGTTTGTGCGTTCTCTAGCTCGTCAGTCGTGATGAAGCGTGCAGGAAGGTGAGGACTGATGACCAGATCTTTCGGGTCGTCGGCTGGTGCTGTGTTCGTTGACTTGTGTTCCCCTACTGTCTTGCTAAGAGCTGCAGCATTCGAGCTAAACTAACTTTCAAGTCTGTTCGGGCACTAGAACCAAGTTTCGGCCAAACGGTATCATCATCTTGATGACTTGATATTGGTAACACAAATGTATAGACTGATATGAGTATATGACCACAAAAACTTGATATTAGATTCTCTGGTGCCCTTTACTACTCTGATTGCCTAATGCCTAATGCGTAGTGTTGTAAGTGAAGTGATCAATGTGCGCCTTGACAATCCTGAGTTAGTTCGTTGATTGAATTCCTTTGAAGTTGCTGCAGCTCTGCAGATGCTTCTTTTTTTTAAGAAAATGACATCAAATTTGCTAGCTGCTACGTTATAATAATCGCTGCACTAAGCTGCTCTTTGTTAATATTAACTTCATATAAAAAATAATAGCATTTTATAACAATTTAAATCAACATTTTTTTCAATACCTAAATTTTTACCAAAATTCATGAATTTCGGTAATTTCGTTGGGACAAAAAATGCCGAAAACGAAATTTTAAACCTTGATCAAAACTGCATCACGATCAAAGTTGAACAGTGTCTTGCCTCTGTCGATCTGGGGCGATGTAAAGGCGATGCTGATCCTCGACGTATGTGTGGTCCGACGGCGGCCATGGGCATCGCCGGCACAGGAAACGAACGCTGATTGGAGCCATGGAGCAGAAAGGCAGAAGGGGTTGGGTGCTTCGGTCACGAAAAAGGAACAACTAATTAAATGGGTCGAAACTTACTACTCCCTCTTCCCTCTGTCTCAAAATAAGGTCATCACGTTTTTTAGAGTCAAACTTTCAAAGTTTGACCAAATTATATACAAAAATGTATTACTATTTATGATCTATAATAAGTATCATTATATTGAGTATTGAGTATACTTTGCTAATAAACTTATTTAGAGATATAAATGTTGATACAATCTTCTGTATTCTTGGTCAAACTTAAAAACGTTGAGAAGCGTGATGAGTACTTATTTTGAGACGGAAGAGCACGAAGCCTACAAATCATAATGAAACGGTCCAGACAGTCTTGGTGGGCTAAGCACGATTCACAAAACAATCTGGCCCGTCCAAAACTGATTGAAATCGTAGATCAAACATTAGCTGCCTACCATAGATTTACACAATCGGCCCATTACCACATGAAACAAAGCACACACCGTAGATTCTAATCACAATCGACATGACGTTGCTTGCTTTCTTAGAGAAGCGTACAACATATAATATTCGGATAAACTCGCTATACCTCACTGAAACTCTGAGAGATTAGTGATGATTGCGTATCGAGACTCTAATCAAACTACAGTACTTAGACCCTTTTCTATTAGACTTTCGGCACTGTGCATTGTACCTGGAGAAGCTTAAATCAGAGTGCAGCACACTCAACACTCCTAAATAATCTATACTAGCCTTTTGCTAACTGCTTGCTGTGTGAAGGAGTGGCAGCTTCGCATCGAGACCCGAAACTCCAAAGATCGCAAATCCTTGAGAGGGTAGAGCCTACAGTTACACGTACTACAAAAGCTGGCCTTTTCTCCGGCTCCTCTCCGTCAAACACGGCTTCTATGTCTTATGCAAAAGCAAAGGCCATTCGCAGCTTTAGCTTCCCTCTTTGCTCTTGATTAACTGCCCAGTTGGTACGGTCATCCTGCTAATTTTTTAGAGGCAGTGTCAGTCGTGATATGATACCGTTGAACACAGATCCAAAGCTTGCTTTCAGTAACAGTTTCTCTACTTTAATTTACTCTCAATAAACTGAACGCAGATACTTTATTTTGTTGGTGAAGCATGAGGGAGGGGAAAGCTCCAAAATTGCTGTCAAATTTTTACTTGCAACATTCTTTGGATTGGCCTGTGATATCTGTCTGACCTGGTCGCAGCAGGAGGCACCATCCTCGGCCCTGTTTAGATGTTTCGCGAAATTTTTTCGAGTGTGTTCCCTCACATGCATAGCATATTAAATGTAGTCGGAAAAAATAACCCATTATATAGATGGAGTGTACTTCGCGAGACGAATCTAATGAGACTAGTTAGGTCGTGATTAGACAATAAATTGCTACAGTAAACATGTGCTAATGACGGATTAATTAGACTCGTTAGGTTCGTCTTGCGATTTACTGACAGAATATGTAATTAGTTTTGTAATTAGTCTATATTTAATACTTCAAATGTGTGCCCGACATAGCCAAAAAAAATTCGCGTTTCATCTAAACAGGGCCGAATAGAAGAAGCTGCACTGCAAAATACGGATCCAGAGCACATTTTAGGCTGTCTGCACCGGGTACTCCAACCCACCCGCTACATGGCACGGGGCACATTCCGTTTATTTTGCTGCAGCGGTTGACGGTAAAAGGATCTGGACCATCCTGTTCGGATGTGCAGACGGCAAATCAAGCGGGCGTAGAGAGAACTCGGTAAACGCCACGTCGGCGCGGGGCCCACGCACCCGCGCCCCTTCCCAACAACCGGACGAAGAGAGAGCGCGGCGGAGGTTGCCAGAGGAGAGGGGAGGGCGGCGCGGAGGCCCGCCGTCGGGCGCGGGGCCTCTGCTCCTCCGCGGAGAGGGCGGGGGCGGGGCGGGCTGGAGCCGCTGCATCTGGCACCGGCCGCGGCCATGGCGCTCCTCTGCTCCTGGTCCACCGGCCATGGCAGGCGGAGCGGAGGCCGAGCTAGAGTTCTCCACCGCCGCGCACCTCCCCTCGACGCCGCCGGCGAAGCAGCCGACGCCGCCGCCGATCTCCGCCACCTCGCCCGCCGGCGAAGCAGAGGCCTGAAGCCTGCCTACGGCGCCGGCCAAGCAAAAAACAAGATGCTCCCATCTCTTCCTCTGCTCTTCTCTCCCTGTCGACGCACAAGCAAAGCAAACAGAGGAAATGGAAAGAACATCAATCACGTACAGTCGAGAGCATGTAGAGGAAAGACCCAAATCACAGCATCGCTTGCCTCATTTTTCCATCTATGATTCATCCACTCCAATCGAATTGCAGAGCACACCCAAAATTTCACCCCTCATTTATTCACTCCCCCAAATCAATTACAGAACACAACCACCGTTCAGCAAGAATCCGTTCAGCAGAGTACCTGATTTCCTACATCAGCATGCAAGAGGAAGGGTGCTGGCCTGCTGGGATGGTCGGCGGGCAGCGCAGGGAGCAGGCCGGAGCTGGAGGCCGATGAGCAGGGAAAACACACAGCAGCTAATCTCCCCATCGCTCTAAAAAACAAGCAAAGAAAAAAGTAGGAGCAACTATTGATTGTCGTTCCAGGAGATGGTGCTGGCTTGGTCTCGCAGAGATATCGTGAAGCGGCGTCCACAGAGAGTTCGAGAGAGATCAAGAGGAGCAGGGAGAAGAAAACGAGGAGCAGGGAGCCACGCTGCTCCTGGAGGCGGGGATGAGGCCGGCGGAGGAGGAGTCGAGGCAACGCTCCTCCATGCCCATCGCGCCGTCTCGAGCTCCGCCGCGCCGCGCGGGTGAGCGCCGGTGAGGGAAGGCCGGAGGGAGAGGAGAGGAGCGGAGGGAGAGGATAGCGGAGAGAGACGGGAGGCAGCGTTGGTGGGGATGGGGTGAGTTAAAAAATGTTTAAGTGTGGGCCCCGTGTTGTGGTAGTTGGTATAGAGTGTGAGATGTAAAGGTTGACGAGTGCGGAAGAGATGAATTTAAAGTAGAGAATCTCGATGACTAGGACAGAATATTCCTTTTAAAGTGTGGAGATAAAGGTTCACGAGTGCGGATAGCCAGCCTTAGGCCTCATTCGCTTCCTTTGGAACCGTTCTATCCGGATTGGGGTAGATATAGCAAGAAATTTGTAATAGGTACAGCAAGAGACCGGGATTTGTTTCGGGTAATGAACCAATTTACTCATGATAGGTACAACAAAAGACCCGGATTGGTTCCACACCTATTGACTAGTGGATTGATTCCCGGTCTTTTGTTGCAACAATCATGAACAAATTGGTTCACGACCCGAAATAAATCCCGGTCTCTCGTTGTACGTAGCACAAATTTCTTGCTATAGCTATCTAATCTAGGTGGAACGGTTCCTGAGAAACCGAATGAGCCCTTAGTGTGGTGGAGAATCCTGCCGGAACGATTCTGTGAAACCCGTGTGGCCGTGGGAGAGAAGGGTGAAGTCTCCGTTCAAAGTCTCCTCGTCAAGTGTGTGGACTGAGTGAGAAAATGACATCAACATTTCGCATAGCCATATTCTCTCCCATTCCCTTTGCTTTCCTTTTTATTTATTTATTGATTTTGCTTGTATACTTTTTCTATATGTGTGTTGTTAAATGATGGAGGGTTATAGATTACACGAAGTCATGTGGTAAACAAGGAATGTGATTCTGTCTTTTCTAACTTCTATGCACTATGAACATGTAGACTAGTTTATGTGTGAGTTGTAATAAGTTAACAAGAACTTTTGTCCAACCTAAGTAAAATGTTAATTTCAACTGCATATTATAGATTCTTCGACAATTTCTACGAAGCAGAAATCTTCAGTCTACAAAATGATAGAAATTTACGAAAGGAGCTCTTTAACCAGTAAGTTATTACCGTTTAAGCAATCCAATATTTTTGTTCACCTTTTACAGTGGTAGAGTATGTTACTACTCCTATGTGAGACCGTACCGGTGCTAAATTTGACAGTAAGGGCACGTACAACGGCGTCATCTGCCGTCGACATGCAAAGGAATTTTACAGAAAACCGCCGCGCGACCGTCATCAAGGCCGGCTTGGCGTCTCGTTCGTCTACGGCGTCGGCGCGTGGTCCGATGCGAAGCGCCGAGTCTTGCAGCGCGTTGCACGGCCTGTTCCCGGTCGTCGACGGTGGCGCGGACCGCGTGCGCGTAGGCGTTCGTGCGCAGGGGATTTTCCCCTTGGCGGCAAAGCAGTGTCTGCTCCCGCCTTCCCTCAATCCTCCAACCCTCTGCCCTCCGAATCAAATCCAAACCCCCCACCCCAACGATAGCTACCATGCGGCAGTAGGAGGCGGTGGCGCGAGCTTCGACAGCGCGGAGAGCTCCGGCGGCGGCAGCGGGAGGACCTCTGGCGGCGGCAGCAGCGGGAGGACCACCGGGGGCGGCGCAGATGCGAACGGGGACAGGGCTCTGCGGCAGCGCCGGAGTTGAGGAGTTCTGGGCTAGGCGTGTGGTGCATGTGGCGCAACAGCTTCTTCTCCAACATCCTTGAGGGCAACTACTTCTTCTCCAACTGTTTTCCCCCCCATAGTTGGCCACCGTGTCGTGCCAGCCGTGCCGACCGTGCCGTGCCTGACCGTGCTATGGGCCAGGCCTTCGGCCCATGACACGGCACATGGGCCGTTTACCCGTGCCGTGCCACCCATGGGCCACGACCATTTTCGCCGTGCCGTGCCGGCCCATGGCACGTCAACATAAACACTTCATCAGAATCAAAATGAGACAAATTTTATGAAAATGATTAACTGATTATCAAAAGGAGTTGTTGTGCAATGCTGCATTGCTGTCTCATTAAAAACCTTTCTAGGTAAAACTCACCCTTGTGAGAAACCCTAGAAAGGAAAAGAGTACAGCCAGCTCAAAAGTTTCACAAGTCTTAGTTCATCTATCCTATTACAATAGCCAACATCAGTGGCAAGTTGTTCAAGTCATCAAGTGGCAAGGCAAAGTTTAAACATTGCAGTTCTATCCTATTACAGACTTCTCGAGATGTTCATCTTCATATTCAGTCCTTCATGTTCATCTTGACAAAAGAGCTGTTGACAAAAGAGCTGTTGACAAAAGAGTCGTTGGCGCGGTGGCGGCCTGGCGGCCGTGCCGGCCACCGTGCCGCTCCCTCGGCCGTGCCGTGCCCGTGCTGTGTCATGGGCCAGGGCGGCGGCCCATGCACTGCACTGGCCTTCGGGCCGTGCCGGCACGGGCACGCTGCCTACCGTGCCGTGCCGCCCATAGGCCGTGCCAAAAGGTCGTGCCGTGGGCCGTGCCGCCGGCCCATGGGCCATTTGGAAATATATATTTCCCCCTGCTCGTTTTGGCCGGCCTTTCACAAGGTCTGATAATCGTAGCACCACTTCTGTTCCTTTGAATGCTACTCAATTTGCTATGCAGGGACTCCAAGAAGATCCTTCTCTGCAGCAGGTTACCATGGGATTCACTGATGCAGCACTATCACCTGATGGTCAAGGTAATAATGCATCTAAAATTGCAGGTTTGGGAGTGCTACTTGATCTTACGAGCTCTGCTCATGCTTGTCGCCTACAAATTAGAGCAAAAACGGAGGTGTCTTCGGTGCTCATGGCAGAGGTTGCTGCTCTCCTTTTGGGGTGCTAAATCTGCATCTGTTCTGCAACGTCAACCTTTTTCACTTTGACATGTGACAACCTCTTGGCGGTCCAGCATACGAAAAAGGAGACTCACTTGGCTCCATGGAAGATTAAACCAAAGATTTCAGAATTGAAGTTTATCCAATCAAGTCACCAGTTCCGGCTGACCAAAATCCTAAGAGAGAAAAATGTTTCTGCTCATCGCCTTGCTGTACAAAAGTAAAAGTCTTGTTGCGGAATATTTGAATGTATTATGCATTGTCTCATGTATGCAACAAAATGACTACAAAGATCAAGTATGTACTAGATTATCATAATTTGTGTGTCAAAAGATGAATTAAATACCCTACAGACAGCTTAAACAGACAGCCCATTGTACAAGCTGTCTGTTTAAACCGTCTTTTTGTGTAAAAAGACAGCAGCTATCTGCACCGTTGTACTTGCCCTAATAATGCCGCTCGCTATAGCTTCAATTTCTTTTCCCTGCTAGAATATTTTTCCTGTAAGCCAAAGCCACTCCAAACCTAGTTCTCGGTCAAGCTTCTTTGGCATTTCCAACGCGTCGCCATTTTCCTGGGCTGGTCCACGGTTTGCTTTGGACTAGCCTTTCAATTCCTGCGTTTGCGTCAACAATCCCGTTCACGTTTCCTACCTGGATCCAGTGATCACAGTCCTTTTCAGAATTAGCTGAGCTAGAGCACCAGCTTCTTTGACCCGGCATCTGGAGACTGCAAGTGAAAACCCATGGTCGATTTGCAAATTGTACACAAAACAATTTCACACGAGCCGGGAGATATTGCGACATTTGAAACGGAGTTTTTTCCTCGCTTTTGATGGATCCAGATCGATCACTGTTTTGGCCATGAATAGAGAAGGAAAGCAACGATTATAAAGTTTTTTACAAGATGGTTTAACATTTTTTTATTTAATCACCAATTATACTACTTGGTACTTGGTAGTAATTATGCTACTTGGTGAATTTGAGCTTTACAAAATTGTCAGTCATATTCTTCTGATAAATTGCTAAGGAATATATAATGTTTCTTGTTCCACTTAGAATGGTAACTTCTATGTATATCTTCATGCACCAATCTTGTTTGTTTAGTGTGAAAGTTTAAATCCCTCTAGTGAAACTGTTTATTTTTTAGCAAAGCTTTGTAACTGTTCTTTTTTTGTGCTCTACACTTTTTTTAATGAAGCTTTACAACTGCTTTGTACATAGCGGAACATTAGACTTTCACTTTTTGCGAAACTTTAAAACCGTTAAGTGAAACGTTAAAGGTGCTACATATTTTAGTGATACTGAAGCTGCTCCGTATTTCTTTTACAATATTTTAAATAGCATGTTATAATAACTCAAGAGAGTTGCCACTATAACTAGTGTACCAAAGATCATGGCTATACCAGTTAGAGAAGGCTATCGCTAAACCCTATAATCCGCTATTAAAACGCTGCTACAAAACCTGTTTTGTTTATAGAAAACGTTAAGAATGTTTTAGTAGAATTGGGGAAAAACTGATCTTGGAAATATCAAACTGCCTTCGACAAAATTTGTTCTTAATCTTACGCGCATGATATAGATAAAACAAACACAAACTTGCACACCGTTCACTGAGAATTAGCAAAGGTAAATCACACAACTCAAAGGTACAACAGCCAGGGTTAAAAATCCCGACCGCTACCGGTCCGGATACCGCGGTAACCGGTCAAACCGGTCCAGACCGGTAGCGGTACGGGCCGGTTTCGAACCGGCCAAATTTAAAATTTTCAAATTTGAATTTAAAAATTTGAAAAATTAAAAAAATTAAAAAATACTTTAAGGTGAATAGATTGTAATGGTGTCAAAATTTTTCAAATATTAGTTCATTTAGTATCTTTTGTTTGTATTAGAAGTTCAAACAGCCTACTAAATCAACACGTTAAACTTTTAATGCCCTTAAACCGCTACTTAAACTTCTTAAAAATGTTCTCTTTTTGACACCATTAGATTCAAAGCACCTTAAACTATTTTTAGGAATTTTTTAGAATTTTTTTTTTATTTTTTAATTAAAATTCGAAAATTTGTCAAACCGCTCAAACCGGCCGGCTAACCGCTCGAACCGGCCGGCTAACCGTTCGAAACCGGTTGAACTGCAGATTTAATTTGATTTTTAAATTTGTCTGGTTTCTACCGATTTCCGGTCAAACCGGTCCGGCTAACCGCTACCGGTGGGCGACGGTTTGACCAGACCGGTCGACAAAAAAAAAAACTCTGACAACAGCTTTGGCATGCACAACACGAGAACGAAAAGGATGGACCAGCCAGCCCCTTCTGCAAACCTGCCAGTTGTCCACAAACTCCATTCTGTGCAGGCCCCACGGACCAGCCTTTGCTCGCGGGTTTTCAGCTCCCAACAGCAGCTTTGGGTCGCTTTCATACGGAGTATAGAGTAGACGGCGGTGTACGTCAGTCAGTCAACGCTGGAACCAACCCAACCCAACCCAACCCAAACTCCCAAACCCAAGAGAAGGGGCACCAGAAAAACATCAAGAAAAATTATAAGAAATCACAGCCTCTGCTCCGCTCTCTCCCCAGTCTTCCTCTCATCAATCACCCTGAAGAACAAAACCCAAGAAGCCATGGCGGAGCACACCCAGAACCCCAGAACCTAGAGAGAGGCGGGGAAATCTCGTCTTGTTTGTTTTTGGCTATCTGCTGCTCCAGCCGGCCGGTCAAGATCAGCGGGAGGGGAGGGGAAGAGGTGAAGCAATCAGACAAGGGGAAGGCAAGAAGTTTGAATCAGATGGTTATGATGGGGAGGAGGAGGTATTGTCCCTTTGCCAGCCATGGATTCCTACTGCTAATGCTTCTCCCCAGCTTGTTATTGTTTCACCATGCGCCCGTGGTCGCCGGTGCCGATGCGCCGTCTTCCCAACCACAACTAAGCAGCACGCAGGAAACCATTATGATGAATATCTCGAGCGTTGTGCGTGACAGCAGGTTTAACACCAGCTCGAATCCATGCAACTGGAGTAAAGTCAGCTGCACGCGCTCCGGTTCCTCTTGGGTGGTGACCAGCATCACCTTGTCCAACTATGGGATATCAGACTCCTCCATCTTCGCTTCCATTTGCCGTCTTGAGACCTTGCAGTCCCTTGACCTCTCCAGAAATACCCTCACAGATTTGAGCACCCAATTCTTCACCTCTTCTTGTGCAATGAAGGAAGGGCTGCGTCTCCTCAATCTGAGCACCAACCAGTTACGTCACCCGCTCAGCGATTTGTCGGGTTTCCGACAGCTGGAGGTTCTTGATTTGTCCTCAAATTTTTTCACAAGTACAAATTTGAGCACAGACTTGGGTTCTTTTCCCAAATTGATGAGCTTGAACCTTAGTTCCAACAAGTTTACTGCAGGCGCTGTTCCTACCAGTATGGTCGACTCTTTAGTGGAGTTGGTGCTGTCCAGTAATCAATTGATTGGTTTGATTCCTTATGGTTTGTTTAGATATGAAAATCTTACTATGCTAGATCTCAGCCAGAACAATCTAACTGGTACTGTCCCTGATGGGTTCAAGAATCTCAGCAAGCTCGAGAGTTTGCTCCTTTCAGACAATAAACTGATTGGGGAAATACCAGCGAGTCTGTCAAATGTAACCCTGTCTCGGTTTGCAGCTAACCAGAACAATTTTACTGGTGCAATCCCCAGCTGGATTACCAAGCGTGTCAGGATGTTGGATTTGAGCTATAACAATCTGAGCGGGAGGATCCCCTCAGATTTCCTTTCGCATCCTGGGTTGCAGAGTGTTGATCTTACCAATAACCAGCTTGAAGGACCTATTTCCAGTAACTTGTCTCCAAGCCTCTATCGCTTGAGGCTTGGTGGAAACAGGCTTGATGGGAGCATTTCAAACTCCATTTGTAACGACACGAAATTGGCTTATCTTGAGTTGGATAACAATCAGTTGACAGGAAGCATACCTTCAGAACTTGGTAAATGTAACAGCTTGTCTTTGTTGAGTCTGGCATCAAATAAGCTACAGGGTTCAGTGCCTGCTGCAATCAGTAACCTTGAGAAGCTGGTAGTCCTGAAGCTTCAAAACAACTCTCTCAGCGGACCTATCCCAGATACATTTCCTGCTAGCCTGAGTATATTGAATCTTAGTCAGAATTCATTTATTGGAGGGATACCAAGTGAAATTTTCAAGTTGCCAAAGCTTTCCAACTTGTACTTGCAAGGCAACAACATCAATGGTTCTATTCCAGTCTCAATTAGTTCATCAAAGTCTCTAATTGAGCTCAATCTGGGGGATAATGCTCTGGATGGTACCATCCCAACCATGCCAAACACTGTGAGCACCTCTCTTCTGAATCTTAGTCATAACCATCTTAGTGGACCTATTCCTTTAAGTATCAACTCTTTAGGTGAACTAGAGATTCTTGATCTTTCACACAACAACCTATCTGGTGAGGTGCCATCTTCACTAGCGGGACTGACAAGCTTGACACAGCTGGTGCTTTCTTATAATAACCTTTCTGGGTCTCTACCTAGATTTGGCCAAAATGTGGAAATTGATATCGAAGGGAATACTGATCTTGTAAATGGTACTGGAAACAATAGTAGCACTTATACTACTCGTAAGAAAAGAATACACAATGTTGTCATCATTGTCTTCACTATTGCCGGTGCTCTGGTTGGATTATGCGTGCTCGCTGTTATTGTTATGATGTCATTATCAAAGAGAAGTTATCGTGTCGAAGATGAAGGATTACCAGCAGGGGAATCTGTACCGCAAGTAATCAGTGGCTGC
Source organism: Urochloa ruziziensis (assembly GCA_015476505.1). Classification (NCBI taxonomy): domain Eukaryota; kingdom Viridiplantae; phylum Streptophyta; class Magnoliopsida; order Poales; family Poaceae; genus Urochloa; species Urochloa ruziziensis. The sequence continues at coordinate 5,532,729 of CM027121.1, read as the reverse complement.
CTCATAACTATGAATAGCATCCATACCTCTGCAATTGAGTTCATGAAAGCAATGGAAGCTGTCTCCAATCACCAGAACATCTTTTTGAAGACCAGGTTCTGCACCTACTACAAGGCTGTAATGCCTAATGGCTCAACCTACTCTGTTAAAAAGCTTAACTCAAGCGACAAGATTTTTCAAATTGGGAGCCAAGAGAAGTTTGCTCGGGAAATTGAGGTGCTAGGGAAACTGACCAATTCCAATGTCATGGTTCCGTTAGCCTACATATTGACTGTAGATTCAGCCTACCTAATCTATGAGCATGCATACAAGGGCACAGTATCTGATTTACTCCATGGTGGAAAGTCAGATGTTATAGACTGGCCTTCACGATATAGTATTGCTTTGGGGGTGGCCCAGGGGCTGACATTTCTTCATGGATGCACTCACCCAGTTTTGCTTCTTGATCTGTCAACAAAGACCATCCACTTGAAGTCAACAAATGAGCCTCAGATTGGAGATATCGAGCTTTACAAAATTATTGATCCTACCAGGAGTACGGGAAGCTTTTCGACCATTGCTGGTACAGTTGGTTATATTCCACCAGGTAAGACATACTATTGTGATTCTATTTTGAGTACCTGAATGTTAACTTTAGGCTGCAACAATTGAGAATTGAGCTATTTTCGGCCATTCTTTCTTTATATCATTTTATCTCAGACTTTGAATATCTCTGAACTTGTTATATTCTTTTGTTACTCTTTAGTTCTTTGCGGTAATGTAATCTGACTTTTATTTGGGCATATACTCTTCCTTTTTCTCAAGAACAATTTTCTAATTACAAATCTGGTATTCTTGGCAATTTAATACAGTAAGATGATTTATTGCCTGTTTAAGTGGCAACTGTAGTCTACAGTTAGCCAAGATTACTGTCCACATCCAAGCTGAAAGAGCTAGTGTTTTTTTTTTAAGTTCATAAAATATGTAGTTTCCTGTCTGGTTATTTTAATCTAGTTACACATCTGTTCTTATGGCATACTTTATTGCTCAAATAGAATGTATTTTCTATTTCTAGTCAGGATTATTAAGGATTAAGACTCAGATCCCCTATGGCATGAACAAGATTCTAGGATTCATTTTCTGTTTAAGCTTGAAGAATTTGGTTTAGCAATTTTGAAAAACTGTGAGAGCCAATATACTATGCTAACCCTTAATTCCACTGAATTATGGTTGCAGAGTACGCGTACACTATGAGGCTGACGATGGCTGGCAACGTTTACAGCTTTGGAGTCATTTTACTAGAGCTGTTGACAGGGAAACCATCTGTCAGCGATGGAATTGAATTAGCTAAGTGGGCTCTGAGCCTTTCAGCCAGGCCTGATCAAAGGGAGCAGATCCTTGACACCAGGGTCTCAGGAACTTCAATTGCGGTTCACAGCCAGATGTTGTCGGTCCTGAACATCGCTCTCTCTTGTGTTGCATTCTCTCCTGATGCTCGGCCAAAGATGCGCAACGTCTTGAGGATGCTCTTCAATGCAAAGTGAATCAGCAGCAGCCTGCAATCACATCATAGATACATTTTTGGTGGAGTTTCAGCTTCGCTTCGTTTATGGCTGTGAATCAGTATACAGGCTGCCCTTGTATAGTTCCATAGAAGGTAGGGAAGGTAGAACTCTAGCTCATGAAGTCATGATAGATCATTATATGTTTGATGAATTGGGTAATTAGATATCTGTTCTGGAGTGAGTCAAAATATGGTTTCTGTGCTGTAAACTGTAACATGAAATGGATGGTTATAGCCAAAGCTTAAAGGTTAGGGGTAATGATTTTGCCGTGTAGCTTTGTTCAACTAAAGTGGTCATGGGTAGTCCAACTAAAAGAGCAGAACTTGCCCTTTTCCCGAGAACGATAGAATAGAAAACCATAATCCTGTTGTCTAACTGAGAAGCTTGCAACATAGTAAATACTGTTTATGCACGCAAATGGTTTCGTTGTGAAAGTAATTTTGTTTTGGTTTTTATGCTTCAACTTGCTTTAATTTATAACCATGGTCATATATCAAAAATTCTTTTGAGCTTCTTACACTTCAAAACATTTCTCGTTTATATGATAGTTTCTGTATAGCGACACATCATTTTCCTTGCAAATATCTTTAAAATTCGTATTGTTCTAATTCAAGGGGAAAAAGTTCTAGAAGAAATTATGTTCCGTACAGAAAAGAAAATCAAAATTTCCAGAAATATGTAAGATTCGTCCTTTTAGGGGTCATGTCATCCACCTGCATAAGAATAAGGAGAGATGGGTGAATCTGAACTGATGGATCTCAATCCAACAGATATAAAAGTGAATGGTTTATAAATGGAAAGTCGCGAAATAAATGAAAATAGACAGCCCATTTTTCATATTTCCTGCAGCATTAGAGCAACTCCAAAAGTCTAGCTAAAAATAGATTGTCAAAATCTTGATTTAGCTATTATGTAAAACAAAAAAGCTACTAAAAAAGTGATCAAATCCAACAGCCTCTGTATGAGTAGCTAGTGAGGTAGGCTATGTAAATATAAAGAGCGAATGAGGTGGGATGAAGAGCCACTAAATTTAAAGAGTCATATACAGAGTCTGTTGGAAACGTTTTTTGTTTAATAATAGCTAAATTTAACCTTACAAAATGATTTGTCTAGTCTCTTGGAGATGCTCTTACATATATAAATGAAAATCGCGAACAACAGAAAATGGAAAAGAAACCTACATCAAAAGAATGGAAGTGCGCAAATTTCATATAACTGTACTGTACCTATCTTTTTAGATGAAATAATAATCTTTTTTTTCAAAGGGACAAGAATATATTACACTATTTTTTTTTGAAACAATATATTACTCTCAGAAAAAGAAAGAGAATATTGGTTCAACCTTGGGCTTGTTGTTGGACCTTGGAGCAATCTCCAAGCAGCGACGAGCCCAAACCTTTCCACCCCTTCGTCGTCCTCGGCTAATCCGCCGCTCCTCCGATACTCCCAAGGCAGCGCCAGCTGCAACAACAGCAGCAGCAAAGCGAGGAGCAGCCGTCATCTCATCAGACTCCTCGCAAAGCCTCCCCCGCCACGCCCCCCTCCCTCCCCTCCCCCTCCACCCCGCAATGGCCGGCCTCATCCACCTCCACTCCACGCTGCTCCCCTCGGCATCCGCGCTCCGCCGCCGCGCAGGTGCGCCAGGGCCCTCCGTGTCCCGCCGCCGATGCCGTGTCGAGGCCAAGATCCGGGAGATCTTCATGCCGGCGCTCAGCTCCACCATGACCGAGGGAAAGATCGTCTCCTGGACCGCCGCCGAGGGCGACCGCCTCTCCAAGGGCGACCCCGTCGTCGTGGTCGAGTCCGACAAGGCCGACATGGACGTAGAGACCTTCCACGACGGCTTCCTCGCCGCCGTCCTCGTCCCCGCCGGGGAGTCCGCGCCCGTTGGCTCCGCCATCGCGCTTCTCGCCGAGTCCGAGGAGGAGATCCCGGCGGCCCAGTCACAGGCCGCCTCCTTCTCCTCCGGCGCCGCCGCCTCGCCGCCGCCTCCACAAGAAACCGCCCAAGAAGCATCTGCTCCCCCGCCACCGCCTCCTCCCCCAGCACCGGTCGCAGTCTCTGCTCCCGCGCCGCCCTCGCCAGCAGCACAAGGCGGGGCACGCGTGGTTGCGTCGCCCTACGCCAAGAAGCTCGCCAAGGACCTTGGCGTCGATCTTTTCTCTGTCACGGGGTCAGGCCCCGGAGGGCGAATTGTGGCCAAGGATGTTGAGGCCGCGCTTGCTGCACCCAAGAAGGCGGCGCCAGTGGCTGCTGCACGGCCGGATGTGCCATTGGGCTCGACGGTGCCATTCACAACAATGCAGGGTGCTGTCAGCAAGAACATGGTGGAGAGCCTTGCAGTCCCGACATTCAGAGTCGGGTACACCATTACGACTGATGCTCTCGATCAGCTCTACAAGAAAGTGAGCGTCTTTTCAAAATTTCAGGAACGTTGTTTTATCAATTTGACAATGGGATAAAAGTGTAAGCGTTTTGCAGATTAAGTCGAAGGGGGTAACGATGACAGCACTACTGGCTAAGGCGACAGCAATGGCGCTGGCTCAACATCCTGTGGTGAACTCCAGCTGCAGGGATGGGAAGAGCTTCACATACAGCAGTAGCATAAACATTGCTGTAGCAGTAGCCATAGATGGTGGGCTGATTACACCGGTGCTTCAGGATGCTGATAAGGTCTGACGCTTAGTTATTGACTTATTGTGTCTACTGAATACTGATGTCTGTGATGATATATTTGTTTTAATAAATGGCCATTGTTGGTTTATGCAGCTTGACATTTATTCACTGTCAAGGAAATGGAAGGAGTTGGTAGATAAGGCGCGAGCAAAGCAGCTGCAGCCCCATGAGTACAACTCTGGTATTTTCTCCGCTTCATAAACAAACTTGAATCTATAGCACATTGATGAGCATCTTTTCTATGTTCTAAGTAGATGTTGTGCGGTCTATCTGTTGTGTACTACTCTAAGTCTCTAATGCATATTCAGTGGGTCCTGAACAGCAAGATTTGGTACATGCTAGATATTGCTCTGGATCCATATAACTTAGGGTGATAATGTATGAATGCAAACCTCTGTGTCTATGCCTTGTGACTCATGTCAATACCCGAATGAAGTGCCGTACCACTACTGTGATATATATCAGGGATACCACTACTGTGATATGTATCAGGTCCTTAATTGTCTCTATGACACTGGTATGTACTAGACCTGTGTTAGCGTACTATCTGTTAAGACAAAATAAAGCCCTGATACAATCCTGATACTTGCCCTGGTTCTTTGCCTTATAGCATCATAGTTCTCTTCATGTAGGGGAGAGAGAAGGAAGTGGCAGTTAAGATTCATATTGTCATACTCCTTGTTTTCGGGAAATGCCATGTCAATGTGATCTTGTATCAGTTAAGTGTAGTGCCCCCTTATTATTCATTTTGTGTATCGAATAAATACTATGATATCCACAATATCATAGCTTCTAGTTGTATCTCTTAGCTGAATCATGATCTTGGTTTCATTTATGAGCTAATTTCTACTGTTAAACCAGAAATCTCGGTAAACCCCGAAATTATTAGTTGCTGGATTCATCAGCGGACAGTGACCTCTGAGGTTCATCTACCAAAAATTTGTCCCTTGATATCGATATCCATAAGAGTACCACATAGGCAACTTATAGGTTTTCTTAGCTGTGACTTCAGTACTTTCCTTGTCTCTGCCCTTCTAATATTATTAATGTAGGTGTTCTGCCATAATGATCCATTAGCAGCACTTCTAGGGGGTATAGCAGAGTAATATGTTGTTTTCAATTACAAGTTACAAAACTGTTCAAGCATACAAAGGGTAGACCACATAATCACTGAATAATTTAAATAAGCTTGAACAAATTTCCAATTTTCCATTTAAGCCTTGTCATGTAGTTAAGTGGGAATACGTTTTTGTTGTAATGTCATTAATTTGCATTTCTTAACCCTCATGCAGTATTCCCCTTGTTATTGTCCCCATGGAAAGAGTTTTTAAATTATTACCATGATTCACTTTCTCAAATTATATTTGTGTACAGAATTCGACATGATTTATTGGTTCACGAAATAAATAAAGGGGTAAAATGATACATTAGATAGTTTGTCAAATTATATCTATAGGTAGTGTTTCTTTCGTGCAGTATCCCTTCTTTTTATGAGTTTCTGTATGCCTCTTCAGAATGAAAAGAATAAGCAGCATGCCTGTGATAGTTCGACCTTCTTAGTTTGCATGTGTGGGATTCATGTGAGTGTAGCTCTGTCAAATTGGCAGACCTAGCCCAGACTTTTTGAGTATCTGATGTTTGTTTCCCTGCTTTTAAAATATGATAGTGCAAATGGTTATGATAAGCGATGCTTTGTTTATTTCCCTGATATGGAAACATGCATTCACCATTTATAGGGTGTGATTTGGGGAATGAGGTGATCCATCATCATCTCACTCCTCACATTCTTGTTTGGTTTGAGGAATGGAATGGGTCCATCCATCACCAAAATTCATGGGATGAACTCATTGTGGACCATCCCATCTAGGATGTGAACTTATTCTTGCAACCAAACAACTTGCTAAAGCACTAATGATCTAACATTCATTGATTTGTTTAAAAATCCGCTTCTGTTGTCTAAATAGTTATTGTCTTGGCTAAAATTTGACTGATTGGCTGGCTGAGGTTCCTATATTGTCTATCCGTTCTCTCTTTTGCCTTGTTAGTATTCTGGGTATTAAGCATAACAGACATATGATATGACAACTGAGTTGCCCTAAAAAATGACAATCGAGTTATTTGTGTATGCTAATAGCCTCTTATGTTCAATCTACAGGCACATTTACTCTTTCGAATCTTGGCATGTTTGGAGTTGATAGATTTGATGCAATCTTGCCACCTGGAACTGTAAGAAGAAATTTATTTCCTCCATTTCTATTTTCATACATTGCTGCACGCTTGTTGAAGTATCTGGGTTACTGAAAATAGGGAGCAATCATGGCCGTTGGTGCATCACAACCGACTATTGTTGGTACAAAAGATGGTAGAATTGGGATCAAGAGCCAAATGCAGGTAAATCACTTGTGCCATTGGAAATCCTACCATTCTCACCAACTGATCGAATCGGTGATTTTTTTCCCCTTATAATTTGATAATTTCACGCCTGATCATATTCATCTAGGTCAACGTTACCGCTGATCATCGGGTTATTTATGGAGCTGATCTTGCCGCTTTTCTGCAAACACTCTCCAAGATTATTGAGGATCCCAAGGATCTTACATTTTAGATATACCCATTGATTGGTTTTCCCTGGACAATCACAATTGTGTGCTTCTCACCTGTCAGTAGATGTGTAGAATGAGGTCTGGTCTGGATTAGTGGATTAAGCTGTCACCAATGTTAGCGTCAGGTATCTTGCTCTGCTTGTTACCTTCTCGCTTGTTACCTTCTCATCATTGGCTTGTTTTTCAATAAATTCTTTTTTTTTCTTAATCCAGATAGGTGTGTAAGAATGGGTATATTTATCATTTTACCGGAGCTTTCATGGTTAATCCATTTTGTTGAGCTCATCAATGTACCATAACCTTGAGATACAAAGAATGAAATGTACCTTGTGCCACCTAGTGGTTGATTTCACATGCCTGTCAAACAGAGATATGGTTGATGCCCTTGCAAGGGTGCCAAGATAAATGCTCAGTTCTGTAAAAATATATCACATATCATTGTTTTACAAGTGAAGTAGCATGATTTCTGCCAACCACTCCCATGATGCCAGAGGTTGTACAGTACCTGATGTATCTTGACCTGTTGTACATTCCTGGGACAGCACAAGATAGCGTCCCCCATTTTTTGCGCAGAAAGCATTCCTATTCGAGCTCGCTGTACTCTCCCTCGTCTCTACTTGAAGGATCCTATTAGGTGGCGAGTCTAGCGTCTTGCTTGCTGGCATTGGCTATCGTCCGCCATTGTAGTGTAAGCAAAGCAAGCAGCCATTGATCATCACCTCCATAAAACCCCTCCAGGAGCTCTTGTTCTTGTCTCCCAATCTCTCGTATCCTGCCGGTAGGGAAGCTATCCTGTGCAAGCTGCAGCAGCGCTGCCATGGCGTCGGACCGTGGTGAGGTTGACACCTCCCGCGCGTTCCGGTCTGTCAAGGAGGCGGTCGCCGTGTTCGGGGAGCGCATCCTCGTCAGGGAGGTGCAATTCAGGCCAAATGGTATTGCCCATGGTGACCGTCGTGTTGGCAGGGAAGTGAACCGCAAGGCTAATGCCGCCGCCGCCTCAAACGCGAAGCTTGAGTGGAGTGATGGCGCCAAGGCTTCTGATCCTCACCCCAGGGAAAGCTACTCCAAGCCAAGTGTGACCTTCAATGTCAGGCAAGAAGGGACTAGCAGCAACAGCAAGGCTGCTTCAAGCCAGCTGCCGGTGCCGGTGCCAAGGCCAGTTTCAGAAGATGTGCCAATGTACTTGGTGCCCACTTCGCCGCCATTCTTCGCCTCATCGCCGTCGCTAGCGAACGACGACGAGGAGCAAGAGCGCAAGGAAGAGGCCGACCTCATGGTCATGAGCTCCATCAAGAAGCTGGAGGAAGAGGCGGCGAGGACGAGGCAGGAGGTGTCGCGGCTCAAGAGGAGGCTTGCCGAGATGGAGCTGTCCATGGCGACGCTGAACGCCAAGCTCCACCGCGCGCTCTCCAAGGTGGCGCACATGGAGGCCGACAACGCCGCGGCGGCGCGCGCCAGCATCGAGAGCGGACGACGAAGCGGCGGCGACATGGCGCTCGCCGTCTGGGCCGAGCGGCGCGCCCCCAGCAGGCCGCAGTTGGGCCACCTGATGAGGCTCGGCGAGGCCGCCGCCGACAGGGAGGTGGCGGTGGTGAACGCCGGCGGCGGTGGCCGGGCGGTAGTGGTGTCGGCGGGGAGGAAGGTGCAGAAGCAGAAGCCGATCGTGCCGCTGGTTGTGCCGCTCATCAATGGCGTGCTCTTCTCTGCTAAGAAGAGGAAGGCCAAGGACAAGGAGAGCATGTACATGAAGGAGCTTTACAGCTTGCTTAGGCTCAGTTGATCACTGGCCTCCTTGCTGAATGTGTGGATGAACTCGCACTGAAGTTGTATCTACCAACTAATTTTAAAACTGTCTTCTTAGTTTCTGTGACTATAGTACTTATTATGGGAGTGGAGTGTGATAGTGTGAAGCTGCAATTTGTAAATTAATGTAATATTCATAATGCAGTCACTTAGTACGTACTTGATAATTAATAAACCTTATTGCGTGAAATGCACGGCTATGCTATTATAGGGCGTGTCCCCAACAGCCGCTCCCTAGTTTTCAGTTACCTTCGGTTGAACATTTCCAACTCCCCCTCAGAAATGCGCCACAAGACATAAGAGCAACGCCACCAACAAAGATCGAAAACATTTTGCCCCTTGGAGATCATCAGCGTCCACGAACCAGTCAGCCGATGACATTGTGAAGATCATCTGATTTGCAAGAACAGTGTCGTTGATCGCAGTTTGTTCATCATCAGGCGGCTGGATTTTCTTGGCGCTTTGATCGGTTCCATTGATTTGGATCCGATCGGAAGGGATCGATGGGCCCGCCGCAGAGGCAGCCGCCGGATCAGGCGCGGCCGGCGGGGAGCGCGTGCGTGTGGGTGGTGGCGGCGGTCCTCCTCCTCGCCGTGCTCGCCGGCGGCGGGTGCCTGGTGCTCTACGTCACGCTGCCCCCGGCCGAGGTCCCGCACTGGCTGCCGGCGGCGGGGCTCGCGCTCGTCGCGTTCCCGTGGGCGTTCTGGATCGCCACGTGCGCGTACCGGTGCTGCTGCTTCTCGGGCGTGGCAGCGGCGGCGCCGCCGCCGCCGGTTGAGCGGCAGGCGTCGTCGGGGAAGGCCGCCGTGGCGCCGGTGCCGAGCAGCAAGAGCCTCAAGGGCGCGCGCAGCGCGAGGCACGCCGCTGGCGAGGGGGCGTCGCGGTCCCCCACCGCCAGCAGCGCCGCGCGCCGGGTGCGGTTCGGCGACACCACCGTGCTCGGGGAGGAGCACGCCGTCGCCGCGGCCGGGGACAAGGACGACGCCTCGTCGGTGCACTCCAACGAGAGCGAGGCGGCGCCTCTCGCCTACAACATGCAACCCTCGTCGTGATTGATGTCTTGTTCCACAACATGTAGTGCAGGTAATCAATCGATCTGCGGATCACTTTGTAATCAAGCTGGGAGGTAGAGATTGACCATCTATGTTTTTCCTTGTCTATTCAGGGTAGACGATGTTCTTGTCTTCTTGGATCATGTTCGTCGGCGTGTATGTAGTCTGGATAGCTCTGCTTTTGTTGGTAGGAGTAGTTGGATATGTAGTTTTCTTGGTATTCTGAACAATGGCGCGCGAGACAAAAAGGATAGAAATAGAATCGCTTAATCTCAAAGATGTCTCTAGATGGAATGGATGTCTTTGAGGTGCAGCGTTAGGACGATGTCAGAAGACGGAGAGATGCAAGTGATCTTGAGGACCTTGAGGCCGTGGCTAAACCAACGTTCCGTCGAAAACGCAACATTGTCCACACCTTGAGTTGCAGACGCTGCACCTCATCTCCTGCGGCAGACACTGGGCCTCACAGATGGATCGTGCCATCGACCTCCCTGTCTGAATTCTTCATGCCAAACCTGAGGCGGCTGCTGGTCGCAGATGTGCCTTCGTCCTGGGATGTCACATGGCGTAGCTTGCCTTCTCCTCGAGATGGTGCCTTCCCTTGAGACCCTTCACATCCACATTGCGCGTGGAAATGGCAAGGAGGAGCCCGGTGAAGAGATACCCTGGTCGCCAGCGGAGTTTCAGCAGCATCCGAATTTCTGTGTGCTGGATGTAGCATTTGAGATTTGTTTTCGATGGCTGCTTGGTCTGAGGTCCAGCGGGGAGAGCAGGCTGTGTTGTTGGGCTGATATGTGCATACAGGATTGCTTGTCAAGACAATCCGGCAATGTGTTTTTTTGGGTTCGTATTCTAGATGCCCCCTTCCCCCTCTTAGATAGCTGGACTCGCTTCTATCTGATGGAGCCTGCTTGCGCTTGTTGGGGGAAGATGAATTGGAGTAGGTGATTTGTTTCATTTGAGTCGTATGTTTTTCACACCGTGAAGATGCATAGTACTAAAGAATCTCATGAAAAAGTTACTTCTATAAAGTAATAATAGAGAAATCATATATAGTTTGTTGCATTTAAAATGTCTCTACATAAAAGATATTCTAAAGATGTCTCTAGATAAAAATGATAGTGTATATGTTTTACATGCTCCTTTTTATTTAGATTTTTAGTTTCTTGGTCTACCACTAGCCACGTGCCAAAATGTGAAAATGCCAATGCACTAATCCGCACTACTAACATAGAGCAGAGCATGTTACGAGAGGCAAATGTGACTCGAGGGTCTAAGCACAGTGAGGTGGGAAATGAGTTCCCTGTAGTTACAATTCCTTGATCGAAAGACATCGTTTGTCTGGCTGATGTTTGCTTCTTCTCCTAGTAAATCTTACTAGTTTAATTATTCATGTACACATGTAGAAACCTGGTCACCAATGCAAAAATTAGCAACGTACATCTGCCAAGGCGTGTTGTGACAACAACTTTAATAATCTTGTAAACAAGAATCAAACTAAATTTGAGTGAGTTCAAAGAACATTATATCACAACAACTACTACTCTAGATTAGAAAAATAAGAAGAAAAAAATATAGGGTGCACGAAACAGAACAAATTATTGACTTACCACAAGGGATTGTAACTTTCACGAAGTAATACATAATCCAGTTTGTTAACATTGACATTATTTTATTTTATGTTGTTACTTAGATTAGAGGTAATCGTCTAGCTGGTACCAACTCCATTACGTGCTCGTAGCTTAGAAGAAACTTACAACATAAATGAAAAGAAAGTGAAGAAACTTATAAAGTATTACATGCTCATCAAGAAGCTAGAGAAGATGCTCAAGGAAACACATCTGAGCGCAAATGATTTTCATATTGATCTCAGAAAACAAGGCACTGAACTATATTGCTGCTGTGTTGAATATACAAATTTCTAGTGTATTAAATGGAACTAAATGGTTGTTTCTTAATCCATTCAGTAAATATGAATCAGTATAAGAGTGAAAAAATGTACCTGAAAAACATCATCAAGGAGCTAAAATCAGCATCAGATGAAAGAAAGGAACTGATTCTAAGGATACAGATGATTAAAAGAGTTGTAGTGAAGAAACGACCTCTGGATAAGCTAGATGATAATCTTTTGAAATCTTATTACTCTCTGTATGAGTTAAAATTATTCTCTCTCTTTGAGTAATTTCGATTAAACGTGCTGACGATATTGCATCGGAGATGGAATTTGGTAACAACTTTGAAGATATTTATTATGATGGACATATCGTTCATGATGTTCTAAAAGCAATTCGGGCTAAGGTTGTTGATGATGCCAACGAGCGTGCACAGAAGAACAAGGGAGGTAGGACAAGGACACGGTTGGGCAGGACGGCGTACCTTGAATGTGGTAATTCTTCTAGTGATAGCACTGCAGTGCCTATATACTCTGACTGAAAACCAGCTATTTAGAATATCCTTTTGGTATATTGTATTTCATCAGGCACATCAAGGGAGGAAAATGATGTTGCTGCTGCTGCAAGTGATGCGGAGGAAGCTGCTGCCTCAAGAGATTGAGGGGGAATCTGATGCTGTTGCAATAAGAATCTGGGGGAGATGCCGCTGCAAGATTTTTTTTTTTTGGGGGGGGGGGGGGGGGAGGCTGTTGGTGTAGATGACTTATGCTGAGGGACATCGTAAGGATTGACCGAGTACTTTTGTCCTAGTGGCGCATCAGTTTCTTTGGAACTTTTCTTCTAAACTGAGCCTATTCAAGCGTAGGTATAGTAGAGGCCCGATGGGCATTGAGGGTGAGGAAGATATTACTCATGCTGTTTGTAAACTGTAGAGCTCACTAGTGTAAAATCAAATCTAGCTGCGAGGAACCTTTTCTCTAGCCCAAGTTATTATCCCTCGATACATCTGTGCTATCTCACTTCGACGGCTGGCCCAAGATATTATCCCTTGATACATCTGTGCTATCCCACTTTAAGGCTTGACACCGCGGCTTCGGGATAGGTGGTGGGACAGCGCCAGGTGTTCCTACTGGATTTGTCAGTGTCATGTGTTTAATTTGGTGGAGTATGCGCGGTGTTGTGTGGCTTGCCATGTTCAAGGTTGGACATGCTCAGTATGGAACTGGGATTGGGAGATGGTGACGCAAGAACAGTCGTGGAGCAGCGTGGAGAAGCGCGGCACGCTCAAGGAGATCATGGATGGATGGGATCTCTTTAACTGCTCCAGTTCAATTAGTTTTAGGTTGAGTGCAATTTAGTATGTACCGAGCAAAAGACTGAGAGACATGGTGCGGCCCTTGAGCACCGATGAGATCGTGATCGATAAGAGAGCAGAACAATGAACTAGAAGCAGCACACGCAAGAGCGATCGACCCTCTTGTTCTGCCGACGAGACCCAATGAACGAACGTGTTTTCTTCCCGAGTGTACAACGTACGATCTTAGTCTTTGTAGTCCAAGTTCATTTCTTGTACGTGTTTAACAATGCCCTCTACCGATACAAACAGTGATAAAAAAAACCCATGATGTATCTGCATGCCAATGATCCATCAGACCAACTATTTTTAGAAAAAGATTCACACTAGAATAAATGATACGGAGTATGTTGTATCAGCTGCTCTGATGAGCACGGAATGGTAAAACCAGTATAACATATATGATACATGAAGCTATGATTCTTGAGCTAACTTGCATTTAGTGTTTGTCCTTCTTCACATCGTACGTATATATATGATTGATTAAGGGGGTGTTTGGCAGAGCTCCACTCCAGAAAAAATAGCTCCACCCAACCAACTTCACGATTTTATAGCTTCACTCTACGAACTCTAATAAATGGAGTTGTTAAACATGTTTGGTTGATTGGAGTACTCCAGCTCCGAATACTTAAGTACTTATTTTAAATAATCTATTTTACTAGGCCCATCTATCAGTCTCTCATCTGTCTTCCTCTTCCCATCTCTTCTCTGCGCCTCCCCTCCACCCTGTAGCTTCTTTCCCTCCCTTCTGTTCTTCTGGGCATCCTTGGCGTAGAGCTCGACTCCATTTGGAGAAGAAAGCAATCTTTTTTAGCATTAATCCAGCATCAATAGCAGCCTTCAACGGCTAAATTGAATTCCAGCCGAGAGAGGGTAGAAAAGAGGGCAAATTGAATCTTGCAATTGAATTAAAAACAAAGGAAATTCTTGCTGTAGAAGTTCTTGGTACTGCGCCCACCAATCAGCATGTATTCCAGGAGCACGGCCGCAACACTTGCAGATCCGGCCGGCGGCACCAACGTCCCACAGCACCACGACCATCCTGCCATTGCACAAAGCCGTCTCCTCCAAAATCGAAGTCCTCGCGCAGCAACAAAATCGACGTCTGCCCTATCCTGCGACGGCGTCGAGGAGTGGGGCTAAAGATGGCAACGGGCAAAATCCGCACGGATACACAGTTCAGATATCCGCACCCGCATGCTGATCCCCGTGCCCGCATCCGCGCCCGCTATCCGCTGCGGGCACAAGATCGTGCCCGCGCCCGTCATCCGCGGATATTTCAAATCCGCGGGCATACCCGCACCCGCAAAAAACCAGCATTTCAGAACATAATTAACCAAGTGTTCAACATAAGGGTCATTATTCAACTGGTACCAAATATTCAAATGCAATGCAACCAACAAGTGACCACACGTCCATACAAATAAGTCTTACAGATAACATGCAAATGCAACAGAATCCCAAATTGGCTTACAACAGCCATACATAAAAGTTCAATTGTCCAACTAAAGCAAATAACCAAACTCATCAATTAGTCTGAATCTTCAGCAGTAGTGATGCACGATTCTTCCTTCATTTCTTCTTGAATGTCTTCAAGGCATGACCAGAAGCTATCCTCCCTGTCACCATCATCTACAATAAAGTTTTATATATACATTAGTGGCTGCAGCAAATAAGTCCAATATGAAAGAAATGATACATTGCAAATGCACATAGAGTAGTACCTTTGAGAGTGTGGCGAAGCCAACTTTGGCTACACATCAAAGCTTCCAACATTTTAGGAGTAAGACGGCTGCGATGCTCACTTAAGATCCTTCCACTAGTACTAAAAGCCGATTCAGAAGCTACTGTTGTAATTGGAATAGCCAATATGTCACGAGCAATTAGCCTCAAAGTAGGATAACGAGTCCCCTCCAATTTCCACCAGCCAAGGACATCAAAGTAATCATTCTCATCATGAGGAAGAGTTTCTTCTTCCAAATAGCGATCTAGCTCATTCTTACTTCTAACAAAGCTAGTAGTCTTCTTATTTGCAGAAAGGGTTTTAAAAATTGACAACACAGCAGCTGCACCAACTGAAGAACTAGCACCACTAGATGATGTACCCACAAAATCTTGCTCTTTGACATGGTAATGTTTCATCAAATCAGTCAGCAATTCATGGGCCTTTGCCACATAATCTCCAGCATGTTCTTCACCAAAAAGGGCAATGTAGCAAGCATGTAACATTGTCATTTTAAGGCGAGGATCAAGAATGACAGCAACAGCCATAAGACCATGTATATCAGACCAATATTTGTCATATTTCTCTATCATGGCAGCAGACATATCCCTAATAATTTGATCTTCATCATGCTCCCAAGATTTAATTTTAAGTCTAGCCTCACATACTTTGGGGAAGAAAAGGTTGGCTGTCACATATTTAGTCCCAGAAAACACCTCGGTGAGGTCATAGAACAATCCTAATTTCTCACAAACTTTACCAGCAAATATCCAATCATCTGGTGGTGGGCAAACAAATTTCCTATCAAGGTCACCCAAACGCTCAAAAACCCTCCTATAAGGTATAGCAATGCCTAGCATGATATAGGTTGAGTTCCATCTAGTTTTGCAATCTAGTTGTAACTTTCTACCCAATTCAACATTTTCATCTAGAGCTGTTTTCTCAAACTTTTCATACCTCTTTGGTGTAGCAACCCAATAAGCAACACTTTCTCTTATGTTTGAGATTGCAGCCACAATGACATCCAAACCATCCTTGACAATGAGGTTGAGAATATGTGCACAACACCGCATATGCAGCCATTTCCCTTTCAGTAGCATATTGGCTGCACCAAGCCTTGACTCCATTAAACCAACCATGCTATCATTGGTGCTGCAGTTGTCAAGGGTCACAGTTGATACCCTCCGATCAATATCCCAGGTTTGGAGATACTTGTGCAATGCATCACAGATGACTTCTGCAGTGTGGGGGCATGGCACATACATAAACCTGCACACAATAAAGCAATATATCAGCTACACAGCTCACAATAAAGCAATATATCAAATCTGAACAGCAAGCAACAAATAGATAATCACCTCAAAATGCAGCTTTTAAGCGTCCACGAGTCATCAATAAAATGTCCAGTGACTGCCATATACCCTCTTTTTTTATTATCAGCTGTCCAAAGATCAGTTGTGACAGCAACCCGACAATTTGTCCTTTGCAAAAATATTCTAGCCTTCCTTTTCTCACCCTCATAGAAGTGCATGATGTCCCTTCTAATAGTATTTCTAGTTCCCATCTTAAACAAAGGCTGGAGTGAACTAACAAACTTACGAAAGCCATGGTGATCAACAATGGACAGCGGGTACTCATGTAGTATGATCATTGAATAAAGAGCTTTTCTAGCTACTTCTTGATCAAATACATAGTTTTCTACAGCCACTGTCCCCTTTTCAGTGGTTCCAAACCTCAAATTAGTTTGAATTTTATCTCCTTTCTTCTTATTATAGTAAGGACAGGATCTCAGATGGGTTTTGAGATGGGATGTACCATTTTTTGAAACAGCTGAGAGCTTCTTGCCGCAGTGATGGCATTTGGCCTTCCATACTCCATCAACACGCACTCTTCCGAAGTCGTTCCACACTTCAGATCTCAACTTCCTCTTTGAACCAGAACCGTCCTCCTCCTCGTCCTCCCCATCTGATAAGTGCACAATATCATCCCCTTCAGTACCAGCAGCAGCCACAATAGCACCAGATGCTTGGGAGGCCGGCACTTGAGAGTTACTTGCCATTGCAGCTGCATGAAGGAGTAGGCAAAATGAGAAAAATAGGATCTTGTTATTCTGAAACAAACAACAAACTACACTATAGTGAACTCTTCCATGGTGCAGTAACAAGCATGAGGTTTGGACCTAGAGAGAGGAGGAGGAGACACAGCTCACCGGTCTATTTTCGTCGACGATTTGGCGGCGGAGACGGCGGGCGATGACGAACGGCGGACGGCGGAGATGGCGCTCGCGAAGGACGTCGTTGGGTCCTCGGTCTCGAGCTCCTCAGGGTCAAAATCGGCTCGTGGAGTCGTGGTGCTCCTGCGTAGGCACAAGAAGAGGTGAGAGGCGTGCTCAGCCGATGGGGAATGGCGGCGGGCCGCCGGCGGAGCGCCCTTAGCCCCTTACCCAGCGGCGAAACGGAGGAAACAGGCGGCACGGCTCCGGGCGCAAGCGCAACCGAGGAGAGGACGGCGACCGGCGGTGCTGGAGAGGGAGGACGGCGTCCGACGGCGCTGGAGACAGGAGAGGGAGGGCGGCGGGCGGCGGCGCTGGAGAGGGAGGCCGAGGGGAGGGCCGAGAGCGAGCGCTCGATCCCGATCCCGATCTGGAATTCTGAATCGGGGCCAGGGGCGTCGGTCACGGGTGGGGACGTGGGGTGAGCGGTTGACTGGGGGTGGCGGCCAGACTAGGGGAAAAATTGAGAGGGGTCCACATGTCAGCACTGTTAGCGGGCTTAGCGGATATGCGGACGCGGATATCATATTTACATATCCGTTAGCAGATATCCATTGGGTTTAGGTCCGTGCCCGTGCCCGTGCCCGCGGGCACAAACCTAGATCCAAACCCGCGCCCATCGGGTTTGGTATCCGCGGGTTCGCGGATATTTCGTGCCCGTTGCCATCTTTAAGTGGGGCCAGCAGAGGGGAACGGGCGTGGACCTTCTCATCAGCCTTCCCACTGCCGGGGAGGAGGCGATGGGGCCAGAAAGAGCCGGCCGCCGTGGGGTTCCTGCAGGGACGGCCAGGAGAGCGCCTCCCCCGCCACGGAGTCGCCGTGGCTGCCCACTCGTGCGGCCAGGCCTCGGACTGGGAAGGCACCTCCGCCGTGGACGTCTTCTCCAGCGAGGTCCGGCCGTCGCTGCTCCACCAGCTCATCTCCAGGCTCCAGCGCCTCTCTCCACCACTGCGGCACACCAGCACGGAGGAAGGTAGGGGGCGACTAGGAAGCAGAGGAGCTCTCTTTTTTCTTTGAGTTAATTGGATACACACGTCATCTTTATTTTTTAACTTTTTACCTATGTCACTACTCTTCCGTTCATAGCTCTCACGCATGGGACGATGTCGGCCCACGTGCAAGCCACTATAGTTTTGTATAGACCAAAATGCCCTCTTCCAACTCACTTACACGTGGATCCCATGCGTCATCTCCTTCCTCCGTTTCTTTCTCGTCTGACCCTCCCTCCTCGTCCTCTCTCTCTCCGACAGTCTGTGCTGCTCTCCGGCACCTTCCTCTCCGGTAGTCTGAGTCGTTCATAGGCGACGCTGGGGAGCTGGGGCGCGCGGCGGCCGGGATCGAGCAGGGCGCGGACGGGGAGCACGGGCCTCGCGCGCTGCAGCGGAGGAGCAGCACAGGGTGGCGGGCTTCGATTCGCTCACGCGCCAACCTCAATCCGCTCGCGTGCGGGCAGCGTCGACGGCGGGGCTCTGGGCATACGCGCAGCGGCCTGGGCGGCACCCCCGCTGGCCATACAGGGGTCCCAGATCTCCCCCGGGTCGGCCGTGGCGGGCGTCGTGTAGCGTGCCTCGCCGGCCAGCCATGCAGGCGTCGTAGAGTTCGCCCCGCAGTCCATGAAGGTAGGCAGAGCTTCCTCCGGTCGGCCATTGCAGGCGCCGTGGGGCACGACGCCACCGGAGAGGTAGACAGCGACCTCGAGGCGGGCGCACACGGGGCACGCCGGAAGAAGAGGAGCCCCGGCAGCGCCAACGCAGCCTCGAGGTCGGGCTCGCCGAGGGAGAAGACTCGCACGAATGGTTGGGGAAGGAGGAAGAAGATGGCGCGGGGGCCCTTCAAACAGAGAAGGGAGGGAGGTAGAAGATGATCCGCGGGGCCCACATGTCAGTGAGTTGGAGAATAGAGTTGTACGAGGGCATTTTAGTCTATACGTAGATACGGTGGTCTGCATTTGGGACCAACGTCATTTCAGGAGTACAAAATGGCGTGGATCAAAGAAACGTGAAATTATAATGGCGTGCGAGCTATAAACGGAAGAGTAGTGGCGTGAGTTAAAAACTAAAAAATAACGGTGATGTGTAGCCAATTGACCCTTTTTCTTTCAGGAAAGGGTAAGTTGTGTGACAGGTGACAATGGTGGGTAAATTTGTAACATGTGTTTTTGGAGCACCCCTTGAGGTACTCCAAAAAAAAACATAGAGTTGGCTCCTAACTCCATGTTTTCTCATGAAGTTTTTGGATTTGGAATTGTTGGAGCTGGACGCGTTTGACAGAGACTTTGTGGAGCAGAGTCGCTAGAGTTGGAGTGGAGCTCCCTCAAACACGCCCTAAGTCACGTGATCCTCGACCTTCAACGAGAGCTTTTTTTCGAAAGAACCAGTACAGATTGTGCTAATTTTTAAAAGAGAAGAGTATCTTCAACGATAGCTGCACTCATGCTAAGTTGCAGTGACATTTTTGACGAATAATCGGTCCTGTCAGAACAAGAGGCAACATCATCTGCTCGCCACGTGGTTGGGCCTTGTGGGCATGTTCAGTAATCGGTACAGACTGGGAGCTGGTGGCGCAGGAACGAACAGCCGTGGAGCGACGAGAAGGGAGGAGACACGCTCAAGCGGATCATGTTTGGGTCACGCCTGATCAAAAGAGTGAGCCATGCAATGGTGCGGCCCTTTAGCACCGACGGCTATCGATCAGAGCCCAGGACAACCAACATGCACGTGTATGGCGACAAACGCAGCAGTAGTAGTCGAGCTCAGCCAGATTGGTGCAGCAGCAAAGACCACATCCCTCGTTGAATTTCGTCGGTCGGCCCAAAACAGACTCTGGATACTGGCCCAACTCAATTGCCTCCACAAAAAAAAAAATCCTTAATTTGCTTCTATCCAAGAAAATAATTTTAGCAGGAGCTTGAATCATTTGCAACAACTGTGTACAACGTTGTTAAAAATCATTTGCAACAATCTTCTTCTAGCCAAGAAACTTTTTTAGGTCTAACAGTAAGTATGTCTCTTTTAAAGTTTTGAAGAGTGTACAACGTACCATCCTAGTCTTGGTACTCCAAGTTCGTTGCTTGTAATTTGTTGAACAATAATCCCTCTATCAATACAAAAGGTTATCAAAAAACCCCACCATTCAAATCTTAGATATTGCATGCCAATAATCCATCAGGCCAACTCTTTAAGAAGAAGTTCAATGAGGAAAACTAACTAATGTATCTGCTCATCTGATGAGCACGGAATGGCAAGACACCGGCCAGTATAACATATATGAACGCTTTGATTGCTGAGCTAACTTGAGTTTTTGTTCTTCTTCACATCCTATATGATTAAGTTCCGTGATCCTCGATCTTCAACTATAACTGCACGCATGCCAAGTTGCAGCGACCGGCCTTTTTGACGAGACGAATAATCGATCCTGCGGCTATAGTTAGCGTCGCCCATATTTTCCCGTGGAAACCGACTACACTACGAACAACAGCTAAGTTGTAAACAGTTTCTTTATACAGAAACCATGCATATGCCACGTCGCCACTCGCCACTGTGGTACCCAATCGATATATATGTTCCGTTTTATATTCGCCGCATGCATGCAGCTTTGTTGGACCTGCTTGGCGATCTGCCAAAATATCTATCGAGACGAGGACACAAGCTTTTGCAGTGGTTGGCTAGTTGCACGCATGTGATTTCTTTTTATACGGAATCTATCTCGTTTGGATATATGAACAGAGCGAGGCCAAATTCGTCTACAGTTGGTAGATAGCGTTGATCTTTCGAGATAGCCTGATATTTTATTTCTTACAAGACAAGTGCACATCCATGATTGAGGCCGAGCTGCCCCCCCTCCTACTTTCTTCGAGATGCAGATACGTCCTACTGAAACATGGGTAGCCATGCATGATCAGAGATATATATACTCCCATCATCATGTAAAGACGTACTTGATGCCATTGTGTTGTGTGTAGTATTGTAGCTGCTAGAGACAGATTGATATGCACTTTAGTATGTGTCGCATGCAACCTTTTTCTCTGGTCAGTGTAGGAAATATTGATCGAGATGGACGTGACAACTCTACTTGATTGATTATTATCTTCATTCAGTAGTTATTTCTTTCTGGTTACTTTCGACGAGTCAACAAGCATTTTGGTTTCAGTTCAAAAGAAGGCAAGAAGAAATCATACGAGTGGCTTGTGCCTTTTAAATTTGAAATTAAAGTTGCTCGGAACTTAGGATCTGACAGGATGGCTTTAAACATGCGTGCAACTACTACAGACCAGTCACCAGTCATATGGTCAATGCACTCCTGTCACACGTATAGAGACTTCACTGGAAAACCGGATGGCCGATTTGGTTTGAAGCGATTGTTTAAATTAAGGTGAAGCAGAGAGAAGCAGTTGATTACGTAACCGAAACCAAACAAGTTATACACGCTTTCAATATATCACAAGCGACTAGTAGCGTGTTTGGCTTTCCCCCAGCACTCCAGGCATTCTAAACCGTGTGTTAACCGTGTGGGTACATCAGTACATGCTGGCATGCATGCTGCTCATCATGGAAGTGAGGAACTGAAAGGCCAAGGAGAAATTGTGCATTTTGATCTGATGGGGAGGCTGTTTGCCTCTTTTACATCACTCATGTGCACCACAAGGAGCTGAGATGTGATGGAACACACTTGCGGACTTGCGGGTGCTCACCTTCTGGGCTTCTGGCATAAAGCAGCACACGAGAACGATAACGTATATTCCGGATAGATGCAGGTGAACGTCTTTTCTAACTGAAGCTAAGCTAAAGGGCGCACAATATTGTGTCTGCCAATTTCCCAAAACCAAAGGAAAAAAAAAAGGTCACAGAACCCTTGACACCTTCACTTTAGGCCGTCATATTCACCAATAGTTTCCCTCAAAAAACATTCACCAATGGCGCCATGAGTGAGTCGTTGATACCAAGATGGGCACGCGTCGTGGGAACCGCAAATGGGACGTACGACTTGTTTTCAACTATACAGTGTACTCCTTTCATCCATAAGGAAGTCACTGTAGGATTCAAAATTTACAGTCTAGATGAGATCATACAAGTTCCCATTATAGTTACATCCACCATGTTGGTGCTAAGTATATAGAAAAATAGGTACATCCATTTTGAGTTAATATAAAAATTTTATTATTTTTGTTCCAACTAATTATTTAAATTAGTTACAACAGCAAATTAATACTAGACCTATTCTTCTATTATTCATGAAACTAGACCTAAACAAGATATGTATAGCTAGCATACATCTCAAGAAAAAGATAAGCACACGTTTTCCACTTGGATATCGATCGAGTGGAAGTGAACAACAGAGTATTCTTCTCATTTTTCATTGTTGATGCAGAATAGGAGTCGATTGATTGAGACGCTAGAATAGAATAATAGCGATAGAATACGACTGGTAAAATGAAAGAATACACACAAATACTTACTTTTAAGTTCTATAGGAGGTAGAGTACAAAAGAAGAAATCAGATACAACAAGGGACTATTTCTTCATCTTTTTTTGGTTGTTGGTGGCGAATCGGAGTCGGCTGATTTAGACGCTAGAAAATAGCATATGACCGGTCATGAAAGGATACGCACGAATGAATTCTTACTTTGAAGTTGTATGAGGCAGAATACACAAGAAGAAACAAAGACAAACTAAAGTACGCGATGCTGACGAGTTCTAGATAGGGTCCCCCTATATTTTGATCCAAGCGTGGGCAACGCTACTAACCACTTGGCTAGAATGTTTTGTTGTTAATTATTATGGAACGGAACATTTGAGTTGGTGGCCCTAGCTTTGATAGTCGAATGTTGGTCAGCTAGCTCGTCTACAGGACGAAGGAACGAACCTAGCTTTGCATTGGTTCTCAATCAGCCAAGAACACAGGAATAGCATACGGGAAGGTCGTAGCCATGGAAAAGACGAATCTTTTTTTTTTTTTTTTTTTTTTGCTTCATTTGCGGGTAGCTCTCTCTCTCGATCCACAGCCGAATACCGCAACAGTGACCCGATCGGCCATGATGCATGCATTGCATACAAGGTCAAAACGCGTCTGGGTTCGGGAGAGAACGTACTACTGTGGTGGCAGCAGGCAGTCCCGTGCACTACTACAGAAAAGGTCATCACAGCCGGTTCGTAACCCCTATCACAGCCGGTTTTGGGAGGCGGATGAGATAAAGCGGCTGTGATAGTCCCCCCTATCACAGCCGGTTTTCAAAAACCGACTGTGATGACCCCATCACAGCCGGTTTCCAACTAAACCGAAAATAAAGTAAAATAAAATAGCAAAACATTTTATTTATTTGGGGGATGGACCCCATCAGCCACTACCCACTGACCCCATCAGCCGGTTTGCAAGTCGCGCATTTTTCGCGGAAAAATCGCGTGCTACGCGGTCGGCGGGAATCGAACCCGCGACCTCACGTCTGTGCATAGCCTCCTCTACCACTGCACCACTAGTGTGTTTGTGTCTATATACCATTTTGATTCCCCTCATATTAATGTTTTCTGAGTGTAAATTGCTTATTTGAGGCTCTAAATGACTTCAAATAAAAAAGTGGTGAACTACAATGTTTCATAACTTTTCAAGATCTACAACTTTCGTTTTGGTCAAAAGTTCATCCGAGGTCGTTTACAAAATTTAAATTTTCAAATTTAAAAAATTCAAACTTAGATTCGGTTGACAAGATGACTTCAAATAAAAAAAATGGTGAACTACAATGTTTCATAACTTTCCAAGATCTACAACTTTCGTTTTGGTCAAAAGTTCATCCGAGGTCGTTTACAAAATTTAAATTTTCAAATTTAAAAAATTCAAACTTAGATTCGGTTGACAAGATGACTTCAAATAAAAAATGGTGAACTACAATGTTTCATAACTTTTCAAGATCTACAACTTTCGTTTTGGTCAAAAGTTCATCCGAGGTCGTTTACAAAATTTAAATTTTCAAATTTGCCCTCCAAAAATGTGTTAGTAAAGAAACCGGTTGTGATGCTCACCATCACAACCGGTTTTCAAAAACCGGTTGTGATAGTGAGCATCACAACTGGTTTGTAAGAAAAACCGGCTGTGATATGTCGGCCGACTATCACAACCGGTTTTTGAGAAAAACCGGCTGTGGTAGGCGACATCACAACCGGTTTTTTAAAAACCGGTTGTGATAGCTCTATCACAACCGGTTTTCTCAAAACCGGTTGTGATAGCCCGTTTGTGAAAGTGGTTTGTGTAGTAGTGGTGGTCGGCCGACGGGCCGGGTTGGGTGTACTGTAGTGGCGTGCGTATCGATCTCGACACACGACACTGTTGGCACGGCACGTCGTACAGAGTTACAGCAGCGCTATCTGCTCCACTCATCGGTGCTACAGACCTACGGTACGGTGCTGTGCTGAATATATGCCACGTCCAATGCAAGCGCGGTCCCTGCTTGTAGCAGCATATGTGCGATCGGGCCGGTCCAGAGAATGCATCTCACACACAGGCCCGCAATTAATCATGTCATGCATCCATGGACCGCCACGCTGATTGTATAGTATCAAACCAACATATATAATTGATCGTAAAATCAACACAAGAGTAACAATAATAACAGGATTAATAAACGGGGAAAAAAGAAAGTGCATGCAATAAGTCAAGCGTCAAGTCAAACAACGCGCATGCTGCACGAGGATTCCTGCTCGAGGTCAACCGGTCAACACCGCGGCGCCGTCTGTCAATAGTGGTGCGATAAGTGACGGCCGGTCTGTCAGATGGGCAACAACTTTACCTGTTCTGGGACTGGTCATCAACAGCGTCCAGAGCACTACTGACGGAACTGAAGCAAAAACATGTCCCGAGCTAGCGAGATTAGGGGAAAAGGAAAAGGGCGAGCAGATGACATACTATATATGCATGTATATATGCACGCATTGGTAGCTAGCCGAGTGCGGGTGCGGACCAACGTTCAGAGACCGACGCCACCACTAGCACTAGGACGATGCGCGAAACAAACGTGTGCGTGGGTGGGTGCAAACCCATCATCGTCTCCGCGACGTACACTAATAAGCTAGTGCTCCAGCGCTCAAGCTCAGTGCTAGCTAGAGCTCGCCTCGCCCGTGCAGCTATATTTCGACTGGTGCTAGATATGTAGCAGCATATCATTACTTCGTCCGTCCCAAATGATAGGTCGTTTTGGTATTTTTAAATTTATTACAAGCTTTATTACGCAACTGGACATACATAATGCATATCTTAATGCATAATAAATAATTGTAAATTTAGAAATGCCAAAACGACATGTAGTTTATAATAGACGAAGTAGGAAAGTTGTCTTAAACAGTTGTAGGTAAAAGTTTTTTTATCCACACGGAGTGCCGCTATCACGTAGTGCAAAATTAAGCGCGGGGGAGTGGTGGTGGATGTCGCGCGCATGGGGTCAGGACACACATTGTCAAGTGCACCACCCCGCATGCCTCGTTGCGATAGTAGTGTCCGTTCCTCAGCTCTTGGAAAATAAGAGAAATCAAATTCAAATGTCCCTTATTATTGCACTGTGCAACATATATATGCACCAGGGTTTGAAATAAAAATTTGATTATTTCTAAGATATTCTTCCCGTCCCATAAAAAATGCAATTCTAACTTTTTTTAGCACAAATTAGTGATGGCGCAAAAAGACTTACATGTCCTCATTTATTTGCCATATCGAGTTAGTTTTGGCATGCAAATCAAATCCCACCACTTAATTACAAAGGTAGTTAAGATTTAATCTCTGGAATTTCATTCTTTATAGGATTTTTTTTTTAAATACTAGGATTGCACTTTCCATAAGACGGAGGGAGTAAACTCAGGGAATAACCACATGCCCTGTAGCTTCTAGAGCAAACCCCATATGTGTAAGTGTAACCAAAGGTGCTACACAGTGAATATAATCCCAATCCTAATAAGGTGTTGTTCAAACGGTAAAATTTAAAGAACTAGTACCAAAGTTAGCTTCACATGCTAGGCTCGTGCTAAACACAAGCAATATAGAAAAAAAAGAACAGCTGTGGCTTTATATGTCCAGCCTAAACCGCAGCCTTTTGCACTGAAAATAAAAGGGGAAAAACACAGCTTTCAGCGTGCACAACCAGTAAAATAATAATCCTGCATCGCCCAATTTTAATCCAAACCAACGGGATGGTCGGAGTTGATTCCCACGTGATTAACGACTTCCATCATGCTAGTACAAATTTATTATTATTCGTGCCTAGAGCATCCTAGAAAAGCAATATATGCACTCGTACGTGTAGTAAACTGTAAAAGCGTAAAGTGCGCATTGTTTATGATGT
The DNA here is from genome assembly GCA_015476505.1 of Urochloa ruziziensis. Classification (NCBI taxonomy): domain Eukaryota; kingdom Viridiplantae; phylum Streptophyta; class Magnoliopsida; order Poales; family Poaceae; genus Urochloa; species Urochloa ruziziensis. The sequence continues at coordinate 5,506,491 of CM027121.1, read as the reverse complement.
CCTTTGCTCCACTTAGGCATGTTTCAGCGTACGTGTAAAGAAAACCACACACACTAGCTGCTCCCTCCGTTCCAGCGTACGTGTAAAGAAAACCACACACACTAGCTACTCCTTCCGTTTCAAAATAGATGTCATTCTCGCTTCCCGAGAAGTCAACATTTTCAAAATACCGGCAGTTATATATTAAAATATATAAATATTTATGCTAAGTAATTAGTATCATTGGAAAGATCTTTAAGTCTAGTTTTTTAACAAATTTATTTGGAGATGAAAATGTTGCACGTTTTTTCTACAAATCTAGTCAAAGTTGAGAAAGTTTGACCGGCACGCATCCCATAACATCATCTATTTTGGAACGGAGGGAGTAGGTTACATGGGCATATATAGAATTGAATAAGACCGCCAACCATTAGTGATAGCCCATGGGGTCCACCATGGCCAGCACAGCAGCTTGGGTTGAGGTGGATGCCGATGTGCCCGCTCGCTGACGAGCTTATTAAACTTGCTCTTAAGCCCGGCCGGCATCAGCAGACCTCAGAGCGGCAGCCACGTCGACTCAAACATTTATCAGGTATAGGGGCCGTAGTTATCAGAGTGCATGTAAACATTGGAAAAGGATTTACACTGGCTAGTGGTGAGCACTGCACAGAGCGAGACCCCCAACATGTCAAGTGCACATCACAGTGTGCTAACTGCATGCAAATAAAATTGGGGTCTGAAGTGTGAACATTTAAAAAGCGGCATCCCCTGTGTGATAGATAAATCACTGTCGGACCCTATGGGGTTTTTGGTTTTTCAGCTGCGGTTGTGTCATCACTGGGTTGTGTGTGCGGTCGCCGCGGCCGAATGTTAGGGGTTCCCACGGGTGTAATGAAGAGGTTATTATATTAGCATGGACTTCAGCCGTGTTTAGTTCCGTAAAACGGGTGAAAATGATGAGAACTTTATGTATTGAGCCACGTGTACAGAAAGAAAGAAGAAATAAACTGATACAGTTCTTTAGGTGAAAACTTTTTGCGTTTTGTATAGAACTAAACAAGGCCTTCGTTATCCATAGCTGCTTTGGAGTCCCTCTCTTATCGTTCTATCAAGTGGTCTAATATCGATGTGCTTCTTGCTACGAAGCTTGAAAAGTCACATCCCGTGCCGGGGAAAGAAATGGAAAGTAGTGGAAACAGAGAAAACAGAGGAACGTGGTGTATTGACCAGAGAAAACATGATGGTTATATGTGAACTTGATCATAGATGTAGGATCACGTACACTCAGAGTAACAAGACCATGGGGTATTATAGATCGTTTGGAAGTTTCGGATGCATTGTTTTCTTTGGCAGTTTGACTATAACGACATGAGCCCATTATAATTGCAATCGAGAAGACGCCAATTTATTTCGGTCGCTCCCCGGGTCCATTCTCCATTCCCGGCGTGGCGGCGTCAGCTGCAGAGAAGGAAGTACACAGCAGGGAATAAAATGACGCACCCTGACCTGCCCCGACGACCTGGTTGACACGAGTGACCCCAACCCCCGGCGACTTGAGCCACCCGGCATTGCTGCGGCCACCTGCCGCTGCATGCAACAATAATAATATTGCAATGCAATTATGCAATGCTGTTCCGCCGCGCCTACGCCCGAGATTGTGAGCCCGGCTCGATCCGCCTGACGTGAGCCGTTGACCGCCCGGCAGAGCCCACGGTCCCGGCACCAGGACACGCCACATGTTACGGCCAGCCCACAGTCTCCGTAACAAAAATAATGCAACCCTTACTTTTTGAGTAGTCAACAAATTTGTATAAAAAATAACAAACATTTATGTATTCAAATAGACGTAGTACAAAAGTATATTCTATAATAATAATAATACTTACTTTGTACCATAAACGTTAGTATTGTTTTTGTATAAATTTAGTTAAATTTGAAATTGATCTGGAAGTAGCATTTTAATATGGGAAATTATACAGAATATGCCTTTTAATATGGGAGTAGCATTTTTCTGGAAGTCATTCTTATCAAGGGCGTTCTATAGATTCCTATCATGCTAATCAGTGGCGCTAAATGAATTTCCCCTCCATTCCGAGGCGTGGAAATCATGGTGGCGGAAACAGATCCTAATCGTCGGGGTGTCCCTGTAGGTAGTTCGGTACCTGCAGAGGGATTTTGTGCCAACTGGATACATGAGGTGCATGTGGTTCGGTCCTAAGAAATTATATGCTTTGCCATGTGTAGAGCCTGCATGCACATGACATGTTTGGCAATTCTAAGAGAAGAGAAATGCATGGATTTTTGAACAGCAAATACTCTACACATATGTCTTTTGTTTCTAGAAAATTACTCAGTGCAATTTTTCAAAAAAAAAGAAAAATATTTAGTGCTTTCTCATGAGTGTTCTATATATATTGACACGGTCAGCATTACGTATCATGGATCAGTATTTTATATTGTCATATATGTACGATCTAATCATCTAAAGACAAATCCATCTGCTCATTTCAATAAGAAATCAATCAAATATTTAAAAGGTTTTTATGGCGAAGGTTTAAAACTTGTTGCTTGCAATCCAATAAACATTTCCTTTTGTTTAGTGCTCACACATAACACATCCATGGTCTCACAAGGCAAACTATGTCACGAATTATTTTTTATCCATGGAAGACAAACTAATAATCTTACTAATAATAAGTACACCGTGCGCACACCAGCACATCACCCCCAGACGAGGAGCAAGATAGAACGATGTAGCCAGGCACTAAAATATAATATTCCCGCCGGAAAGGAAACAAAAGAAAAGGAAAAGGAAATAGACAGACGCAAACGCACGCTGACCGGAAAGCGGCCAGAAACCTCTGCCTACTCTGCTCTCGAGTTCTCTATATATACCCTGCTCCCTCCTCTCTCTTCCGCACACAGCCTATCAACTCAGCTCTCTAACTCTAAGCCTCAGCACTCACAAAGCGCAAGCATCACTTGCCTGCTGAGCTTTTCCGACAGTTCGGTACCGCACTCCGGCCAGGAGCTGAGGAAGAAAGCCAATAGAGGGGACCTCACTCGACCCGTGGGCAGTGGCCATGGCTGTGCTCAACGGAGTGAACAACAAGCACGAGGTGGTAGTGGCGCCGATGGAGGTCTCAGTCGAAGCCGGAAACTACCAGGACGCCGAGCGGTTCGACGACGACGGCCGCCCGCGCCGCTCGGGCACGTTCTGGACGGCCAGCGCGCACATCATCACGGCCGTGATCGGCTCCGGCGTGCTCTCGCTGGCCTGGGCCATCGCCCAGCTCGGCTGGGTCGCCGGACCCGCCGCCATGCTCCTCTTCGCCTTCGTCACTTACTACACCGCCACGCTGCTCGCCGAGTGCTACCGCACCGGCAACCCGGACACCGGGAAGCGCAACTACACCTACATGGACGCCGTGCGCTCCAACCTCGGCGGCGCAAAGGTGATCTTTTGCGGTGTGATCCAGTACGCCAATCTCGTCGGCGTAGCCATTGGGTACACCATCGCGTCGTCGATTAGCATGAGGGCAATCAGGAGAGCGGATTGCTTCCACACCAACGGGCATGGTGACCCCTGCAAGAGCTCCAGCACGCCGTACATGATCCTCTTCGGCGTTGTCCAGATCCTCTTCTCGCAGATACCCGACTTTGATCAGATTTGGTGGCTTTCCATCGTCGCTGCCGTTATGTCCTTCACCTATTCGTCCATTGGCCTCGCCCTCGGCATCGCACAGACAGTTTGTAAGTATTTTTTTATTAATTAATTATCTGCTTATTAATACATGCAATAATTTTGCATGATTGGTACTAGATGATAAATTACTGACATGAGCTCGGTTACTGGAATTGCAGCTAACGGTGGGTTCAAGGGCAGCCTTACTGGCATCAGCATCGGAGCTGACGTCACCTCCACGCAGAAAATCTGGCACACTTTGCAGGCGTTCGGCGACATCGCCTTTGCCTACTCCTTCTCCAACATCCTCATTGAAATCCAAGTAAGCAAGCATACCCGGCATGCTTTGCTCTGCTTCTCTGGTTTAATTGTTCTACTACGTTGCTAACAGAGGTTTCTCTGTTTCTTTATCAGGACACCATCAAGGCGCCGCCGCCGTCAGAGTCGAAGGTGATGCAGAAGGCGACGCGGCTGAGCGTGGCCACGACCACCGTCTTCTACATGCTGTGCGGGTGCATGGGCTACGCCGCGTTCGGCGACAACGCGCCGGACAACCTGCTCACCGGCTTCGGCTTCTACGAGCCCTTCTGGCTCCTCGACATCGCCAACGTGGCCATCGTCGTGCACCTCGTCGGCGCCTACCAAGTCTTCTGCCAGCCCATCTTCGCCTTCGTCGAGCGCCGTGCCAACTCAGCGTGGCCCGACAGCGCCTTCATCTCCAAGGAGCTCCGTGTTGGCCCTTTCGCTCTAAGCCTCTTCCGGCTCACATGGCGGTCGGCGTTCGTGTGCGTCACCACCGTCGTCGCCATGCTCCTGCCGTTCTTCGGCAACGTCGTCGGCTTCCTCGGCGCCGTCTCATTCTGGCCGCTCACCGTATATTTCCCCGTCGAGATGTACATCAAGCAGCGCCGCGTGCCGCGCGGCAGCACCAAGTGGATTTGTCTGCAGACGCTGAGCATCAGCTGCCTGATCGTGTCCATTGCGGCGGCCGCCGGCTCCATTGCTGACGTCATCGACGCTCTCAAGGTTTACCGGCCGTTCAGCGGTTAACTTGACAGAGGAACCTCAAGGATCGATCTGTGTTAGAACACGGAGGACTGTGAGCAACGACTATACAACACTAAATCACCGGACTATCACCGGACTGTTTGCGCATACCAGAGAGTGGCGCGTGGAGAGGCGGCCTGCTGCGTATTCTCCAGTAGTACATGGCTCAACTAAGCAGGATCTTTGTTCTACCTGTAACCATGTGTTGCTACCTTTTTTCCCTAGATTAGGTATATTGTATTCCTCATTAGAATACCGTACCAGTAAGCTGCAAATTAGTAAAATAATAATTTTGGCCGCTTGTCATGTATGAATGAGCCTTTGATTATATTTTATTTTTGGTGCGTCAGCTTGATATTCAAAGAGGGCTTGATATTCTTCCATGGCTATACGACATATACAATAAGGTGCTAAAATACAAGTTTGTTCTTCACCGATCAGATCAGTAATCAGTACATAACTTCATAGGATTATATCACTTTTTCGAAGGACTTATATACCTTTTAATTTTTTACGAATCCATTCAGCTTTTTCCTAGCTAGGTAAAGCGATAGCGTATATATAGTACACACTCCATTTCAACTGCAAAGTTCCAAACTATTCCTTTGCAGGACTTGTTTGCACTAATCGACCGAGCGGCTTTATATTCTCGGCAGTTTTCTTGGACCTTGATAATTTCTATCAAAGTACGAAGTATCTATCCAGAAAAAAGGTTGTGTCCTTGTGATGCTTTTTGCACGCATGTGGTTTCTTTTGTAATATATTTGTATCCCATCATCATGTGATTTCTTTGTATATTGTGTCCCATTTAAGAACAGAGCTAGGGAGACCAACTGACCAAAGTGTGTGAATGAACAAGGTAGAGCCTCAATGTGTCTGGATAGATATATTTCTTGAGCGTGCGTTCAGATTACATAAGCTCGCTACTGAAATCTTCGGCCATTAGCATATTTGCTTACATTGGACAAACTGTGTACATGTACCACCATACTCGTCTGCTTCACCAACCAGAGATTAGGCCTGGACTTTAGTAGGTTCTCACAGCATGCGGGCAACTTTAAAGTTGCTCCTCAATGTTTGACATTTTGTATGGGGGGAAATTGCACTCATCAATCCAACGATTCAAGATGTCGGCTTGGTTATCTCCATTAACTTGTTATCCTTTAGTCAATCTCTTGACAAGTCCAGGAGCGCTTGCTTTCCATTCAGTTAGTTCAGGAAGCAATTATATGCGGCTATCTCAACTAGCTAGTAGCCTTTTTGTAGAACGAAGTTGCTTGGAACTTTGCATTGGACAGCGATGTGTGTTTGGACATGGAAGCATTTGGAGCATGCACTACTACACACCGTACATATATCCTGCTCGATCAATTATTGGGCGCATTTTCATGCTCGTATGGCCAATGTTCAAGTTATACGTGTAGCGAGCGACTTCACTTGAAAACCGGAGGGATAGTTTGGTTTTAGCTGACTAGTCAAAAGGTAGGGGCGGGGAAGTAGTTAATCGCATAGATATAGCCGGGATCAAGCAAACACGGTTACTCAACTCAAGTGTTTGGCTTTTTGCACTCAGTTACTTTGTTTAACTGTTAAATATGAACATGCCCCCAAAAGTGAGAAATTCAGAGGCCAAAGAGAAAGTATGACTGCATCTACAAAATGGGGCCGTTTGTGTGCGTGTTCCCCTGTGCGATCAGACAAGCGTGTGCGTGCCGTGCTGAACTACCGCCGCATCCGATCCGTGTGTGGCGTGTTGGAATCCCTGGAAGATGCAGCATGAGACTGACAGATAGAGAATACTTATAATGCAATGCAGAGATATTGTAGATGGTAAATATATTATCCTTGCTCGAGCCGTCACGGTCGAGCCGAGGCGGCGCGCGTCGTGGCGACCCGCCGCTGCGATCGATCCCCGCCCGGCCAACTCAGGCAATGTACATTATTCTTGAGTACTCCGGCGGCCGGCCTCAGGTACATGCATGCATGCGCGTGCGTGCCCGGAAATAGTGGCCGGTCTCGCTGTCGGCACGTTGGTGGTGGATGCGATGCCTGCCTCTGCCTGCCTGCGCGTGGCTCTCGCTAGGTAGCGACAGGCATCATCGTCAACGAGCAGGGGCCAAGGCACGCGTGATCCGATCCGAACCACCACTTGGCTGCCCGAATCACACAAAGTTTTTTTTTTTTTTGGCTCACCGTGCAATCCATCATCGATGAGAAGAGAACGAATGAATCGCACGTGCTCTATCGCTAAGGGTCCTGCTCCTGCTGCTAGTCCTAGCTAGTACTCCCGGGAATTTTCTTTTTCTTTCAAAATTTCCTTCCTCTGCAACTTTATAAATTCGAAATTTCTATTTTAATTGTTCCCCTGGCGGCGGCTTGGAAATTTGGAATGGATATCGTCCTAGAGCAGCTAGCAGAGGCACCAAATTACTCGACCTACCTGACTCTCTCTCTCTCCTGCGGTCCTGCCGCATGCATGCTAAGTAGGCCAAGGTTTATTTTGACTTGCTGCTTTCGCCTCACCTCACTCAGCTCACTAGTGGACTGCATGTCACTTGACTGACTCCCGACGACGACCAGTGCGTTGACACACGGGCCAGGCGGCGACAAACGTCAAAGGAGTTGACTTCCGTACGTGGCTTTCGCTGACTCATCACGACGCATGCAGTGTACCGTCCACTCCCAGCTGATCGATCATACAACGTTCCGCGCGCATGCGTCCGCCACGCGGTGGTTGTTGTCCGATCCCAATCGCTCGATCGCTAGTGAAAACGAACACGTATGGGAGCCCATGCATGTGCTTGGGTGTGCCTGTGCGCGTGTACGTGTTGATACGCTGCATGTGCAATCTCGAACACGGGACTACCTCGTGCTAAATTCCCTCTTATCGTAATTTTGGCTTGGCTAGTAGTATCCGTTTGGCTTGTAATAATTTTGAACAGCTTTATGTATCGATCATGTAGCGGCTGGAATATTGATAACACATATTCCTTTATTCTAAAAAAAAATTCTATCTTATCATAAGTCTCGCTAACGATGCAAGCATGATTCGCAAAAAAAAAAAAACGATGCATGCACGTGCCGATCGAATTAAGACAAGATAACCACAAATTTTCCTCTGCTGCGACGACATAGAATATAAACAATTAATTTCGTGAATAATTCGTCTGCCGGTCGACGGTGCCCTTTCAGGGCATATGCATCATGATCACTCTTCTTCTGCTTACGCCAGGAAAACGCCACATGCCCACATGACCGATCGACTGGAGCACACGTCTTTTATTCCTCCTCTCATGTCGTCGTCTTGGCTCCGGGATGTGATCGTTCAGGAGATTATTCAGGACGTACAGCATCCCGGCCACTAGTTAACTAGTACTCCGGTAGTATGATATACGGAGTACTCCCTCCGTTTCAAAATAGAAATAGATGTCATTCTCGCTTTCCGAAAGTCAACATTTTTAAAATACCGGCAATTATATATTAAAATATATAAATATTTATGCTAAGTAATTAGTATCATTGGAAAGATCTTTAAGTCTAGTTTTTTAACAAATTTATTTGGAGATGAAAATGTTGCACGTTTTTTCTACAAATCTAGTCAAAGTTAAGAAAGTTTGACCGACACGCATCCTATAACGTCATCTATTTTGGAACGGAGGAAGTACTACGGTAAGATCTGCAGGTCAGCACGCAGCCATCCAGTAGGATGGGACGGGAGAAGAGACGGAAAAATCGCATCAGGAATTTTTTTTGGGAAGATAATAAATTGATTAGCACATCACGCCACTACGCTGATGGATGGCCAGGGGCGGACGATGGAAGTCGTGGCAAAAAGCAGCCGCTGCTGCAAGAATCTCGCGGGACCCGCGCCCGGAAGGGGACATGGGATCCTCTGACCACGGCGGCCACCTTTTTGACTCGCTAGCCAGAGCCGTTCGTTCCTTCTCTTCTTTTTGGTGAGATGCCCGCGTGCTTCTTCGACAAGAGGTTCGTGTCTCCATGCATGTTAGAGTACGTTAACGCTATCCCAACCATAGCGTCTATAGGTTGATGTCTAAAGAAAAAAGAGAGTAAGAAACTACACATAGACACTACATTCTCAATGCATAGTTTCTATAATAAATGGAGAAAATAAACTTCCTCCAATCATCTCTCTTCTCTCTCCTTTTCTCACCCTATCACTCTTCTCTCTTGGATTTTGTGAAGACATGATGTCTTGTATGAGAAACCATGTCTATCTTTTCTTTTTCCCTCATTAACTCTCATGCCATGTCATCCAAATGCTTATGTGGCTGTCTCATTAATTCTATGGAAACTATCCTACTAGGAGGATTGGGGATGGCCTGATAAGGTTACAGCTAACGTATAGAGATATGTGGTTGATTTCTAATTAGTAATTACTCTATACACCTTTTCATATAAATTCATACTTTTTCCACTTTGCATTATCCCTCTATATGTTTAGCATGAAAAATAATATTTTTCACCACTTCTTCCTATACATGTGTAAATAGTCTATAAAGTGACACCATCAAACATATATACCTTAACTTAGTATTTTCTATCTTAACAATGACACAAAATTATAATTCAGAAAAATATATATTGGTTTACTTTTTTGACATTGGTGTATAATGAACACGCAAATTATTAGACTATAATTTAGGTGATTACTCTAGGTTTTTTGTAAAATTAGATACAAATTTGAGAGATACTTTTAAGTTATTTTTAATAATAATATGTATGATTAATTTTGATGAATTGTGTTACTTTAGATTATTTTGATAATGATAGGAATGGGTAACTTAGATACAGGTTAGTGTTTATTTAGAATATTATAATGATTGTAAGCGGATAATTTTTTTAGAAATCATATAGAGCAATCATTATGATTATTTTCTTTTAAGGGAATCACTATGATTATTTGAGTCTACATGATTGATGACTGGATGGCTTGGTCCTCTTTTCTCTGTCTTCCGTCAATGTATAGTAGGAAAATTTAATGACGGGCACTCTAGAGCTAGTTGACTTGGCATTATTGGAGAAGGCTTATTAAGATTATAGTGTGCCAATATGGAAAGAAACAAAAAAGAAAAGGCTGTGGTAGTTCGTCTAAGTCAAAGCGTTGCCTCAACTCCGTCTGAGGTCAGGAATGCACCGATGTCAACTGGAGCCTATCTCGAGCGTGAGACACGAGCGATGTATAGTAGTTGCACTGCTAACATTAAGATCAAAAAAACAAATAATTCATATTTGGGGATGAAAAGGAAGGCATTATTCATGTGTAGGAGTATATAGCTAGTACTGATCCAACAAACATTAAGAAACGTGCAACTCCACTGGAAGATGGAGAGAATGATACAACAATTTGCATGCATTGTTGATTAGTTACCAGTGCTGATTATTGCTAGTATATATGCATTGTCTCCGTTGACGCTAATCAGGTTCAAGTTCGGCCACACCACCCGCACGACGCCACCATCTCATTATCATCCATCCAGCTCCACTTGAGTTACCTAAGGCCTCCTCCAACAATAAGAGTCAACACTAGCTCATATGTCTATGTGGCACACTCCACATCAACAATAAATGGTATAAGAGACAACTCCTCCAATGGTCTATCTCTTAGCACATATCTCAAACATAAATGGGCCCATGTATCACACTCACATAATCTAGAAATGTGTGCATGAGACTATCTCTTAATCAAGAGATAGCTCTTCTCTTTCTTCCTCTTCTCTCTCCTCCGACTAGACAAAAATATGATGTGGCACTTCTATGAGCTAGCTGACATGTATTGTTGGAGGAGGCCTAACAAATTTAGCGCGTTCAATATTCGGACAGGAAATTATATTAGAAAGAGGAGAATTGCATTGGTTTCAAAATGCGACCACTAGAAATTGTGAGTTCGGTGTTCAGACTTTTCTCATCCGTGTGAAAGGGCTCTCGCTCAACGTACGGATCAAAGGTACGAGTGTAAGGACCTACATAAATACATAGTTGAAACTGCATAAATACATAAATACCAGTGTACGGATCAAAGGTATACACAATGCTTACACTTTCCAATGAGAAATCGAACAATATCCTACATAAATATTTAAAACTGCTTTCAATTCTTTTGTCAAAATTCAATGGATAACACGTTTGTTTTTCTCTACACTTTAGTATCAGTGGACGACCACGTCCAAGAAATTTATTTCCCGCTAATCTAAACAACGCCCCCAAAACACAGATAATATGTAACTTTGCAGGCTTTCCACATCGGCAATAACAACATGATCCTCAAGTGCCGATGTTATTCCAAATCCAACGCAGCAAAAGGGGAACCTCAAAGCCACGTGTTTAACAACTTCCCCCATCTTACCATTTCATGCCTAGAGTATCCAGGAATAAGAAATGAGCGTGCGTTCGGTCAAAAAGAAATGAGCGTGCGCTAGAGATGCTCTAGGTAAACTGTAATAAAAGTGTAAAGAGCAAATTGTTTAAGATATCCTCTACCGTTGAACGTGCGGAAAATATTCACTGAATAAGACTGCCAAATAGCCGCATGATGCGGCACCTTTGGTTCTCCCATCATGACTGCAACCCTGTAATTAATCACTAACAAGTTTGGGAGTCTGCCTTCACCGCTTCAGTTTACCGAGACTCGTATGCCTAACACACTGAATAATCCTAACGTACGGGGGTCTTGCTTCTCCTGTTCTAGGAGGCAATGTATCGAATGCAATCCAGTGACACCTGCTAATTGCACTCCCTTCACTCTCCCACTTCAACATCGCGACTTGACCCGGCTGACACTGAAGAAATCATCTCAAGTTCCCCACAACCCGGCGCGACTGGCACTGAAGAAGACTTCGTGGCTTGTGCGAGTCTCGGCAGTCGGCACCACAAGACGACGCTGCGAACCAGCCAGATGATCGGGGCCCAGTCCCGGCCCGGCCTGCTTGTATGGTTGTTTTGGGGCGTGGAAAATATGAGGTGTAGAACTAGACTATTTGCCCTTTTGCTTCTTATAAATGACAAAAGGTAAAATTGTAAAAACACTCACGTAACTCACTTCAAGTCTGATGATATTGCCTTCCATAAGTTACTTTGTAGCAAATGTCCACCCTTAGAGCATCTTCAACAGTTTTCCTTTCCTCTTTTTTATCTTATAGGCGAATCCACTTTCACAATTTTAGTGTTTTTGGGAGAAAGGGTAAAATCCTTTCCCCTTTCCCCTTTCCTCCACCTGACAAACGGGACCCATCTGTCAATGGGAAGAACGTTTCTTCTTCCTCTGTTCTCTCTTCTCTTCATGTTCTCTCTTCTCTTCATCCTACCGTTCCCATCTCAATGGCCGGCGCAGAGGGCAAGGGCGGTCCAGCTCGCGCGAGGGTGGTCCAGCTCGCGGCGACGCCAGGCCAGGGCATCACGCGGCAGCGCCAGGCCGTGGCGGCCGGCGGCGGCGCTAGGCTGAGGCGGCCAGCGGACGGGCGCGCGGTCAACAGCTGCGCCAGGGGTGGTCCAGCTCGCGGGGGCGTGAGGGTGTGTCGGCCAGCGGCGGCGCTAGGCTGAGGCGGCCAGCGGAGGGGCGCGCGGTCAACGGCCGGCGGGGCAGCGACGCAGGCGGCGCGGTTCGCCGGCGTCCAGGGCCGAGCTCGAGCGGCGCTGCTTGCCGGCGGCCATGCTCGTGCCTGGACGGTGTGGCACGCCGGCGGCAGTGCTGGCAGCAGAGAAGGGGCTGGATCCAACGGTGTTGGGTGGGTGGATCGTGTGGCTGGGAAGGAAAGGAGGGAAAGGCAGAGGAAAGGGGAAGGTGGATTGAGAAAAGAAAGGGGAGAGGAAGGGAAAATAAAGAGGAAAGGGGAAAATCAATCTGTTGGAGATGATTTTTTGCCCCCAATTCCCCTATATGGCTGAAAAGTGGAAATGGGAAAAGGGACAGGAGAACTGTTGGTGATGCTCTTAGCTAGTTTTATTACGGAAACCTCCAGAGTTCATACATGCTTGTATGATTCAACATGTTTCTACCAGACGTTAATGTGGTCTGTAGTGATATATACTAGATACTTTTAGGATGATATTCCCGAAACTGTTTGCAAACTTTATAAATAAATTTGATGACAAGAACTTAAATAGTTTTGCACCAAATTTTATTATTTAATTTTTATAAAAAATTTAACACAACATGTGAATAATTGTAATGCAGGTACTTGGACGAAACTTGACTTGACTAGATTACTCTCTAGTTGCTGTGAAAATGAGTTGATTACGTGTGCACTGGATGGTTTTGATAACAAAACTGAGTAGACGGGCGTGGCTTTTAGCAATAAAATGTCTTATTGAGACAGAATCTCAAACTCCAAGTGACTTGGGTTTTTGCAATTTTACCAATGACAAAGCAACACTCTTACTACCGTTTTTTTTGGGGGGAGGGGGGGAGTACGGGGTGCCGCATCGACGCCCTGCAAACAGACAGATGAATGAGGTGCTCGTGGTTCAGTCCTACGAATTAATACACTTCTCCGTATGCACATGACAATATTTTTGCATTTGTTGGATGAGAGAAATAATGAACAACTTGTTTTGATAACAATTATGTGTAGTCCGTTGGAATGACAACATTATTGCCAATCCTGGCAAAAAGCTTTGGCTTGCAAATACTAGAACGTAAGGTAATCTTAAAAAGATTCATTTCTATCTAAGTTACATTGTATATTTGTGTAGTGAATGAGCAGTGCTTCAATTATTGTCTAAAACAATCCCGAGTCTTATTGTTCTTTCCCCTTAATGATGCGGAATGCTTTTGGCGTGTGCTGAAAAGGCAAAATAAAATTCGGCGAATTAGGTTCTCTACTAATAATGTACTAGTACATTGATTTCGATTGAATAATAACACCAATAATTCGGCGGGAGTATTTTAGGAGCACCTAATCTAATCGTGGAACACAGAGAAGTATGAAGAACTCAAGAACGTTTTGAACAGCCACATGCATCCAAAAGATCCATGACAGTTTTCACAACTCACACTGTATCACGAGCGCTTGTTTTTTTCTCTCCGCTTAAATAATCATGACCTGACCTCTTCACTTCTTCAGCGCGTCGCTTGCAGTCCACAGCCACGCAAAGATCCAAACAGCAGGATAGAGTGGCGTCGTATTCTGAGATTTCAGTTTTTTTTTTATTTTTGCGTGCTGAAAACAAAATGAGGTGAGAAAAAGGATTTCCAAAGACAGAGACGCCTCCTCCGCCGCTGACCGGCCCTCCACGCGCTCCCACGGCGAGAGACAGGACTCCTCCCCCACTTTCCCTCAGACCTCAAGCTCTAATCCGTCTCCTCTCTCTATATATAGAGCTTGCACACTCCCCTCCAGCACCACACACCACCGCTCTCCTCCCCTGCCTCAGCAGCCGAGCACCCAACATCTCCTAGACCACCTCCCTCCCCCGTCCCAGCAGCAAGAAAATCTTAGGGCGCAGCAAGCTCAGTAGTAGTGTGCTGATTCAGTTCATCATGGTGTCGCACAGCAACGGGCCAACGAAGCACATGGCGCCGATGGAGGTGTCAGTGGAGGCCGGGAACGCCGGCGCCGCCGAGTGGCTCGACGACGACGGCCGCCCGCGCCGGACGGGCACGTTCTGGACGGCCAGCGCTCACATCATCACCGCCGTGATCGGCTCCGGCGTGCTCTCTCTCGCCTGGGCCATCGCGCAGCTCGGCTGGGTCGCCGGCCCCGCCGCCATGCTGCTCTTCGCCTTCGTGACCTACTACACCGCCACGCTCCTCGCCGAGTGCTACCGCACCGGCGACCCGGAGACGGGCAAGCGCAACTACACCTACATGGACGCCGTCCGATCCAATCTCGGCGGCGCCAAAGTGGTGTTTTGTGGAGTCATCCAGTACGCCAATCTCGTCGGCGTCGCAATTGGGTACACCATCGCGTCCTCCATCAGCATGCAGGCCATCAGGAGGGCCGGGTGCTTCCACAAGAACGGGCATGCCGTCCCGTGCAAGAGCTCTAGCAACCCCTACATGATCCTCTTTGGGGTCACGCAGATCCTCTTCTCGCAGATTCCGGACTTTGATCAGATTTGGTGGCTGTCGATTGTCGCTGCTGTCATGTCCTTCACCTACTCTTCCATCGGCCTCGCCCTCGGCATCGCACAGACAGTTTGTAAGTTCTTCACTCAAATTATTCAACCGGGCGCGCTGCATGCTGCTCAACAATTTGCTGCTGTCGATTGATGGATCGATTCTTAATTCCTGGGTACTGACATGCTCAACAATTAATGCAATGGCAGCCAACGGTGGATTCAAGGGCAGCCTCACCGGCATCAGCATCGGCGCCGACGTCACCTCGACCCAGAAGATCTGGCACAGTCTACAAGCGTTTGGCGACATCGCCTTTGCATACTCCTTCTCCAACATCCTCATCGAAATCCAAGTAAGAAAAAAGCCTCCTGTCCTCTGCTCTGATTTAGTTTCTCTAACTAACTCGAGATTGCTCTGTTCCTAATTAATCATGGCTGCTTCACCAGGACACCATCAGGGCGCCGCCACCGTCGGAGTCGAAGGTGATGCAGAAGGCCACACGCCTGAGCGTGGCGACCACAACAATCTTCTACATGCTGTGCGGTTGCATGGGCTACGCCGCCTTCGGCGACAACGCTCCGGACAATCTTCTCACCGGATTCGGCTTCTACGAGCCCTTCTGGCTCCTCGACGTCGCCAACGTCGCCATCGTCGTGCACCTCGTCGGAGCCTACCAGGTCTTCTGCCAGCCGATCTTCGCCTTCGTCGAGCGCCGCGCCGCCGCGGCATGGCCGGACAGCGCCTTCATCTCCCGCGAGCTCCGCGTGGGCCCCTTCGCGCTCAGCCTCTTCCGCCTCACGTGGCGGTCGGCGTTCGTGTGCGTCACCACCCTTGTCGCCATGCTCCTCCCTTTCTTCGGCAACGTTGTCGGCTTCCTCGGCGCCGTCTCCTTCTGGCCGCTCACCGTCTACTTCCCCGTCGAGATGTACATCAAGCAGCGCCGCGTGCCTCGGGGGAGCACCAAGTGGATTTGCCTGCAGACGCTGAGCATATGCTGCCTGCTCGTGTCCATCGCCGCCGCCGCCGGCTCCATTGCTGACGTCATCGACGCTCTGAAAGTCTACCGGCCGTTCAGCAGTTAATTCTCGCCCGGCCGTACGTGCGTGCAGCATTCGTTGTGGTTAGCTTCGGTTAATCATCGAGTGACATGTTTGCAAAGAGGCCCTTATGCAAAAGAGATTATTTATTAGGGTGGGAGGATACCAACTGAATGACTATGAGGCACCCTTGTGCACATACTAGCCGCATTCCTTGGAAGACGAGGGGTGTGCGTGAACAGAACGTCAGGAGGTGTTTGTTTCTGAAGTAGACGTCAAGTGAAGAGGGTCTGAGTCCCAAAAAAAAATGTGTAGAGTGTCTGGCGGAAAAGTAAAGTTTCCCTTCTTTTTTAGTTTAGACATTTATTTTCCTGTTTCTTTCATCCATGCAAAAGTCCTAAATATGTAGTGTTTCCTGCAACCTGTTGTACTGGATAAAAGTATATGAAGAGGATGGGGGAAAGACAAGAATCTTACATATGGAGCATGACACACTACTTTTTTTTGTTTAAGGTGTCCTAAAAACTTGTTTAAGGAACGTATATCAAGTGGAAGACAATGATTCTCCAATACTGAGGGGAAAATATCATGTCTACCGCCTACATTTTGGCTAATTTTAACCGATTCAATAGTATTCTGTGATGGACAAAAGTTAAGTGATTATGGCTGAAAAATGAAGCGAACATGCCAATTCGGGTACATGTGCATTAGCTTACATAGTGCCAGCGAATACCCTAAATCTTGTACATACAGAGGAAGTTCACACAAAATGAATGATGAGAAGCCAACGGCACCGACCACCAAATTATTTCGAGTAAATTACACCCATCATAGGACACACTATACCACTATATCATTTTAGTCCATCAAGCTACAAAATGTGCAATCGAGCGCAACAAGTAGTTTGTTGTGTGCGTATACGGTCGTGGACATGCCATGTCAAAGTATTTTTCCACAATGGCACTATGATATGGACTGTAAGACGGTTTAGTTGGTGACATATGTGGATTGCTGGCCACTTTTATGCAGATAGAACCTTGGTTGTTCCTTTTTTTATTGGACGGTGTGGGTGTTCACACGTACAATATATATAGCTAGCTATATAATTTGAGTAAGCGCACTGATATGTCCGGAAAGGAACCAAAATATAAACATTTAATCCAGAATTGAACATGAATAATTCTACAAATATTAATAATCTAAAATTGAATGAAAATGTGTAACAAGGAATAATTCTTCAGAAATTGTATGATACGGATTTTCTTGACAATAACCACACGCTCATGTCTAGCCTATTACAATCATGCACCAAACAAAGAATTGGGGAGGTAGGAGGGCTTGAGCCCCCCTACACCCCCTGGATCCGCCCTGACCCCAGTCCCCAAGTGTCGTTGATGACTATAGGTCTGCGTGGCAAACTCGTAGCTCGCAAGGGCGGGGGCTAGGCAAGTCATGGAGATGGAGGTTCTACTCAAAAAGATTGGCAACATTATAGGTTGTTGTATGAAGGATGCAATTTAATCAATTATCAGTACAACTTGCATTGTAAAAGTTTAAACAAGAATTTGGCTTCGCTGGCTTGCAGGTGACCATCAAGTTTCTTTTATGAGAAACTAGATGTTTTATTGAGAAGCTCCTTTTTAAAAAGAGGGACTTTAATTTATTGAGAAACTAACTTTTTCTCGGTGCGTGGATTCCTAAATTTCCCCTCTTTTTATCAACCGTACGTTTGTGAAGCCACTAGCCCAAAGGAACCAATCCCTCTCGCATCTGTACTACTCATGATCAGCAGTTACTTTTTACCCCATACAAATTCCAGGCCGACGTAAACTCACCAACATGAGCGCAACATGCCTTCAGCTAGCCTACAGGCTACCTGCCGCAGTAGTTTTCTTTCCTTCTCATATGCTAGAAGTAAGTCCGAAGTGACAGCAACAGAATCCATCATCAGAATCCAGAAACTTGAGTGATGTGCGATCGGATCCTGAGCTCCGTGCTTGCCCCTGACGTCAACTCATCAGCAAAATAAACAAGATACTGCAGCTAGCTAGATAGATTGGGTAGGCGATGACCGGCCAAGGGCTCTGGAAGCAATCATTCGTCAGATCAGCTGTGGGAAGGCCATCTTCCATTAACAATCTGCGGATGGATGGATGGGTCGTCGAGGAACATCTCTCCGATGCTCAGGAAAGTGGAGAATCTTAGGTATAGAAGATGATGATAAGCCTCCAAAGAGGAAACGGGTGGTCAGACAAGCCGGACGGAATGCTGCTGCAGAGGCACTCATCACTCCATCACTATAGCAGCCAGTCTAGCTGGGCAATCGGGAACGGAAGCTCAGCTCTCCTGGACCATTTGTGTTGCTTTCTTTTCGGTCCCGGACGACCCCTTTTAATTCTGTTCTTTCTTTTCTGGCAGCGGGGGATTATGCTAGCTTTTTCCTTTCTTTAATTCGGAGAGGACCGGATCGGAGAATTAACGAACGAGCGGCTTGGGAGAGATTGGAATCCGCGTCCAGGATCTTTGCCCATGAGTTATCGCTGTCGGTTTAGATTTCGACTTGTGCCTTGTGATCGTGAGCTGCATGCCCTTCTCGATTTGGATATATACTGTTCTGCTGGAACTTGCAGGTATATAACAGTTGGTTGCGTTACTGAGGGGTTGGTTAAGTTAATTTGTGTGTTCCATGCCATGCAGAAAGCTCGATCTTTTACGGTGCAGCCAGTTACGTTACTATATATGGGTGCAGTGGGTCCACGTACATGGAGAAATATCCCCTCTAGCTAATGTGACTTGCAATGCTAATTAAGCTCAATCATGCATGAAAGAGGTAGCTGCGGGCCCCTGCAGACACACTTGTGTGTTTCGTGTGTGCACGGGTCGTCGTGGATCTGGAATTCTGGACTAGTCGGCATCAATGAACCCCACCACACCACGAGTACTTAGCTATATAGCTAGAATGACCATCAAGCAAGAGGCACCTTTACCGCCAGAGATCGCACACGGCACGCGCGCGATTCCTATTCTACTAGCTAGTAGCTAACTGGTGGAGAGGTGGAACAACAAAGTGGAAGCTATAGGATCCGCGTCTCCGACGATGGCAACGGCACACGGCCGCTCATTCTCCACCCTTAATTTATTTCCCGTAGCCTAGGTTAACGAACGCTCATTCCGTCCAAAAGGACACCGTAGCTAGCTAGCTGGATAGCCAGACCGTAGTGCCGGCACCGTTGCATGTGCCGCTGCACAGCAGTGGACTGGAGTCACGCACTACGGCACTAGGCTAGCAAAAGAGTACTGATCGGGGGGTGGTTGCCTCCAAGTCCGACCCTTTCATTTCGAGCGCACCTTTTGCATGGACGACACTCCCGACCCCGAGACTTTTTGCTTGGATCTTGCAAGTCAACTCCAATCGCTGCCCGGCCATTGTCAACGCGCCTTCATTAGCAAGTCCATCGGAGGTCAACGGCTACTCTGCTGCGCGCGCGCCCCGCCGGTTGTACACGTAAGCAGCAGCTAGCGAAGGTGCAGTGCAGGCGGGAGCGCTGCGTTGTACACACCGGCCGATTAATTGATAACGACACGCTGCCGCTGGTGTAAAAGATTAGTATCACTAGCGTTACTAGCTGCTCATCAGAGTCGTCAGAACGTACCTAGTAGGTTTCATTATTGCAGGTTTACATAAAGTTTAATTTGATAGCACAGTATACAAAGAACAAGAAGCAAGGCGTCCTTTGGTGTTATGGGCTTGACAGTGGTGGTAGGCTGGTAGCTACAGGCCGGAGCACATGAGAGCGTCCTTGGTGTTGGACGGGGGTGCCACGGATCATTGGATCGAGATGCTTCGAGATGGATAATAGTCATCACAAAGGTTTTGTTTGCACGGGTGGATTATCGAGCCTTGAAAGCTTCGTCCTTGCCGCGGCCGTCTCGTCAACAGCATGCATGGGTATATATATGTCAAGATTAGGTCTTGTATAGTCGCCGTCCCCTGCTAATTAATTAACTTCTACTGTATGTACCAAATAAAAAATATATAATGGTGTTGTTCCTTATCAGATTTTTGCTCTGACTGCTAAACCTTTCCTGGTGTGAACACAACCTTGGAGCTGAGGGAGCTCCGGTGTCCGAACGGCGCAACCAGTGCAACGGCGAGGTACGCCGCGGTCAGTGAAGGCCGACCACGGTGTACGGTCACCCGTGGTGCGTGGAGACAAAAAGCTAATAAGGGCTCCTCTAATGGTTGAGCTAGCACACTAGCTCTAAGTATTTTAAGAGACAACTCTTCCAATGATCTAGCTCTTAGGACATAGCTCATAATATGAATGACCACACATGTCATACTCATATAGTCTCAAAATGCGTGCATGAGACTATCTCTTGATTAAGAGACAGCTCTTCTCTCTTCTATTAAAATAAGAAAGAAAATTATATGAGTTAGCTAAGAGCTAACCAGAGGAGCCCTAAAGCAGAGCTGGCCTGCGCGGTCAGAGCGACGACGACGCCGCGTGGCGCGCTGCTGGGCCGGCGAGTCCGGCCGCGGGCGCGCGGTTGCGGTGCGCCACGACGACACGTCGTCCCGCCATCGCAGCGGCAATTCAGTGTCGTGATGTGCTTAATAATTAACATGTCGTCTCTTCAAGTGTCGTGATGCGGCTGCCGATACTGTTTTACGACAATCCAGCGTCTGATTGCATCCCAGCCGCGGCCCAGACGATAGATAGATTGATCTTTTTTTTTTTTTTTTTGATAAGCGATTGATCCATGATTGGAAGCCGATCGACGCCTCCAAGACGTCCATGCCGGCCGGTATTGCTCTCCCGGCCCAGGCGGACACGGAAATCGAACTGAATCACTGAATATGCGTTGTGTAGCACAAGCTACTCCTCGTCTGCTAGTCTACTGCAGTGGAGTAGATAGTACGTACTCCGTATTATCATGTCCGTATTATCATGTGAAGATGCCACGGTATGCACACGACGAGTTGTCAGCCTAGCTAGCTAGCGCACTCTAATCTCGACTCCGAGAGGACGTACACAAATCAGAGGCATGCGACATACGTACGTCTTCAGTGACAGTAAATTAGCGCACACGCACGGTGACCTGTTTGGTTGGGCAAGTGATGGAGGGAGGGAGTACGTGTCACTACTCACTAGAGCCGTGCAGCGCATCGATGAGCTCGGTACGCGTCCGTCCCACTCACACCCCCCGCTCACCAAGTGAAACGTGTCGGCTGTGTGGGCCCAACGAGACGCGCAGTTGGGCAGGGGAGCAACAGCCCACGAGCCTGCTAGTACTTTTCTACGCTCACCCAGGGCTGGGCTGGGCTATTACTGTTCATTCGGCGCTTCGCGGTCCGAGAAAAGTCGTCGCACTCGCGCAGCTCATTTCCTTTCCACGCGCGATCGCCCAATTTGCTGCAGCACACCAGTGCCGACTTTTCATGCCGATTGGGTGGATAAAGACGGCCACAAAGCAGCAAAAGGCGGCCACTGCCACCTTTCTTCTTTCACGTCGCCTCGACCGGCCCAGCAGAAAGCACTCGCGCGTTCATTCCACGACTGGCATAGGCATGATATAGGAAATATGTACGTGCGCTTTTCCCTTTATGTATTTGTTTATATATACAAAAATTACTAAAGTGCAGCCACATCGGACTATATACACACGTGTAATCATTTTTATTGCCGCTTTATGCCAAAGATAACGACTCAACTGGCCTGACGAATATGTCCGTCCAAATCTCAGAGACGAGTAGTAAAGTGTAGTGTGTTCCATATTCCATCCATCTCGGCGTCCCGTACGTGGCGCACGTGCCGCTGCATTACCAAAGTTAACAGTGTTAAGAAATTAATTAGTGATCAATTGGCGTAATATTTAGTTAATTATGTAATTAGTTAATCATTAGAGAAAGGGGGAAAACCCCCTCATGTGGGGGTGCCTCCAAGGGGCACCTTCTCCCCAAGAGGTGTCTCCAAAGGGCCAAATGCCCCTTCACCATGTATATAAGAAACAGTCCCCACATCAATGAGATCAATCCATTCCATTCCATCATTCCATTTGTCTCTTTCAATTTTACTTCACAACACGTTATCAGTCACTTCGCTCTACTGGGCACAAAAGGAGACAAGACAGGAGACCTCCAGACTAGGCTATGGAGTCCTGAAGCACTCGAGACCATGGCATGCTCTCCGATTCTGGACACCATGGGCAGAACCCCTCAACTCACGCTGAGTAACAATGAACATTGACTTACATTTCATTATAATTGAGGATAGTTTCCTCGCTCTTCTTTATCACCGGCGTTGGAACATTGCACGGTGTCCCATTTTCAGCATCAGCAATAGGGACGGCTGTTTGTCTCGCCATAGCCAACATCCTGCAGGATGTTGCCGCTGCCGTGATTGCCGATTCCATGGTGGCCGTGGACATCATTTCTTTCCTGGGTGACGGCGGAGCAGCGCTCCAGCGGCCGCGGACGGCGCCAGCGCAGCACCGCACACACCTGACGGCGGCGGCATCTGAGGGAGTGGCGGTTAGGGTTCCCTAACCCTAGCCGGCTGCACCCCTTATACTGGCCAACAAGCCGGGCCGTTATGGGCTGGCTGCGTACCAAGGGCTGCTGTGGGCCATCAGCGGCCAAGCAGGCCGCCAGCGGGCTCGGCCGAGTTGGGCCGCAAGCAAGCCAACCAGGCCAGGCCACCACGGGCTGCGATGGGCCGCCTACAGGTCGGCCCAAACAGCCTGTCTCTTCCGTCAAATTGCAATAATGCCCATAAACTTATCAGTATTTACATGTTTTAGAATTCCAGTTCTACATGTTTATAAATAAATCCCTGGATTGTTCTGTTTAAGTCCTCAGACTCTGTAATATTTGCATATTTGTTGTAAATAGCTATCTAGACTATCAAGTTTAGTACCAATGTACTATAATTACCGCAGTAATTGTACATTATGTGATCCGCAGATTCACATGGTTATGCAAATATTATTTCAGAACAAAGTTTCTTGTGTCATTTATTTTTAAACTTCATTACATGACACTTAAATATTACACTACATCAAGTAGTATCAAGCAAAATATAAAATTAAGATATATAAATCTAAATTTTTGGAATAACACAAGGTGATGGAGACCTAGGCACTGACTGCAATAAGTTCTATAGAATTGAAAAAGTTTTATAAGAATTTATTTGCCCTGAGACCAGGCTTTTAGGCAGCAAATTATTTGCCCATTACTGAGAGGTCTACATCTTATGATGATTACCTACAAAGTGTATATCCAAATTATTATATACAATAACAATTGTATAATATATGACTCTCAAGTCATTAATTCCCACAGGAATACCACTAAAACAATTACATTGTTTATACCTTAATACATGCAAGAATCATCTTGATTTTAATATTTTGCTAATTATAAGACCACATGCCATTTAATTTACCACAGTAAATTAAATCTATACATGAATTTCTCATGTAAGAAAATTGGCATATCATACCAAATATTACAATTTGGAATTGTTAAAGGTTTTCACCTTTTATTTGGGTAATTACCTTGATTCATATTTCATATTGGCCATACATAAGGTAGTATCACAATATTGATATGGTATATACACTATCACATAGTGATCTATCATACCTAATTTTGAATATGGCATATACCAACATGGTGATTACCTACTAGTGTAACACATGAGATAGTGGACCCTAAGGCATCTAGCGCAATCATGCCAAACTATGCCTATAGCAACGAGTTTCTCGTCCACTATTTTAAGGTCTACACCATTCTGGTGATTACCTTTCAATGTGTTCACAATTGATAATAGCGGTGATTTCATCACCTATCAAATATGATGCCCACACTACTTGCAATTGCAAGATATAAAATTTTGTGTGTATTAATTCAAGACTCATCTTGAATTCACAAATCAAGGGCATGTAGTTTGCTTAAATGAATAGTAGAAAATAGTGCAATATTCTTAGTGGCTATCTTCTATCATAGAGATGTTTTGGAAATTGATCCTTCGATCATCTATTCTCACAAGAATGGAATCCAAAACATGTGCAGCAATTTTGTTGCATGTCACATTCAGAATAGTCCACTTATAATCAAGTATCAACTTGAATCAATAATTTGCACATCAATAATTTCATGCTATATAATTTACTCTTCGAGTAAATTCATTAAAATACATGATCTACTCATGTAGGACATGACTAATGTTTTTGAAATAGAATTTTCAAATTCTCAATGGATAGGATTTATTCTCCAATATGGGTATTTGATATAACAATATCATTGGGAGACACATGGCATCATTGCCGCTTTGTTCTACCCTAATCAAAGTACCCTATCTATCCTTGAAATTACCACACATACACCTTGGGTGTGACTACATTTCCTCCACTCATGTTTTACAAAACTGTGTATCCAAATGAGGAAGATCAATTTATTCTTTAGAACTCTTAATTGAGTTATCAACAAAGAATAAATATTGCCCAAACTTTATTAGGACTTTCAATTCCATGGCAATATCCAACATAATGGATCGCATACATAAAATGTCACTTTAGCAAAAGTGATCATAATGACAAATTCCAAGTTTGTCTAAAGTGTGGTTGTACATTTCATGTACATATTATTTCCAAATCAAATATTTGGTTCAAGAAAACCTCAACTCCATCAGAGATAAGAGCATTCTAGGGGATTAAGTTTGAAGCTCACTTCGACTAATGAGACCTCCATAAGTCTCCAAATTATCCCTAGAATTATCATTAGTCTAAAACTATACTATAATGTGTAGTACATTGTCTATCATCAATATCAAGTACCTCATACATGATATTTATTCGGGATTAAATCAGAAAGAAAGGAATTTCATTAAGTGGACCTCCACTATTATAACATGGGGAATATATACTCTCTTTCTGAGTATTCCATTATTAAATGTAGATACACTCATGTATTCTACAATACCCCAATATATTTAATGCCATCTGTTTCTATAGTGTCATTTTGAAACATATTACCACGAGTAATCAGCACTCAACTTGGTATAATGGGCATGAAAATTACATACTCATAGCATTCCTTTTCATATCATTTGAGATATGTTATATACATACATCAATCCCATATCACATGTTGCGTACAAAATAATTTTTCAGGCTCGATTCAATCAAGCATTTGCATATGATTGACCTCGTCATTTCTATCATATGAATAATATGAAAAAAAAATTATTATCAATTCTATTGGTCATAGTTAAAATTCTCGAAATCTTCAGATTTAATGTGCACCGCATGTGTCACAAGAGAATTAATTTTAAGGCCCTCTTACCTTAAAATTTCAAATAATGAGCCATGTTCTTGAATACATTCAAGAAAAGTATATGGCTGTATTTTGCCAACCAATTGGACCATTTAAAGTGCTCTAAAATGCTAATTGATGCATTTAACAAATAGTCCCACATGTGTTCTTTACTCATAAGGCACCATAATTTACCAAATTCATTGCTCAGATTTTCAATTTAGAGCAACTTATCCTGGACGCAGGATCAAATCCAATCATTTGGAATTATTTGGTTTTGGGAACTATAGCACTAAGTACCATTTATATGTCCACATCAATTATGGCTTAACTGAATATTTTATTGAGATATTTCATTTGCATGAAGCAAAATAGAATTGAAAATTTACCAATATCTAGTTGGTACTATGTTGACTTACACACCACATAATTAATCCAAATTCATTCAACTGCAATTAAACGACTCCCTCCGTTGCAGTATGTACGTGAAAATTTGGCTTCAGCCAATTATTTCCCATTGCATATTGGTTATGCTTCGCTTATACCAAGATCACCACCTCAACATACATCCATGGCATTAGGGACCACCACAAAGGTATTATTATCCGTCATTCAGATAATACCTAAGGTCTCTTATGGGGATTTTAGATAAGCCTGTATGTTGATTATATTTTGAGGACAATTCCAGGCATTAGGGGGAGATTAATACCACACAAAAGAATGCCAGAAATCAGAATGTTTAATCACATTCAGTCCTCACATCCACGTACCAAAGAATATCTAAACTAACAAGTTTAGAACATCTTATATTTGTAAC
Source organism: Urochloa ruziziensis (assembly GCA_015476505.1). Taxonomy (NCBI): domain Eukaryota; kingdom Viridiplantae; phylum Streptophyta; class Magnoliopsida; order Poales; family Poaceae; genus Urochloa; species Urochloa ruziziensis. Next base: position 5,480,529 of record CM027121.1, on the reverse strand, counting down.
ATATTACAAATAGCCTGCCAAATGCATTTGCTAATCAAAGTGTCGTCATATCCAATCCATAAGGATTAATGTACCAGAAAGAGTGAAGGTACCAAATAAAATCACTCAACTCCCAAATTAAAATAAAAGGGGGAGAAGTATGGTCACTATGGATATAACTTATTACAAGCATCTGCGGAAACAGGGGGAGACATCCTCCAAGATAGTAAATGCAAATCAACATCATGAATGTTGTCTGACACTTTATGGATATTCAAATCCAAAGCCTATGAATGTTATGCATTCAAAAGTCCAGTATAAGTGCACATAAATTTAGGCACTGGATCATTGGAACTACCTAATTTCATTGTTGTGGGAAATAACATGGAATTTTAAAAGGTTATTATTTTCACATGCTATATTGATTTCATTAATCAATCATTCTAAGACTACAAATTGTCGACATGTACTCCTCAAATTTGCCATACACCTTTAACTGGATCCAGACCAAAAGTCCTAGGCAGAGTGTCTCAACACCCAAATTGGATCATATTAAAAGGTGGCAATAAAGGAGAATTGCTCTTGTTCATTAGTGAGAAGTATTTAGCACAGTAATATCTTCTTCTCAGATTGCATTCTTTGCAAAAGCATTGCAAAAGCAAGGTGGTGATATATCAAGAACTTGTAGCACATGGTTTCACGCAAAAACCAAGCAATACCTCTCATGGTATATATGAAAAATTATGTTCCTTCATTCGATCATTGGCAGATCAAATAAATTGGATAAATTCAGCCATATAAAGTCATCCTTAAACTTTATATTTTAATTAAAGTACAAACCGCAACATACATTGTGTATAAAATCAAGTCACTCCATGATTTGAAATTTTCAAGTTGATTGTGGTACAATTGACTATGTGAGTCTCTTCCACGGAAGAATTACTCCAATCACTATGATTGCATATGTGTGTTCACAAACAATCCTAACTGGATTTTCCATCATCTCAGCACACAAACAAACAAGCAATCATTTTAAGACGGAATTTGAGATGACATATTTGGTTAAAACCAAATTATACTTAAGTTTACAACTTAGGCATATATATCAGTTCACAGATATTGTCCATCAATATCAAAATAATATTGGGTAATCATATCCATAATCACTTATGGTGGTCAATCCCTAAAGATGGATCAATAACCATTTAGACCCTGGGATGACAACTATAGTGCCATACAAGCGCTTAAATCTTGCAGATTGCAAAAGGGCCCAACATTGCAGTTGCAGATAATTTGCTATTGCTTAAAATGCGCAACTCCATCAAGCCATGTGGCAGGAGACAAACTCTATATCAACAGATATATTATGGCACCAAATAGCTTGATTTATTTAATCAAGTTATAACCATAGTGATTCAAAGTTACTAGCTATATGATCCCCACCTTGCTAGATCATAAACTGATATCATGATGGTATAGTTCTAATGAAGTCATCAAAATTAGACTCAAATAACTATTTCCATCCATCATTCTAAAGTACCACCTATGTGGATGACTATATTGAATGATTAAATTAGATTCTTCTGAATCATGAACTTATCTACATAGATAATGTTGCTTGTATTGCATAAATATAACAGATTTCAAAACGCAATATCAACAAATATATTGCTCAACATGTTTAATTTCATTAAACATCTTGCAAATCAAATATGTGAGAATCTCACAGATTTATTCATAAAGTTCTTGTCCACCAACAGTGGAAAGTAACAACTTTGCAAGGCTCAGGGGGAGACACTCCTGAAATTATAATCTGTCAAACATTATATTGTACTCTTTTTCCTATATGAGTTTTTCCTCACACGGTTTCTCATAAAGGTTTTAATGAGGCAATATCAATATAAGAATATATGTCGTATCACCTATTTTCTCCACCGGGGTTTTTGAAGGATGATATTCAAGATATATTATATGTCATATCTTCTATTTTCTCTACAAGAGTTTTTAAGGAGATGTCACAGACATATCATTTCTCCTCATATTTTTCCATAGGGTTTTTTGAAGGAGTTTTTCCTATACAATTCCTGAAGATCGAAGGAATCACTCATGGACTGTTTACAAGATCTCAAGAAGCAATTGATCAAGGGGGAGTGTTAAGAAATTAATTAGTGATCAATTGGTGTAATATTTAGTTAATTATATAATTAGTTAATCATTAGAGAAAGGGGGAAAACCCCCTCATGTGGGGGTGCCTCCAAGGGGCACCTTCTCCCCAAGAGGTGTCTCCAAAGGGCCAAATGCCCCTTCACCATGTATATAAGAAACAGTCCCCACATCAATGAGATCAATCCATTCCATTCCATCATTCCATTTGTCTCTTTCAATTTTACTTCACAACAAACAGGAAATAGCATGGCTATTAGCAGTTTTTTTCTTTACTACTCCGTATAAGGTTTCTTTTTAAGTTTGAGTTTACTACAATCCACTTGCAGCTGGTTTCTCCACCACACTTCCCTTTTTATGGTGGTTAGCTGCACGTGCGTTGAATCTGGTGCTAGTAAAAATTTCCAAAGTAAGAAAGACAACCAACCCCCTCTCACATTGTCTTCATCAGCTTTATTTCTCCTCCGCCGCATCACCGCACCTAAAAAGCTGTAACGACAAATTAAAGCATGCATGAGTGAGATCGACAAACTAATTAAACGTGGACCGATGTAAATGGCCCTATAAGCTAAGCATCTTCGCTCCATCTAAATTACGTGAGTAACCTGGTCTTATCATCCTTGCTTAAAGAGCAGGTTAGTTACACCTAAGATCGAGCTCGCTTGTTTCGGTCGGTTTTGTTTACTCTCTTGTTGTGTAGCTTGGGTACTCGATCTAGGTTGATTGTAATTTGTAAAACTCTTTGGGTCGCTTTCCCCTCCTTCTTAATGAAACACGTGCACCGCGCGTTCTCGAAAAAAAAGATCGAGCTCGTTTGGACAACTCCCATTCCCTCCTAAAGTCCTGATACATATCAGTTGGAAACTTGGAGTGATAAAAAATGAACTAGTTTTCATTTCAACCATCTCCACACGTATGAATCTACTTCCTTCGTTCTAGAACATGCCATGTTTAGGATTTTCTTCCTAGTTAACTCAAATATTTTTTTTTAAATCTTGGGCTACGTTAATTTAGTAGGTTCTAGAGAGAATGTACTGCCCCCTCTTACAATCCCACATGTTATTAGGCTGAGCTGCAGGGTCATTGCATTCGCTGCAGGGTGATTTTATTTGCAGCTGAGTCCTTATTGCGTACAGCTAGTAAACTCTCATATTTTCAAGTCATTGCATCTGATGAGCCTTCATCCACTCATCTGTAGGCCGGGATATGATACGGCTCTAAAAAAACAACCAAACACACCCGGTATATATATGAAGAACTCAAGACTATATATGCTTGTGCAAGTCCAATGCACCTATCCATTCCAACCAAACACACCCCATATATATGAAGAGGATCAACTATACTACAATGCCACTTTTTATCTGTTTGGTGAAGTTGGGCAGCTTAATCATGAGTTCACACTCAAGAAATATATCCATGTATATATGCATCTACACTACTCCTATTTAATTAGTAAATTCATGGAATAGAGTCTGGTCTCTCTGTTCATATCCATGCAAGTTGTAAAAACTTTGTCCATGGATGATATTTGGATATAGATCGTTCAAGGTCCAAGAAACCGGCTGGGGCTATATAGTCGATCGATTAGGTGACACGGAGACAAGTTTGCAAAGATAGAACTTTGGTTGTGGAACATATGGTGGTACAGTCACATTTCATATGAGGAAAAAATTGTTAATGCAGGGGTCGGATCGTCAAAAAAGTCGTGACAACTTGGCATGCGGCTATCCTTAAAGACATCACATAAGTCAAGCATAAAAATCCCAGAAATTAAGAACAACTCCTATTTATACATCAAAGCTGATCATAGCTATGGAAGAACGGCATGACCCAAAGTTGTGAAAGTTTTCCAATCTATAATCAACGTATGTCAATATGTTTGGGTTGTTATGTAGTGTTTATATTTCTTCAAATGACAATGCATGCTCATCCGGACATAAAGTATTAATATTATATTAGGGATATGTTTTCTTGTTGAACTTTGGGTGAAAAAACATTATATTCACGGCATCGACCAGTAGTTGAGGTGTGAACTTGAGGATCGATCGCTCCATCAACATATATCATATCTATGAAAGACTTTATCAAACAAAATACATATTCGCAAAAGAAATGGTGCTGCAGTTCATTTAGTAGTTAGCTTGTACGCAGTGTGTGGGGGATGGGGGATCACATTTTCGGCACACACACATAGGAGAGGTGAGCTCTTTTAATCTTAATGGGCTCTTCAGCCTGTTAGGTTGATCTCCAACGGTAGGCCCAATGGCCAACTGAGCTTTTGACTCGCGCCTTGATCGGGGACGCTCATCAGCCCATCGCGCAGCGCCATATAAGAAGAGGTGGGGGACGTCACTGTTCCCCACCTCGTCCCTGGTCCGATCGAGAGGGAGGTGCTGAGAGCGGCGGGAAGCTCCACTGGCGCCACCACGACTTCTGCACCGCCCTGCCGCCACGGCCAACTGCAGCGGCAATGGACAAGGTACGTCGCAAAGTCAAGTTTACCCACTCGATCTACTCCTAGACGATATGTAGAACTAACACAGCTATGTGCTTCCTACCGTCCAATATGTGATGTCATGGCTTCGATATATAGCTTCGCTCATTTCTATTGTCATACGTTATTAACATTGTGAAGGTTATTGATACAAAAAAGATTTAGAAGTTTGAATGGAAATTTGTAAAATGTGGATGAAACACGTGATATTTTAAGATTGACTATAATAATTTAGTAAAAATTTGGGACAAAACTGACAAGTGGAGAAAATAATTAAGTTCTTTACTGCTTTGGTCTCAACTTCAAATTGAGGCCACAAGAAGTTCCACAATGACAGTCTCGCTATGACAATTGACAAGTAGCGAGAGAAGTTTAGGACCTACTGCTAATCTTTTTTAGATAATTACCTACTGCTAATCTTATTCTAGAGTAATGGTTTTCTGATTTGGCACACAGCTGTTGCTTCCACCTATCTGTTAACTAACAACGCTACCCTTGCTTCTGATTGATCTTGCATCACTCAAAGTGTGGTCTCAGCTCTCAAAATCAGTGCAACTTTGAGTCCTTGGAGCGGTAGGCAAAATCAGGCGCCTCTTCAATTCGGTGAGGTTATCCGCTGAACGGGCGGTAGACCTTGAGGGCGTCGATGACATTGGCTATGGAACCCACGGCGGCGGCAATGGACACGAGGAGGCAGCCGACGCTGAGCATCTGCAGGCATATCCACTTGGTGCTGCCGCGCGGCACGCGGCGCTGCTTGATGTACATCTCGACAGGGAAATAGACGGTGAGCGGCCAGAACGAGACGGCGCCGAGGAAACCGACAACATTGCCGAAGAAAGGCAGCAGCATGGCGACGACGGTGGTGACGCACACGAACGCCGACCGCCACGTGAGGCGGAACAGGCTGAGCGCGAAGGGGCCCACGCGGAGCTCACGGGAGATGAAGGCGCTGTCCGGCCATGCCGCGGCGGCGCGGCGCTCGACGAAGGCGAAGATGGGCTGGCAGAAGACCTGGTATGCGCCGACGAGGTGCACGACGATGGCGACGTTGGCGACGTCGAGGAGCCAGAAGGGCTCGTAGAAGCCGAATCCTGTGAGCAGGTTGTCCGGGGCGTTGTCGCCGAACGCGGCGTAGCCCATGCAACCGCACAGCATGTAGAAGATGGTCGTTGTGGCCACGCTCAGCCGCGTCGCCTTCTGCATCACCGTCGACTCTGACGGTGGTGGTGCCTTGATGGTGTCCTGAAGAATCAGAGTAGCTTTGTTGGTTAGTAAGAAACAAACAGAGGAATCGAGTTGAAGAGAACAGAGCAGTAGAGGGGACTGGGGACTGGGGAGGGACGGTTGCTGACCTGAATCTCGATGAGGATGTTGGAGAAGGAGTAGGCGAAGGCGATATCGCCAAAGGCCTGCAGGCTGTGCCAGATCTTCTGCGTGGCGGTGACGTCGACGCCGATGCTGATGCCGGTGAGGCTGCCATTGAATCCACCGTTGGCTGCCATTGCATTAATTATTGAGCGTGTCAGTATTCAGTAACTAAGACTTGATCAATCACTTCACGGATATCGTCAGTAATTAATCCGACTGAATCAAAAAACTTACAAATGGTTTGCGCGATGCCGAGGGATAGCCCGATGCCCGAGTAGGTGAATGACATGACGGCAGCAACAATGGAAAGCCACCAAATCTGATCAAAGTCCGGTATCTGCGAGAAGAGGATCTGCACAACGCCGAAGAGGATCATGTACGGCGTGCTCGAGCTATTGCAGGGGTCGCCGTGGCCGTTCTTGTGGAAGCAGTCCGCTCTCCTGATGGCCTTCATGCTTATAGACGACGCTATGGTGTAGCCGATAGCGACGCCGACGAGATTGGCGTACTGGATGACGCCGCAGAAGACCACCTTGGCGCCGCCGAGGTTGGATCGGACGGCGTCCATGTAGGTGTAGTTGCGCTTGCCCGTCTCCGGGTCGCCGGTGCGGTAGCAATCGGCGAGGAGCGTGGCGGTGTAGTAGGTCACGAAGGCGAAGAGCAGCATGGCGGCGGGGCCGGCGACCCAGCCGAGCTGCGCGATGGCCCAGGCGAGCGAGAGCACGCCGGAGCCGATCACGGCGGTGATGATGTGGGAGCTGGCCGTCCAGAACGTGCCCGTGCGGCGCGGGCGGCCGTCGTCGTCCAGCCACTCGGCGGCGCCGGCGTTCCCGGCCTCCACCGACACCTCCATCGGCGCCACCGCGTGCTTGTTCGCCGCCATCGGTGGATACTGCCGAGCGAGCCGGCGAGCGGGTTGTTGATGCGCTTGGAGCTGGAGATGGGTGTGGCTGTGACTGAAATTGAGAGCTGAGGATCGGAGAGGCCGTGTGTGGAAATGGGGGAGGGGGTGGTGGCTATTTATAGAGCAGAGAGGGCGCGGCGGAGGAGGCCGACGTGTTGTCTCGCCGCGGTACGAGAGCGGCGGCGGGTCAGCGCTTCCGCCTGCGCGGCGCCTTTTTATTTAATTCTCTTTTCCATTTTATTTATTGTTTTTGTAGTAGGAGTAGTATCTTGCTTAGTGGAGTACGTTTTGTGTTGCCTTAAAATGCGACGGCCTGCCGTCTCCCCGCGCTGGTGCTCGTGGCACGACCACGACAGCAAACGTGCCTGCGCAGGCAGTGCGCGCCGGCTGGTGAGGTCACCGGACGGTACGGTGTCAGTATCATTCGTTCGGGTCATCAGCGGCCGCCGCCGCAGTCCCTTCTCTATGGACTGCGGATGTGTTCGTTTCTTCTCTGCAGGTGACGACTGATGTTGGACGATCGGTCACTGCGAAGCTGGAATGGAAGTGTCAACGAACCAGGGACACAAATTGAGGTCATGTGTATATGTGTATGCTCCACACGTTTTTTGTACTACTACGTGTCACTGCTGCCTCCATTTCAAGATCGTCGGTGCCCCATCAATGTACGGTTAGAGCGCAACAGTGTGGTTTCTAGACTTTGATCACCGTACATGCATGGATACCGATTGGAGGCTTTTTTTTAAGCCTTCACGATAAGCCACCTAAGATTCTAGGTGGACCTTCTAGAAAAAAGAGGAAAATTAGACAAGCTTTCATATGAAGCCACCTAGGATCCTAGATGGACACACTAAAAAGTTATCCAAAAATAACCCCCTATATTTGTATCTAAATTACCCACCCCTGCCATTACGGAAAATTTAATAAATCCTGCAGCCACATTTTAATTTATTCTTTGCTTAAAAATAATTAATGTATTACTCCTTCATCTCTTTTTCATGTTCCATGTAAACTTCCTGCCGATCACATCTGTGGAATTAATCAATCACTTGCTCCTCTCCTTATTCTCTCCTATATTTAAAAATTAGAAAGAATATATCCCAAATGAATTAGTTAATAGGACATAGAAAGAATATATCCCAAATGAATTAGTTAATAGGACATATAGCTGTTACTTCTAGGGCCTAATCCTACTCAAAAGGATTGACTTCCTCTGTATGTTCTCAAATTGTTCCTGAAGGGCTACGACTCCCAATTCTCAATGTACAATCGATAGTTATTGGTTCATGAGTGATTGCAATTTGCAAAGTTATTGGTTATAGAAGAAGGCCTGATCCATCGAGAGGCATCATGCTGCATGTGCTCCTCTCATATATTGTTGCCGCAACGTGTGGAATCAAGCACTAACAATGCAATTGCTAGCTTGAGTAAAAACATTTTGATTTTATATAACCACAACAAGAAGCCTATTTTTTTCCTTTACCATATACATATGAGTACAACAAAGTTAATTCTATGTAAAATTATATGATGCACACCTTACCGAGATTCGACAGGTCTTAACTTTTGAGACCGACGAAGTTAGCATAAACGACTTAATGCCAATAGGGACTGAGTATGCCCTTTTTATTGTTTTGGCCTACTCAATTTTCTTGACATCTGCTACATTGGGACACAAACTTATATGCAAGGAGAATACATCAAACATAGTGATTTTTCTTTTAGTGTCTTGGATTTTTGAAATAAAAACAAAGACAATAATACTTATTAGCAATAGCAATTTTCAAGCAAGTATGCACTACAGTCTTGAATATGTATTAATCTCACCCCACCAATAATAATAACCAATGCTCATAGATATATTATGTATTATTTAAACTATATATACTCTATGCATAAAAAATATGTGATGCTTAGCAAATGCCAAAAGTATTAAGAAATCAACACACAGAAAAGGCTAAAGATTAATTGTTCATCATGATTTACATAATAACTTAAAATATTTATGATATCTAAGCTACTAACCGGTGCAGAAGCACGGGTTGGTGGACTAGTGCAGCTAATTGTTGTTGTCACTGCCTCCATTACAAGACCTGGAAATGCTGTAAGGGTTTTTTCAAAAAAAAAAAAAAAGAGCTGTAGGGGTCCGTCACTTGATCGAGAACACACTTTCTCAACGGTCAAAAGTCTATGGGCTTCTTTAACGTGCCAACTGCCAAGGTCTGATGTTGTACCTGACGGGGGCGGTGCGAGTGCGACGATGCATGTTGGAAGTTGAGGTATACGGCACCTCTCACGCGTCCGGCCACCATGACTTTGGCAGCCGCGATAGACTGGCCATGTTTAATTTGTTGTAAAACAACCAGGCTTTCCAAGAAGGAAAGGAGGACTAGAAGTCCTAGTCCTTATCCGGTTACTTGTGGGCTCTTACCATAATCTCTAGCCTTAGTTCGGACTATATAATCAGAGGAGCACCCCATATTGTGATACATCGATTTGAGGAATAAAGAGAAGCTCCACCTATATTGTCTCTTGTCTACTTTATACTTGTTCTTGTATGCTTGTCGTGAGAGGCGTGAGAGAGAAGATCCAACCGTTGACGACGTGTTTCACAACACGTTATCAGCACGACCGCTCTTCGTCGACTACACCGGAGGAGTCGCCATCAAGCTCGACGCCGGCGATCTCACCGTCGCCCTCGCCGACGACTACTTCGACGACGTCGACTACATCAACGTCGCCAGCGAACGGATCTGCACCGACTCGCCATCAAGCAGGCATGTCTACGACAATGCCTAACGCCCTACGCGGTATGTATCTACTGATAACTGCCCTACGCGGCAAGTGGAGTAGATCAATTGGCATCATACAAGTATAAGGTACGAATTGTTGAAATTGTGTAGTAGATTAGATTTATACCCGGTCTTCGAGCGGGTAAATCGTTTTAGCAATCTACTACTAAATCGCAATGAAGGTCATGTCAAACTTTGTACGTGGCATGTGATCAGGCTTTGCACGTATTCATCTGTACATGAACTGAGGCATGCAAGCAGGAAGTGAAAGCATGTATATCCATGTGAGCGTGTATGGCGCATACAAGCAAGAAGCTAACTAAATCGTGTATATCCATGTATGCATGTATGACGCGTACATCTTCGATCTTCAGAGATCGGAAATTTAGGAAACAAACTTGAGCAAAGCCGCCGCTCGCACAAACCCTATAGTGGCCAGTGTAAATTCGATACCGATTTGTATACGGTACTCGAGAACAGGGCGACGCCGCCAGCATAGTAGCTAGGCAGATTGAATGGCAAGAAGCCAGGCACAAGTCCATCAGGTACATCATATCGTGTACACATAGGACATCATCGACACGAAGATCGATGGCTTCCTTTCCAGCGGTACGCGCCATTGTCTGATTTCTCAGCGCTACACGAAGCCGCGCTAGACCGGAAGACGAGTCCAGCCTGAAGACGATCTCTATACTGGCCAGCAGGCAGGCTATGCCATACCCGAGTCTGGGTCGAAGTAGAACTCACCATGCCACCTGAAGTTGCGCTGCCGCGCCCGTAGCACAAATCGCCGGATTCACAGCCGGCTTTGATGCACGTCGGTTCTGCTGGCCTCCGTGTCCAGCTGCCCACACGAAGTGCTCGCACTACCCACCACCACAGAGCCAGAAGATTCGCATGCACATCCACATACGCAACCTGCTCGCCGGCCTGTATGCCAGCATGCAGCACTGCACATTGGGACGAATTGAAGGGGATGAGCCGCCGGAGGCCCGCAGCCTGAAGCAAAAGCCTAGCATGTTTTATTTAAGAAAATAACAGCTCGGGAAATTCGATCATCACGACATGTTAAAAGTTTAATATCATTTACATGTTTCAACATATGTATTTTGATATTTATAAAAAAATTACTGTTTTTATTTATGCATAAATTCAGTAAAATAGAGCCTTTAATCATAGAAACATGGTTTTAGGTATATGAGCTCTCCAAGATTTGAAACCCCCTTTGAGGCTCATATTTGAACCTTTTCCAGCATGGTTAAAGGGTAAATAATTCTGAAAATTATAAATTTTGAATCATTAATCCCTGAAGTGGCTAAAATTTTACCTTTTATCATAGAAAATGGTTTTAGGTTTATGACCTCTCTCAATCTTGAAGAACCTTAGACATGTTACACCCTGAGAGTGTCATATTTATTAATTTTTTTCCTAGCAGTGATAAATGTGGCATAATTTTTGTTAATTCTGGGAAAATAACAAATATATTGAATAGGTTAACCAACCTTAATTAATTTTGCACTTGTTTCATGCATTTAAACACATGAAGTGTGCTTGTAGAAATTGCATGAATAATGTAGGAAGTGACATGAAGTCCACTATTTCTAGAAGAAATTTTTATCATTGGTTTAAAGTATAGTAATTTATAATTTCAAGAAGAAATGCTATATAACTTTGAAAGTTATTTTGTCCATGTGAAACAACGTATTTTTCTTCCAATATGGCATTATAAAAAAAACTCGACCTGCGGGGTGAAGACCCACCCCGAGATATTGTATTAAGAAGAAGACCTTCTCACACAGGTCGAGAAAACCCCCGAACCCCCGCCCCACCCTTACACAGGGAACCGTTGCCTGTGAGACCGGCCGGTTCTATTTCCATGTGCTTTGGCGTGGGACGGACGAGGGAGTTTTTTTCCTGGAATTCGTCCACTGCGGGGATCGAACCCACGACCTCCCAGAGGAGGCCATGCGGCGGGCGCTACTGACCACTCGGTCGTGCTGATTTTACAATAGCAGTAAATTCGTAAGTTGTATGCCAACTATTTGAGTTTATAAATAACATGAAGTTATACAAAATTTATGTGTTTTCTTAAAGAATCACATTATTTGCCACGTAGTTATTTTTGCAATTCAAGAAGAATACGCATAAACTCAATATAGAAAATATTTTTATGTGATGCATAAATTATAGAATTGGAAGGAAAATAAGATACATTCTTGAAGTGATGTTAGGATCAGGGAGAGATGCATTGGAACAAAGAAGTTTCATACTCACCCCTTAACCATACATAAATAGAATTTTCTACATAAGGTGCATTATTAGTTATATTCATGAAGAATTTGGTTATGCTCACGAAGAGAGAACAATTACTTTTTGCTCCATACTAGAAGTTTAGCAAAATTTTAAGAATATTTCCCAGAATAGAAGGGCATATTGAATATATTAGTGTTTTTACCTCTGTATAGGTTTTTCTCACCTTATCTTATGCCCACTTGCTTGTAGCAATTTTTACATGAAGTAATAACTTTAATCTCATGAAATAAATAAAGAATTACATGCTGAATATTGTAAATAATTGCTTTGAATTGCCTATTTGATAATTATTTGAAACGGATTTTCCACTAAAAGCCTCAAATAACCATGAAGGTTACGGTTATTGTGCATTTCTACCATGAAGGTAGAACGAAAACTGAATTTTTATGAAGCACATTAACTAGTAATGTACATGCTTTTTAATTGAACTCAGAAGATTCAATCTAGTCTAGAATTGTATATTACTCAATTATGTACTAAAATACATAAGCCCTGTAACTTGAAGTTTATTCAACCCAAGCCATATTATTGTATATTGAATAATACAACTATGTGGATTTCAATCATTCTCTATATATACTAGCAGTATAATTTAATTCTATGGTATATTTGAAATAACTCATAGATGATGCTTGAAGCATAACATCCCTGAAGTGCATCTATGATATGAAAAAGGGTAGAAAATAGGGTATTAGAGGCATGGATAAACTTGAAAATCTAATAGGCATATCCCTAATCTTGTAGTATTGTTGGTTTATAGCTGCATCCTGTTAGATTGATGGACAAACCAACGCGCAAGTTGGCCTGTAGCTGTAGTCATTATAATGACTAAGTCTGTAGCTCTGCGCATAGCCTTTGTAATCCATATATACCACTGTGTCACTGAGAATGACTAGTTAATAGTATTTCCATAATAATGTGAGAACCTGCATGTTACTACGTTGTTAGCCTTTGCATGGGTATTATATTAAAATTCTGCTTTATGTTGGCTAGAAGCCACAATACTATTGTTTTCATTGTATTAGCTTGCATGCTATACATACTCAAACTTGTCCTGTTGAGTAGGAGCTCTATCAATCAGCTTGCACGCTGACCCAATTTATGCATTTCATGCAGATGCACAATTGACTAGAAGTCATCAAGTAGGTTGAGATCAGGGGGAGCAAACCAATTTGAAATTGAGACAATAGTGATTTTATTCACTCAATTACAAATTGATTGACTCAATTAGAATGAGTTTGCGGACAAATAAAAGATGGACCTGCTAGTCCATTATGTGGAAAATTATTTCATATTTATGGGTTCAAAATCTTAAGGCATATGGGGAATTCTTGTATGAGTAAGCAATTAAAAGAAATTTCGTGTAGATTTAATATTGCAAACAATAAACGTGAAGTTTATTTTCCAAATGACTTAAAGTATATCGTATGAGTGTTTGAATTGAAATATTTTAGGCTAAATAAAGAAGTTAGACAATAAAATAGTCTTGTAGACTTTTTAGAACTGCTAATGTGTAGGTATGCAGAACATACCAAATCGCATAATATACAAATAAAGTCTAGCTCACTGCATAACAAACAACCCCTAAATTTTGAAATTAGGTGCGTGAAAAATTATTAATTTCACCATATTAGCATACATGGGCATTAACTTGAAGTTTAAAAATATGGATCTGAAATTCCATTATGTAAAGCTCATGGGGATATTATTAGAAGTATGCTATTATTTATGAAGATGTAATACCGGCATTAGGGGGAGAAAAAAGCCTATATGAATGCCTTGTATTGAATGGAATAATGATCATCATAAAATATTCTTGAAAGCTTGAAGCACGAATAAAAACACGCACTAAATCATACTCGCATGAAGCTGAGTATAATGCCAGAATATTTAAATGTGAGGAAGTCCATGAAGGGCACCACCTAATGTGGAAACACACTTGAAGTGAAACTCTTTGAAGAATTTTATCCCAGTGAGAATGTGCACATAATGAATACTCACAAAATGGGAAACTGGAGATTAGGAGAAACGACCTGAAGTTATTAACCAGAAGTTAAGTTTACTTGTAGTAAACATAATGCTATGTGTGGTATATCCCGGGTATTTAATAATATACTCACCATGGCAAATGACTTGATCATTAATTTAAAATCTACAGGGACGCCTGTTGGTTTTGGATTAAATGAACTTGTCATACAAATTTTACTGAAACCTCCATAGAACTCCGGAAAGAAGACCATCATGGTCAAATACCTCACAAATTAAGAATGGTCATCATGAAGATGAAAGCCTAACACTACAAAGCGCGCGCACTATTTTGTGTTGGGATAGCAGATATTATTTGACTATATCATAGTCTTATCCTGAAGATATGGGAGAAATAGAATGAATGTCGACAATATTACCTCTATCATTGCAATGTTTCTCTAAACGAGAACAGGGATCCACAAATAAAGTCCATGGCAGAGTCGCATGAAGCGCTCATATCGGGTCAATGAAAAAATGCAATTGAGGTTAAATCATTAAGAATATACTTGAACCTGCAAGTTCAAGTTACATAAGTCATTATGGAATAATGATATGGTGAAATGAAATGGTTTATAGGTCTTTCAAAAGACTAACAAACTCCCATTATGTATGAATGAATATTCTGCTACTTATCTGGCAAATGGAAAAAATAAATTAAATATTATGCAGTTAATTGGTGGATTCGGAAAATCCATAGCTGATCCTTGAAGGACTCAACATTCCTAGAAGGAATTAAAATAAATCTCATACCAAGTATTAAATGTCTAAGATAGAAAATATTTCGGTTAAAATCTTTAGAAGAGCTAAATCCTGTAAGGAAATAAAGTCATAGAATGACTTATTGTGAATAACACTTTTTAAATGTATAGTTCATAGAAGAACTTAAATTTAAAAGATTGAGTGAATCACTTCTCTCGTGCATGAGAGAATTTCTCATAGAAGAGAAATAATATTCTCGAAGAATTAGAAATTTTTTGAAGAACTTATCAGTCATTTCCTGAATGAACACCAATAATCTTGAAGATATGAATTAACTTTATACAGACCCAAATAAATTAAGAATAAAGTGAGGATCATATGGTTCTGAATGTACCATTTAAGCACTTGTGCATAGCTATCTAGTATTGATAGTAAGTATTCTCACATACCACAGAAGGTATATTGGTGATTGGCGATTTGAATTATCCCCTCAAATATGTAGAAGATATGTGAATTGAAACTTATTAGCCCCATATTTCTCTGAAAGGATAAAGTTTATTTTGTGTTGCACAATTATTAAGTGGTTATTAATGCTTGAAGCATTGCTCTTTATCATAGTTAAGTCTTTGAATGACTAATTATTGTACTCGTACACATTTATGTAGAATGTAACTAAGACATTATTGAGCACTGAAGTTTAAAGGATGTCGTCATGAGGGGAGCATATTTTTTGATCATTAGTGCAAGAATCATGAAGTTCATGCATTAATCTTGAAGATTCATCACTATTCATGAAGAATAGTAAATATAGAATTGTGTATAACCAAAAGGTTTAATGTTGTACTCTTTTTCCCTTTGTGAGTTTTTACTTGAAAGTTTCTCACGTAAGGTTTTTGACGAGGCAACATGTGCAATACAATTGCGGTTGATATGTACTCTTTTCTCCAAGAACCGTTTTTTCCCACTGGGTTTTCGGATGGAGTTTTTGATGAGGCATATGCATTCGCGGTAATCGCCCAAGGGGGAGTGTTGTAAAACAACCAGGCTTTCCAAGAAGGAAAGGAGGACTAGAAGTCCTAGTCCTTGTCCGGTTACTTGTGGGCTCTTACCATAATCTCTAGCCTTAGTTCGGACTATATAATCAGAGGAGCACCCCATATTGTGATACATCGATTTGAGGAATAAAGAGAAGCTCCACCTATATTGTCTCTTGTCTACTTTATACTTGTTCTTGTATGCTTGTCGTGAGAGGCGTGAGAGAGAAGATCCAACCGTTGACGACGTGTTTCACAACATAATTTACATGTTTCGCGAAATTTTTTCCGAGTATGTTCCCTCACATGCATGGCATATTAAATGTAGTCGAAAAAAAACTCATTATATGGATGGAGTGTACTTCGCGAGACGAATCTAATGAGCCTAGTTAGGTCGTGATTAGACAATAAATTGCTACAGTAAACATGTGCTAATGACGGATTAATTAAACTCATTAGGTTCGTCTTGCGATTTAGTGACATAATCTGTAATTAGTTTTGTAATTAGTCTATATTTAATACTTCAAATGTGTGACCGACATACTCGAAAAAAAATTCGCGAAACATCTGAACAGGGCTAGATCTTCCGTTCTACCCTTGACCTATGTCATATTTTCACGTACTGTGTCTGTTGTGTTCACATGCTGCATGTCTTCCTGTCCTTTTGCGGCCGGCTCGGCTGCAGTACAAACAAGAAATAATAGGTGAAGATCAAAGCAAGGCCTCACAATATTATTCTTTCGGAAAAAGAGGTGTTGATTTGGCAGCACTAAATAATGATAAACAAAAAGAGGTGCCTGCCTGGATAGTTTAGAGTTGTGCGTTCAGGGAACAAACACGTGACAACGTTTCTGAAAAGCATCAAAAAGTGCAGTAATATAAGTACTCCCTCCGGTTTAGTAAAAGAAGTCGTTTAGGACAGCGACACGGTCTCCAAAGTACAACTTTGACTTCTTATTTTTATAAAGATATTTATTAAAAGCTAACATATGTATACTTTTATGAAAGTATTTTGCAAGACAAATCTATTCATGTAGTTTTCACATTTCCAAACTCAATGACTTAAAAGTTATTCACGATTTATATTCCCAATGTTTGACTCAAATCTTGTCCAAAACGACTTCCTTTACCGAACCGGAGGGAGTATTACTGGTACGTAAACAAAAGACAGCCACCTCGATCGGGTAGCTAGCAATAAATTAAATCTTGTGATCATATATAGTAGTCCTAGTAAATTAATTGTGTTTGTGTTATTCAGCAACTGTCTTTTACAGATGAGGCTGTCGCATTCCTTATCCACATTATATAACGCACCTTGTTGTCACTTTAGTTAAGCGTCAGTGCCGTTATTCCTTCACACGTTTATTTAAGTTTATTCTTATTTTACCATCAGAGAGGAATAATTCAGGAGCAAAAGATGGTTACAAATATGTTAAACAATTGTTCTCCCTTTACGCTTTATATCAATTGTCCTACGTGATACCTTTGTTACGTCGGGCATATATATACACTCAATAGGCACGGCATGGTATGTGAGATGGTGGAAGCCGTCGTGAAAAACACGTGGATACGGATTCGAAATAAAATCTGCCAGTGGAGTGGAGTATGTCAGTACCATTGTGAATCACTGATGTGGAAAGGCTGTTGTATGTGCTCATCTGTTTTCCGGCTTCTCATGATGCATGATTGATGAATGAGCTACTAGCTAGGTCACGACTAGAACGACCCCTAGCTAGGGGCCATGGCCCATGGCTGGCTCCGCCACTGGCTCTTGAGCACAGTAGTAGCCATGCTGCACGAGGCTCGTCGTTGTCGTTGGAGCACCAAACTTGGCCCCGATTAGCGCGTGACTGCAGCAGAGACCCAGAGAGCGACCGCTCATCGTCGTTCTCTTCTCTTCTCTATCAACAGCGCGCGCGGCCGGCAGCCGTCTCTTTCCATCCTACTAGTGTTAATTACTTCCTATCTACAACACGCGCCATTGCTTCTTCCTATCATCACTTCACTGCTTCCAGTCAGCTAGCAGATCTCTCTTCATTCTTATTAGTGGTCGACGATTACCTCGCTCGCTCACCACACTTTGCATCCTCGATCGGCCATCAGCAGTGCACACTAGCTAGTGCCCCTGCTGTATGTTCCCACTCGCCATATCGATGAAGAAGTGATGGTGATCGGGCGCCGCCGCTCCCTCGTGCCTCACGTGTGTGCGTGTTATTTCATACAGTATGCTGTTGCTGTGCACGCGCTGCTGCCGATGCCACATCACTGTCCATCGTGCTCTCCAGCTCTGGTCGACCTCATGCTCATTCCCACTTCACAGCACAGTCACCGGTTGACCTGCCCGTGTGGGGAGCACGAGCACGTATAGACGTATACCGTGACTCCGGTCCCAAGTCAAGGTGTTGACTCTTTGACTTGACCATTCAGAATTTCTTTTTCTATCCCTGTATTCAACATCAACTTTATCGCTACGCGCATCTTCTCTCTTTGTTTTTTGGCTCTTTACTTTTTTCTGGAAAACAGAGAGAGAGAGAAGGAAATGATTCAGATCAGAGCTATGAGAGTTTCCACCAGAAGCCCACCAGAAAGCGTCTTGCTGGATTTTTCTGGCAGGCCCTCTATTGATTGTCTGGTTCTGGAGCATGGGCCGTACGTATGACACGCAAAGCAGGCCGGAAAGAGCCCATGACAACCTCCTACGCGGGCCTAGCCTGGTGTTTATGAACTTCGTAACGCCGTCATCTAAAATGCGGCGAGATTCCGTCCTTTTCGAAACCAAAATTTGCACTGTATTTTCTATCCATGACTGGAAAATTGTTTGAAATTTCTAAACATAATCAAAATATGTTTCATTCATCTGACCCTTTCTCTTCAATTTAAATGGGAAATAAATTCTAGCGAATCAGACTGTCCTATTAGAGCGTACTAGCCTCAAGATTCCTCCTAGTGTGCTGAATCATTAATTCATCTAGAGCGGTATAAACTGGAAGAAAAATAGGTTAATCCTTTGACTCCCAGATGAGTGCACACGTCAAAGGCACGGTGTTTAGTCAAAGATTTTCACCTCAACTAGTTAAACAAGTGTTATCTAGCCGCGACGGCACGGCAGATAGCAGCAGCAGTACTTCGCGGGATATCAAGCTGCTTGGATGTGTTTTTTTCCCCCTTTGTCGTATGGATGGACCAGGGGATTGCATAACATTTTGTGCTTCCATGAAACTGTGAGCCACAAGCAATTCCAATCGAGACACCTTTTCTTTTGCAATTTTTTTGTTGAATATATATATATATGATCAGAAGGTGCTTGTGTCAATGGACATATGATTGGAAAGGGGGGAAAAAGGGCAGAGAGGAAGATCTCTTTGGATATGTGGTCACAGTAAGTAAACTCCCCGACTAATTTTATATTTCGTGTGAAATAGAAGGTCAACCGCTCAAATTAGCCGATCCAGATTAACGGTATAATCAACTGTACCGTGTTCCGTACTTTTTAAATTTTAAAAAAATAACGAGAGCACGCGCGGGCAGCCAGCCACTAGTACCGTGCGAGTCCTGACAGCCGCACGGCACAGGGCTGTGCATCCATCCAGATTCCAGATCGGGCGGCTGGATCGCAGCGTCGTGAGGTCGCCCGCGGCGGCGGCGACCGCTGGACCGCCCGCAAGCCGCAACCCCGCGCGGCGTGCAGCAGCCTGCGTTCTCCCGACTCCAACACTCGGTGGCGCTTTAAAGTTTAAAAAATTCCGGCGCCCGCGCAGCCAGCTTCGATGCCACGGCGCAGCGGCTGCGACGACGGGCTCCTCCATCCATGCTTCTTCCACCTCTCCGCCACATATAACGCAACCGCCACCGCCCCCACCCTCCATCATCCAGCGAAGCATCGCAGAGCAGAGCAGCGCGCCGTCGACGATCCAGAGGAAGAAGCAGAGCCCGGATCGACGATCCAGCAGCCAGCCATGAAGCTCAAGCCGCTCTCCTTCACGCGGTGCGCGCCGTCGCCGCTGGGTGGCTTTGGCGAAGGCGGCAGGAGAAGGACGGTGCTGGTGGCGCTGCGCCGCGACGCCGCCGGCAGGGAGCTGCTGACATGGGCGCTCGTCAAGGCCGCCGGCGCCGGAGACCGCGTCGTCGCGCTCCACGTCTCCACCATCTCCTCCACCGCCGCAGCGGCGGCGGCGGCGGAGGAGGAGGAGAAGGCGAGGGCCAGCGACTCGCTCGCCTCCGTGCTCGCGGCGTACAGGGGCTACTGCGACCGCAACCAGATCGACCTGGACCTCAAGCTCTGCGAGGGGCCATCCATCAAGAGGGCGCTCGTCGCCGAGGCCGCCTCCTCCGGCGCCGACCACCTCGTCCTCGGCGTCACCTCCAAGACCTCCTCCAGGCCTTCCGGATCCTCCGCCACCGCCGTCGCCAGGTACTGCGCCAAGAGGGTGCCGCCGTCCTGCACCGTCACCGCCGTCTGCAATGGCGCCGTCGTCTACCGTAGGGACGCCGTCCACCACCCGCAGCAACTCCTCCTCAGCCCCTACAGCGCGAGTACGCCGCTCACATTGTCAATTGTTTCGTCTCAATTTTGCTCAAATTCGTTTCGGCTCGTCCGAAAATGGCTGAAATTCGTTTGGTCGCTGCTGCAGTGGTGGAGACGCCGCGGCGGCTGTACCGGAAGATCCTCGACGCGAGGACGACGACAACGGCGGGGGACAAGTCCCAGTCCCAGGACGACATGGCGATCGGCGACGGCCGGTCGTTGCGCCGGAACATGTCCTCGGCCATGAGCGCACTGGTGTCCCCGAGAGTGACGTTCGCGCCGGGTACGGCGGCGAGGTGTCACGGGGCGGCGGAGTCGCCGAAGTTGGCCGCCGGATGGCCGCTCCTGAAGAAGGACACCATGCCGACCCTGCCGGAGTCGTCGGAGATCTCCGTGGTTCAGTGGGCGATGCAGCTCCCGGCCAGGTGTTGTGATGAACGGGAGGAAGAGGAGAAGCAGCTTCCCGAGGAGCTGGTTTCGCTCAGAGACAAGTACTCGCCCAAGTACACGATGTTCAGTTACAGGGAGCTAGCCAAAATCACCAACGGCTTCTCTCCAGGTATGTCTCCATTTCTAACATCTAGCAAACGATCTTTTTCGGATGAATTGAGCTGAATGATGACGATGAACTGATTGTGCAGAAAGACTAGTCGGGAAAGGCGGTGCGGGCCGGGTTTACAGGGGCTGTACTGACGACGGTAAGGAGCTTGCAGTGAAAGTCCTGAAACCTTCAGACGACGTGACCAAGGATTTCATCTCGGAGATCGAGATCCTCAGCTCCGTCGAGCACAGGAACTCCATGTCCCTCGTCGGGTTCTGCGTCGACGGCGGCAGGCTCATGCTCGTGTACGACTACATGCCGCGTGGCAGCCTGGAGGAGATGCTGCACGGCGGCGAGAAGCAGGCCTCCAAGGCCGCGCTGGGACTGGGATGGCCGGAGAGGTTCAAGGTGGCCGTCGGCGTCTCGCGCGCACTCGAGTCCCTCCACGGCGGCGGCGGCGAACACCGCCCCATCATCCACAGGGACATCAAGTCCTCCAACATCCTCGTCGCCGACGACTTCGAACCGAAGCTGTGTGACTTTGGCCTCGCCATGTGGGCCGACGACGCGGCGGCGCATGTCACCGGCGACGACGTCGCCGGAACATTCGGGTGCGTTTTCTTGTCGCGTGTTCGATCGTGTCACCACGAATAATGTTTCTGATGCTGTTACCTGACAAATGTGGTGGCCTCACCCTCAATCCTGACATCCTGTTCGTGGCAGATACCTGGCTCCGGAGTACTTCATGCACGGCAAGGTGAGCGACAAGCTCGACGTGTACGCGTTCGGCGTGGTGCTCCTCGAGCTCATCTCCGGGAGGAAGCCGGTGAGCTCCGGCGGGCCCAAGGGCCAGGAGAGCCTCGTCATGTGGGCGACCTCCATCATACAAGGAGGCAAGCTCACGGATCTTGTCGACCCGAGCCTGCCGCTTGCCGACGGTGACGCCGCCGGCGAGGTCGAGCGGATGGCCCTCGCCGCCGCCCTCTGCATCCGGCGAGAGCACCAACACCGGCCGAGCATGAGCAACGTACGTAATCAATGAACTCTAGTCATCCTCTGAATGAGCCGATCGAACATTTGCATTGTCCATTTCTGAAGTCTGAACTAACGCGCCGCTCGCTGCCCTGCTGAACACCAGGTGGTGAAGCTGCTCGCCGGCGACGGCGACGCCGTCAGGTGGGCGGAGGCGCAGGTCGGCGTGGCCGGCGGCGACGATCACGGCGGCTGTGGCGTGGCGGCTTCGCCGGACAAGAGTGACATCCAGTCGTACATCAACCTTGCGCTGCGTGACATCGTCGACGACGACGCCTCGTCCGTCGGCAGCCCTGACTTCATCGGCGCCAACATGTCCTTGGAGGAGTATCTCAAAGGAAGATGGAGCCGCTCCTCCAGCTTCGAAGGCTGAAGCAAGGCTCTCCGCCAGGGCAGCGAGATCGCCATTTTTGTGTGCATATAGATCATTCTTTTCGTTCATTGTTTTTTTTATTAACAGATGCATTGCTGTACATTAGGGAGTACCATTTTTTTTTCGTTAGATGGGACTGGGAGGTTGCACATGAAAATGTTCAAAAGCAATGCAGTCCTCCAGTTTTGACCTTCCTACATCAAGTGTATTCATGAAGAATTTTCACCAAATGATAAACGGGGTGAAAAGTATGGTAACGATGGTTCCAAATTAATTGATTTTAAGTTTTCTTTCTTCATGAAAGAGGGTCATTTTTTGCTGATAGTCTGATACTCCCTCCGTCCCAAAATGTAGTCATTTTGGCTTTTCTAGATTCATAGTTTTTGTTATGCATCTAGACATACATTATATTTAAGTGCATAAGTAAATCTATGAACCTTAAAACTCCAAAACGAATTACATTTTGAAACGGAGGAAATACATAGTAATTGAATATAGCGAACTCAAATTGACGATCACAGGTCACAGCTACATCTCTACCGTTACAACTTACAGGAGACATATATAAAACAAAAATAAGGATGTCCTGTCCGTGTACGGCGTGATGAGAAAAGTACAGTTGATGTCAACCGGTGCAGGCGTGAAGCACAACAATGGCGAATCTGGACAGGCCAGCGGTCCCAGAAAACTCACCACAAGTCAACGAAAATGCGGTGCAAAATGTTGTATGATTATAGGCCCTGGGGTGCAAGTTGCGTCACAACTCACAAGCACATGCAGAAGAATGATGTGGGTACAATCATACAAAGCACGACCTTCGAGCACATGGATGGCCTGTTGGCCTTAAGTAGCATATCTTTCGAAGCAGAGGCCATCTTCATAGTTTATTTAATTTGCGCTACAGTAATACTTCTGATGCACAGCGTGTAGGGCGCTGACAGATTCAGTTTTCCTCAATCGCAAAAGTTTTACTTGATTATGAACGCGTTAATTGCAGTTTGTCTGAAGAAAGTGGTAGTGCGGTGTGATGATTTTGCAAGCATTATCCTAATAAGAAAACCTAAACCGTCCTGAAATGCATCAGAGAAGTGGAATTTCCAAATCATCCTAAACAGCATAGAGGAATAATACAAAATAAGTCCAAATAGGCATAGCATCATAAAAACAAGAAAGCCCACCAAATTTTCTTTTGGTATTGCATCCTGAATACTACATTTGCCACAGGCACAAGGGGATCAGTTTTCCCTACACCTGCTGCACCAACTTTTTTTCTTTCTGATATAATAACAGCCACATCAGAAGTATAAAGTATTGCAATTTGCAAATAAATTGTTATAGAATACCTATGAGCGTGGGCATAAAATGCACATAAATTTTTTTTTTGAGCATGCATCACATGAATGTTGAAACAGGTATTGCTCCATGGAATTGTTCCCTTGTAGAGCAGCACAATTCATAGTCACAAAGGGCTCCTCTTTTGCCTCATTGATGTTGAACCAGTGGTTCACAGTAGAGTCTTTTCTATTCTCAAAATCCATCAGGAAATAAACCCCTTACTCCAATCTGCTTCGGTTACACAAGTTTCAATTCAGTTGAGCACACCGGATCCTTGTGGAAAATGCCATTACAAACTAAAAGCGCGCTGTATATTCGACACCCATCATATATGCTTGTAGTTGAGATCGTGAACAAACCTCGCTATAGTTAGTTGACCTCAGTTTGGTGTAACTAATACCCTTGAGTAGAATGGAATGTATGGGAAAAACTGGTGATAGCAGCGTTTTGCTCCTCCTCCAACAGTACTGCAGACAACACGCACATCCTTCCTGTTCATATCATAGCACATGAATCTATCCGATGGCCGATCGTAGAAGAAAATCAAATTGCCGTCCGGATGAAATGCGATTGTTTGGAGCTGCGTTCCCCCTTCTTCCGTCTTTCTTGCCCCCAACGAATCCATCGTGATGACGCTGTGGTTGACAGTGCTCTCTTCGTTAGCATGGTCCTCGAGAACACGGATTGACGACAGAGACTCACACGACCAGTCCTTAAGAACGTAGAGCAAGCGCCCTTGGGAATGGCCAACGAAATCACAAATGATGTTGCGCCTAGGGTCTTCCTGGACATCGGTGACCCTCCACGTCTGGCCTTTGGTATCCACCGCGGCGATTGTCTCGCGAAAGGAGGAGGTCAAATTAAATACAGAAAACCATTGAAGTATGTCTTGTGGATGATCGCTTCACAAATGATGTTGCGCCTAGGGTCTTCCTTTGAAGTATGTCTTAAGAACACCAATTGGTTCCATCCGCTCTGCCTCGAAACCCATGCGCCAGTTTCAGACGAGTATATCTCCACCTCCCTGACGACGAGGTCGTGGATGATCACTTCTTCCAGAAACTGAAAGACATAGAAGTAAGAGGACACGGCCGGATCGAAGCCCAACGCGGCAGAGGAGGTCATGATGCCGTATCCCTCTGGATCAACTTTCTGCCCAGGAGCATGGCTTGGTTGGGGCAAGGAAACCCATTCCCCGGTGGCGGCGTAGAACGGATCGCCGGAGCGGCCGAAGCAGCGCAGGAGGAGGAGGCCATTGCAGGAGTCGAGCATCTCGATCTCGCCATGACTGGTGGGAAGGAAGGAGAGAGCCGTGTCGACCTGGGGAGGAAGAGACGTACTGCTGGGTGGCGATAAAATTCCAGGACGAAGGGGCGGCGGCGGAGTGCGGGCGGGAGAAGACGAAGAAGCCGGAGAGGGTTTGGGCGAGCCTGGCGCTGTGGGCGGGGTCGGAGATGAGGGAGCGCCATGACCGGGAGACGCACCTGCACCGGCAGAGCGAACCAGCCGGCAGCCGCGCGAGGATCTCGACGATCAGATCGTCGGGGAGGTGGAGGTCGCGGCGGCGCCCTGGTTATTAGGGCTCCCCTTCTCCTCCATCAGAAACTCTCGTCCGAGAAGATCGGGCAAATCGAGATTAATTGGCCGAGATTCCAAGGAAACGTAATCCGGGAAGGGAGAAAATTGATGATCTTCCAAAAGAGTGAATATGATGAACTCATGGCCGAGACAGAAAAGGAAACCATTGCCTTGTGCTGCTTGATCTATAGAAAAGGTCACTGGTGCCGCACAATCTGTGCACAGAGCACGGTGCGCCGGCGGTCAGGCGCGAGTTTTGCTATCCTTTCATGAAAGAAGGTAGGACTGCCGTGGGATATACTAGATAGACGTTTACCATTTTTAACACGTGGCTTCGCAAAATTGCTCTAGTTAGAGTATCTAAAAAATGAACTCCCAAAAACTTGGTTTTAAGATCCTGCCAAAATTATTGGAAGAAGAAAAAACACTTTCATCCAACAGTCCAAAAAAAAATTAACTCTCAAAAGCAACCACGTCATCTATTTGTGGGTCCCTAACCGCGTTCCCCCCTTACATGAACAGTGTTGTGAACAGTAATCCGGAATTTATGGTGGGTTGGAAGTGGAGGAAGGAGGTGTAAATTTACACCAAAATAGAGCCATTATTAGGAGTGTCAAAAAGATTGGGACCTAGGTTGGGCACTGTTGGAGCTTGTTTTTGTTGTGGGAAAAATTTTAAAGGGACAATGGAATGATGGAATGGATGTTTTCATTCATAGGACTGTTTACATATATATATACAGGATGAAGGGACATTTGGCCGTTTATTGGAGGCACCCCTTCGGGAAGGATGTCCCTTGGAGGCACCCCCACGTGAGGGGGTTTCCCCCCTTTCTCTAATGATTAACTAATTACATACTCCCTCCGTCTCAAGATATAAGGCGCGGTCAAACTTGGCACAGTCTCCAACAATAACATTTGACTCTTAATATTTTTTATAATATAATATTTGTAGCAACAAAATTATAGTCATATGAAAGTACTTTTAAATATGAATACAATTATATTATTGTTGTGAGACAAAGTTTTTATTATACAAGATTAATCGTAGGTCAAAGTTTTCAAAGTTTGAATTTTGATTTACGTGCATGCCTTATATCCTGAGACGGAGGGAGTAATTAATTAATTAATTACATCAATTGATCACTAATTAATTTTTTAACAGTTTTTTCACACTTTTCTCCAAAACTAATTCAAACAAACAACAACATAGCCTTTTGTCCTAAGCAAGTTGGGGTAGGCTAATTATTGGGAGTAAATATGGGGCACTCTTGGAGATGCTCTTAAATACTTTTTTTTCCCAAAAGGGCAGCAAGAGATTTGCTGCAAATTTTATGATCACTCATGTGTTAGTCACGATTTATTACTTATTTTAGCGGATTAAACTATATCAAAAAAATAATTTTATCTACAACAAGTTTAAGGAGCAATTCATCCATCTTTTTTCCATATATTCCTCTTGATGAACCATATATAGAGGCTGCAGGACCCTGCTTGTAAAACATCTCTATGAGGCATAGAGATAGTAAAACGGACTAGAAAGAAAGAAGTACAGCTTATTATGATAGACAAATGTAGCTTACTAAAGTTGAATGGACACGCGCAACATACTGAACTTAATTTATCTAGAGTGGCGATATGATTATTACTATCGTTCAATGGATAATAACAGAGAAAGGAGAGCAGCTCCTCCAGTCTTAGATCATATGGCATGACACAATCTGTTTGACAATTTTCAGCATACATGGTCACCAAAATCATCATCTAAGTCTAAGCAACATGCATGGGCGACATAAGGTAAGAAGGGGTACTCATCAAATTTCACTTCTGTGAGAGTACGTGCAGACAACACGCACATCCTCTTTACTCATATCATATGACATCAGTTCCTTCCGATCCCAACCATAGAAGAGAATCCAATCGCGGTTTAACCGTCTAGCTTTAACCATTCGCCGGTTTCGGACGAGTAGATCTCCACCGCTAGCTTTAACCATGTCGACGTATTGGTACTGCACTTGCACGAGCTGAAACACATGGTAATCCGACGATGACACGGATGGGTCATAGCCCAGCGCAGCAGAGCATGTGTTGATCAATTCACCATCTTCATATAAGCAGCATTCGGACCCAGGCTCCAGGCTCGGTTGTGGCCGGATTGCACACGGCGTACAAGGCCGGCGGCGGCGGTGGCGCCATGGGCGGCCTTATTTGAGCAGCGCAAGAGGAGGAGCCCGTTGCAGGAGTCGAGCAGCTCAATCCGCCCACAAGAAGGAGAGAGGCGAGTTCGCCACGGCGTAGACAAGGCGGTAAAGCCCCACCCCCATGGATCGCATTGACGGGAGAAGAAGATGCCGGACTGGGGCTGCGCGAACCGACGGCGGTGCGCCGGGTCGGCGATGATGGCGCGCCATGACCGGGACACCAGCTTGAAACGGAACAACGACTTGGCCGGCAGCCGCGAGAGGATCTCGACTAGGAGGTCGTCGGGGAGGTACATAGGCGCTCGACTAGGAACTCGTCTCAGAAGATCGGGACGGAAATCGAGACTAATTGAGTAATTGGCCGATTCCAAGGAAACATGAGGGACGTAATCCCGGCAAGATTCAATCAGAATAATCCGTATAGTAGCTCTGTATTTGTAGGGCGTAGCGCTCACGAAAAATTGATGACCTTCCAAAAGAGTGAATATGATGAATTCATGGCCGAGATAGAAAAGGAAGCCATTGCATTGTACTGCTTGATCTTTTCTCACTGATTGTGACAATCTAGGTGTTCATTAGCTTAATCAACTGCTAAACCTTTTGTCTTAGCCTAATTAAGTTTAATTTGGCCCCACCTAGATTATCACTTAAGGAATCCTACCAAAAATTCCCTTGCACCTCGGTGAACTTTTGACCTTTCATGGTTGGCATAGTTCAAATTCAAATTTCTCTTAAGAACTTGAAAATCGACCAATATAAAAGTTGTTCAGTTTTTAACGGGACACATTTTTGTCAATTGGCTCGTTTCGAGATTCTGAGTGGAAGGCACATTAAATCCCAGTCAAAGTCAGTCAAAACACAGAAGTTCACTGCAGGCTGGCACCCGAGTCCATGCTGTTTTCTACTCAGTTTTCTCTCGAATCCACTCACTTTTTCATAGGTCAACCTTTACAAAAGTTGTAGCTGGCAACCTGGAACACAACTTTACTTTTTGGAGATTTTGAACTTCAGTTCAAAATTTCGGAGAAAGGTTGGTTTGAATGGACGCCCGGCATGTGTTCGACGGATTGCCGGCGCTCTCCGGCGCCGCGCGAGTCACGCGCCCGACAGCGCCGCCACGTGGCAGCCAGCCTCTGACACGGATGCCGAGGTCGCGCCCGCGCCTTAAATGCGCCGCGCGCTGTCCCCGCGGTCGTCCCCGACAGAACCGTCTGTTCCCCGCGCCACTCCGACCAGACGCGACGGGCGCCCGACGTGCGCCACGTGGTCGCCGGCGACCCGCCGGCGGGCTGCAGCGCCGCTGCCCCGACCAAGGCCGGCAGACCAGTCGCTGTGGGCCCCAGCACCTCGCCAACCCGCGCGCGAGCTCACCCCGACCGGCCACCGACCACCCCGCCCAGCGCCGCCCCGCCGCGGCAGCCAGCAACGCGCCGCCCAGAGCTCCGCGTGGCTGCTTCGTTGCTCCGAGCCGCAGTCCGAGCCTCGCCTCGACTGCCTATAAAAGGCCCCGCACCCCCTGCACGCGAGCCCCCTCCGCCGCTCGCCTTTGCCACCGCCAGGCTGCCTCTCCGCCGCTCGCCATTGTTGCCGCCAGGCTGCCATTCCGCCGCCCTCCGCCGTGCGCACTGCTCCGCCGCCGTCCTTCGCCACCAGCACTCGCCACGCCCTTGCTCTAGCTTCCCAGAGCCCCAGCTGCCACTCTCAGCTCCGCCGTCGAGTCCTCTTCTCAGATCCACTCCGCCGCTGCACCTGCAGCAAACCACCCGAGCGCAGCAAACCACTCGAGTGCAGCAAACCACTCGAGTCCTGCAGCAAACCACTCGAGCCTTGCCAAAAAACCACTCAAGCTCCGCCACAAACCACTCGAGCTCTGCTCCAAACCACTCGAGCCTTGCCAAAAACCACTCGAGCTCCGCCACAAACCACTCGAGCTCTACCCCAAACCACTCGAGCGCACCCCAAACCACTCGAGCGCACCTGCAGCATACCCCTCGAGTTCCCCCAGCCCTCAGCCGAGTGCCAATAGCCACTCTAGCCGCCGGAGCAAACTCTAGCAGAGCCGTCGCCGTCCAGCTCCGCCATCCGCCGCCGTCGCGCCACCTCTGGTCACCCAATCTACTCGTGATCCACTCGAGGTGAGGCGGTGAGCATCTCTGAGCACCCACGACTGGTTATTGTTAAGCCCCGTGGCCCCACTTCGCCGGAATCCGGCCAACTTGCCGCCGGCCATGGCCAGGGACCACATTGCCAAGCCACAAATCTTTCTAGAGGCCTTAGCGCAAGTTTCCAGGGGCTATTCTGTGGTTAGATTGTTCAGATCTAGGGTTCAATTCTGAAACTTTGAAAATCGAGTAAAAATCGTAAAAAAATCAGTTTGATGCAAAGCCAGTTTTGTTGTATTCCTGGTGCTGTGTTCTACCTTTTCTAGAAAGCATGTATAGGTGTTTTCTGTGTAGATTTTAAGTTAGATTCAAATCTATTCCAACTTAAATCTGTGCACAGTTCGAAATCTATTGATTTGTTTGTGCTAAGTTTTGGATATGTTATGCTCTGAGTAGTTTCTAGACTGCTGTAGCAAGTTGGCACAAAGTTACACACTAGATCTTGAGTTGTTAATTGTTTAGGCTGGCACTCCACGACTGGTTAAACATTTTTAATAACTAGTCGGTGAAGCTTCTGAGTTCAATCTTTTCACGGAAGTCTTGTGGTAACCTAATGCATGTCTGGTAAAAGTTAGAGCTTAGTTTAAGCTGGCTAGCCTGCACTTTTAATTCATACCAATTTTAAACTGGAGATATTCAAACAGCAGGATCTTCAAATCTTTTGGAGCTATCCTTTGGTATGTGAGCTTGCTTAGACTAGTTTAGGCTCTGGTAAAATTCTAAGGACCCTTGGATGATAGTGTGATTTCTTAGGATTTATTCTTGATGATAGTGTGCTGTTCTTGTTTATTTTGTTGTGGTAAATATATGCACGATCTTGGCCTAAGTTTTGGTCAGCAAATCAAATAAACCACAAAGAGCACACAGTAATTTTCTCACAATTTAATAGTGAACCAAACTGCCAGAATAATTTATGAAAGTTTCATGGCTAAAAATGGGATAAATAAGAATAAGTTATTTTAATAAATGGTTAAATAAACTGAAAACACCACACACACCTTTGCTGTTTTATGGTGAAATCAAAGATAAATAATATATGTGTACACAATCACCACCGACAAACTTGAATACACTCGGGTTCATCATTGTGCAACTGTGATGACTCGACCGAAGATCATATTCTTATTGCATATGCATTCGTGTAGAACCTGCCCTCGCCGACGGAGACTACGAGCTGGTCCCCGCTGAAGGAGAAGGCCAAGCGGAAGGCGAGGTGAACGCTGTCCAGGTCGAGCAAGACCCGAACGCGGTTGCAGAGGACTCCCAAGCTAACATTGTGCCTGAAGGCAAGCCCCGGAGCATATCCCATGTTTCGAATCTTGCAACTATGTTTTGTACTCTATGCCTGTGCATTTACGTTTCAGGCGTTGATTGAAACCTTAGTTGCATGATCCTAGATACCTATGCTTTGCAATACTAGTATGATAGGTCGATAGCTGCCCCGCTATAAGGACCCGGTAAAAGTCGAGTGATTTCTTGTCACTCGCGAGATATAGGAAACAACTGCTTTACTTATGTTGGAATCATAAGGATGACGGACGGGGATTTTTGGTCATGTAGATGCCCCGTCTGTTTGTGAAAAGTTGCTAAGGTCGAAGAGTGCCGGCGATGTTGGTCAAGTGTTTGAAAGCACTAAGCACTTGTTTGGGCATGGGACCGGTAAGTTTAGTACCTGTTCGGAAGGAGGCGTGGCCTTGTCCTGTTTGCCCTGGGATTTATCCCCCTGTCGCTGACACGTGGCTCAAGACCGAGGCCGGCCGGCTACGGCCGCGAAGTATGACCGGCTAAGGCTTGTGTCGAAGGGGAGTGGGCTCGGATTAACAAACCCGGAAGACATGGGAACGGCCTGGTTAGCGTCGACCCTCGGGGTTGGTGCTTTTCCGTGTGTTTAGTATCCACCTTGCAAGGTTAAAATCGGTTTGAACTGTCTGTTTCTCGCAGCTAATGAGACTACTTGATCTCTTGCCGCACCGAGTAATGAAAGTGGAACATGATGATGATAAACTTGTTGCTTGCTTAATTGCTTGCTCCACTTGCTTGATTAGTACAGATTGCTTACCTAGAATGGTTAACTTAACTAGAACTTGATGCTAAAATATTGAAAGTAAGGATCCACCCTTAGTCGCTTTTTGGCAAAACAAACCCACCAGCCAAAAGCCTTGCATGTCTAGAAGTTGGTGATGTAGCTGTCACCCGACGGTTAAGTCTTGCTGAGTATTAGTATACTCAGCCTTGCTTGTGGAATTGTTTTTCAGGTAGTGCTCTTGAGGAGATGGTTGCCGGTCTTACCTGGCCAACCACCCTTTCTCCTGGCTGGTCTGTTGTTTGGGACGAGGATGCTTCAGAGTGACGTCACGACGGCTTCACGTGATGTTACTACCACTTCGAATAATTAGTTTACTTCCGCTGCTTTCGAAAACTCTGAATTAACAGTTCTGCATTGAACTTGGTTTGTAATAATTACCTCAAGTGGGACCTATTTAATACTTGTGGATTGTAGTAATCTTTGGGATCCACCTTCGAGTGGGTATTTGTATGACTTGTTTCGATCGAGGTAACTGTTCGTGGTTGCATCAGGCTCGACCCGACAGACGGTCAGATTACTCCGATTTAATTGCGTGATGACCAATGGAGGGTTAGCGCACTTAAACCGGATTAATTTGAGCGGTTCTGCCACACTGATGCTGCACAATCTGTGTGCACGGTGCACCGGCGACCAAGTTCTCTGCTATCTTTTCACGGAACATCTTTGGCAAATGACAAATTCATTTCGCCGGCTATTTTTTACTCTTTTATTATTTTATTTGTTTTTCTTTTTCTATTTATTGGCTAGTGAATGGAAATTTGCGTCTGAATTGTAAACTTGTATTCTATTCTATTCCATGACGCTCAGCCGAGCGATCGCAACCCTCCCCACGGCACCGGTTGTGCCATATATGCACGCACACTCTGCCTCATCTGGAAGTTTAGAGCATCTTCAAGAGATTAGCCAAAAAGACTAACCAGATTTACTGATTTAGCTACTCTTAAAAAATAGACTTGGCAAACAAATAATCGAGTATTTCAAGAAACTCTATGAATGGCTAGTGAGGTAGGCTACCTAAAAATAGAGAGCGAATGGGATGGGATGAAGACCCACTAAATTTCAAGAGTCGTTTATATAGAGTTTGTTGGAGACGTTTTTGTTTATTAATAGCTAAATTTATCTTTACAAAACGATTTAGCTAATCTCTTAGAGATGCTCTTAATAATAGCTAAATTTATTTTCCAGGCAACTTGTTTACAACAGGCCCCACTAGCCCCCTTCTTCCCCTTTTTGGTTAAAAAACATTTTAAAAAGTTGCTGCAAAAAAAAAGTTTATAAAAATTGGAAGAGGGAGATTTAAAAAAATCACAAAAAAATGCAAAAAAATTTGGAAGAAATGAAAAAGAAATATTTTCATAAAAATCGTAAAATATTTTTAAAAAAACTAAAAAATGGGACATGCTGTCTTTGTCCGATGGCACCCGCCTCTACGCCTCGCGCCCTCCCTCTGGGACAGAGGCCACCACCGTGCCCCCTTCTGGCGAGGGCCAAAGTTCGCGTGTCGCGCTATCCCAGTGAGGGTGGAGCTCCGCTGCCACGCCTCCGACCATATCTGAGGGAAGAGTTGGGTGGAGAGGAGAAATGGATATAGGAAAGGAACAGAAAATGAGCGATAGAAAATGGGGAGAGAGCAGCAACATGTCCCACAGGGCATGAGGCATGCCGCGTGAGTGTGTGGGCGGCGTACGAGTGGAAAGTCACACGCGAGAGTGATCGAATTCATCATTGCGCTCGCCTGGCCTTGGCGTGCAACATCAACCATTCACTAGTTATTTACCTACCTGCACTGCGTGTTAAAAGCGTCAGCGAATAAACGATGAAAGCAGTAAAGAGACACGAGATTTAACGTGGAAACCCTCCCGATGTGAGAGGGAAAAACCACGGGCGCCAACCAGCAAGAACTTCACTATGTCGGGGTTCGAGTACAACGCCAACGGGGGGGGGGGGGGGGGGGGGGGCTTACAAGAATGAGTGAATCTCTAAACGGGATATATCATGACCCGCTCCGCTCCGGCCCAAGCCTCTCGGCGACGGGCCTCCGCTACACTCCGTCAGAAGTTAGCCTTTAGATATGGACTGAATTTGGATCATTCTTCAACACTGTGTCGATCCTCCTCTTTTGGAGTTGATTTACAGTACAATGTTATGATCACATCATGTGTTAGTCATGATTTATTGCTTATTTTAATGTAATGAAATAAAGTGAAAATGATTCTAATTCCAACAAGTTCAAGGCGCAATCCATCCATATTTTTTCTACTAAAGGTTATTTCCTCACATAAACCTTTGGGGTCTGACCGGTTTCAAAAGGGCAGCAGTAGCCTTTGAAAATCACTTTGAAGCAGAACCCTTCTCAAAAACATCTCTATGAGGCAGAAAAGAAAGAAAAAAGTACAACTTATTAGCCAATTTATAGCTTATTAAAGATGAATGGACACGCGCAACATACTGAACTTAATTTAACTAGTGGCGATTACTATCGTTCAATGGTAATGACAGACAAAGAAGAGCAGGTCCTCCAGCCTTAGATCTATCATATGGCATGACACAAACTCTGTTTGAAAACATTTCAGCGTATATATGGTCTCCAAATCATCTAAGCAACATGCATGTGTGGCAGAACAATTTTGGAAATACAGACCGGAAGAAAAGAACATATCGAGATTCAAAGCAGTTCACTACCGGATCCTTGTAGCAGCAGTCATCTAAAAAATACTTATTACGAACTAAAAGCTGCAATTGTGAGGCTTGGACTGGTGATTGTGAAACACTTTTTTACTTGGCATATCTGGCAGTGATGATAACATCCTCGAGTACAACGGAACATATGGGAAGAATGGGTTTTGCACTTCCTTGTGATGAAGTGATGAAGTGTCGTCGGGGAGGTAGGGCGTCGGGCACTGGCCTCTATTCTCCATAGCTGCAGGAACGTACGCCGGCTTCGAAACGAGCTGGAGATTCAAATAGCAAATCGCACGAGGCAAGATTCAGTCACAATAATCCCCGTGGTCTGTAGCTGCAGGAATTCGTAGCGCTCAAGAAAGCGGAACTTCCAAAATAGTGAACTTTTCCAAAAATGAAAATGATTTTAAACGTACGTACTCGAATTCATGGACGCCGGAACCAAAAAAGGAAGCCATTATAGCCTTGTGCCGCTGACTGCTGACACCCATTGTGCCGCTATCTATGGTTACTGCTGATGCCGCACGGGCCGCAAGTTCTGATATCATGCTCCAGTTCATGTTGTGCAAATGTGAGGCTTGGACAGAGCTGGAGGTAGTTGTGAAACACTCTACTTGTTGACATCTGGTAGTGATGCAAGCGCCCTTGAGCACATCGGAACATATGGCAAGAAGGGGCACTTTCTGTGAGAGTGCAGACGGCACGGACATCGCCTTTATTCATATCATAGGACATCAGTTGCCCCCGTCGCCTATCAATCTTAGAAGAGAATCCAGTCACAGTCTGGATGAAACGTGGTTACGCAATATATCGGCCCCACAATGCAACTCTGCTGGTCCGAACAATGTGAGCCTGCTGACGCGGTGCTTGAATGTCCACTCCTCTCTCCCTGTCCCTGCCATGAGCCTCAAGAGCACAGACTGCCCAAGCACCACCATCTTGTTCGCGGCGGAAGCGGAAGACCCGATCCGTAGCGAGCAACAAAATGGAACTCCCGCTTCCAAAAGGAAGTGAACTTTCCAAAGAACGGCGAACAAATTGTACTCGAAATCATGACCAACAGTGAGAACCCAAAGCCTCCGCCGTTGCTGCTCTACTCTAGTCATTGAAACCGCACCACGATAGCCTTTTGAGAATACAATAAGGTACCACCATCTGCATCAAGCACCACTAAACGAAAACCAACCAAAAACACACATTTGACAACAACATTTCGCACCAATATACGAGTAGTTTTCAGTCAACAGTAATATCCCTTCAAATATCTGACAGCATCACAAGTTCATAGCATAGATGCAACATGAATCGTTACATGAAAGTCCTTGAATGTTCATGAGCGAACCAAATCACATCATCTCACAACCTGCCTCTCCTGGTACAGAAGAAACAACATACCACCCACACTCTAAGATGCTAAGAAACAGTAGTGTTTATGGAGCATGGCGTGTTCACTTAGTTTGTATCAGTCTTCTCCAATGCTGAAAAAAAAATAGAGCCATTTACAAATGGCGTAGCAGTAAATGAAAATGTTAACTTGAAAGCAGAGCAGCTCAAAAATCAACTTACTGTTGTAGTTGAGCAACTTTTCAATGAGGTCAACATGGGTCATGAGCATTCTCCTGCAGCAGTAGCGGACCAATTCCAAAGCATCCAGAGCATCCCTGCAATAGAAAGCATCAAAGAAAAGCACGCAAATTATGATTCTGAATGGCTCACAGTCTTGATAAGTACAAATTGAACAGTGTATAAACAAGGAACAAGATGCCCTCTTTTATGTTCACATGTTTCAGGAAACTGGGTAGATTAAAATCTTTACCCATCGCGATGCAAAGCTCAAAGTCTCGATACCGACTAATACGTTTCAGATTTTTGTTTACATTTCTAAATGATACAGATTTAGTTCCTTGGGCTCACAATCAAGGGAGGTCTCCAGTCAGTATTGTAAATATGTAAGTTGTACTGCCATAAATAGCATTTGTACTGACTAATTTCAATCATTGACATCAGAATAAATATAGTAAAATTTTAAGCATGGGACCGTAGAAGATGAAAACAAAAACAACCCTGAAGTTCCATACACGTGTAGCTCTTCTTAGCTACTTGGAAGATAAAATCTAGTGAGTTAGCGGCATAGGTGCATGGTTCATAAGGCGTCACCTAGGTATTGAGGCACCCGCTGGGCGCAAGGTGTCGACAACGCCTAGCCAAAAGTGGGAAGAGGGGGGCACAGAGAAGAAAGGAAGAGCAAGGAGGTGAACCAGGAGGCAGGGTGGCTCTCTTTCCTCCTCCATCTGCACCTGCTTAGGCAGCATGGCTGGCACAGCTCTGCCCATCAATTTCAGCACAAGTGGTGGTGCAGATCTGCCCCCGCTCAACTGTAACGGCAGCGATCTGGAAGGGAGCCATAATGAGGTTCCGTTTGGATAGGGGAAAGAGGGCGATTCATGGCTGGAAGAGGGGCTTAAGGGTGAGAGGGTCGTCTGCTCATCATTGCTAGTGCAGGTTGGTGGTGGCAGCAGAGGAGAGGCAGCCCAGAAGAGAGAAATTGAGAGGTGGAGTGAATGGGAGGTGAGTGGTTTGTTTACAGGCTGTTGGCTTGGGTTGGGCTTTAGTAGGCCAGTGTGCTCATTAATTAATTGTTGCGGTTATGGCCCATTCGTAGTTTCATACATATATATTTTCTCCTTTTCTTCTCTAATTTATCTGTGAGTATGGCAACCGCCTTGCCTTAAGCACCTAGGCGATAACCGATAAGAGGGTGGTGGATCGCCACAGCTCACTTAACGCTTTTAGAACACTGAATACACATACCTAGAAGATCCCACAATGACAATCTCCTAAAAATTACAAGATGAAGGCTTAATAGTTGCAAAGAAAACCACCTATAGATACCGATCGCAGATCTGTAAAGTGTTAAGCTATCAAGCTCATAATTGAAAGGCGCAAAACATTGCAACTACTGCTGAATCACAGACTGCAATAAAGACCTGCTGCATCATAAGTAATCTTGTGTGCCTGATTTCCTCGAACTCTAATAAAGACCTGCTGTGTCAGAACTAAATGCACACATTTAGAAGAAGCATGGAAAACATATCATTTCCACTTAACTTGTGTAGTTGTATTCACTGGCACGGGAACGTCGCATATCTCCAGGCGACTAAAAGTGTGTGAAAATTACTGTTCCTTTAACCAAAACCACTGCTAAGCAAGCAACTCAGCGATCCAAACATTGCAAAGTTATTGCCCCTAAACAGGCAAACAGTTGACATGCAGCAGCAGCCAAACAGCCATGTAGAATTCCGTGAGCTTAGGGCGAGCTTACCCCTCCGTGTAGTCGGCCTGGAGGAGGTCGAGGTAGAGGTCCCACTTGTTCCCAATCACCTGTAATGGCCAAAAAGAACCATATTTTAATTCACCTCACCATCACAACAACCCTCTTAGGGAACCCAAGGTCGAAATCACAGAAATTAACCTAATAAAAGAAAAATCAAGACCATAGGGAACGCCCTCACAACCAAAACCTAAGGTCTAATCCCAACCAATGAGCGAAAAAGCGCAAACAATCTGCAACCATGGGCAAGAACAAATGAACAGTAGCGGAACCCCTCAAGCCAGCCATGCTCCAGAGCCTACAAGACGCGGTGGGTAAACAAGCAAAGCCATGATCTCGAATCGCGGCGTGCGTGAGCGCAGCAGGCCCAAAGGGGCCAGCGAGCTGTAGATGGGCGAGGCGACTCAAACCCTAGGTGAAAAGAGAGACGTGGCCCAAACCGGCGGCGCAGCGGACGCGTCTGAGCTGAAGGCGAGTGGGGATGAGGCGCGTTACCTTGCCGCAGGTGAAGCAGCGCACCGGGATGATCATCTTCGCCGCCGCCGCCGCCGCCGGAGAAGGAAGGGAAGGGTTTGCTTGGGTTTCGGCGTGGAGAAGGCCCGGCCGAACGGAATCAGTCAGAGGCAAGGCAGGCACGGCTAGTCGTAAATAGCTCATGAGATGGGCCTCTGGGCTGGATAGTTGGGCATGGGCTATTTCTCACTTCCACCAATTTAAAAGCCTCTCATAGCCCATACTCCCTCATGGGCCTGGCCTACTATTTCACTTCTCCGCCAAGTGCCAAACTGCCAAACGCTCTCTCCTCTCGAAGACTCAAATCGAAGAGGGGAAAACGAAAGAAAGGAGCCGACACCGTCGCCGCGTCGGAGCTGGAACGTCGCCGCCGGTGGAGACTGACGGGGTCGTGGCTCCATCGCTTCAGGAGTTCCGCCCCCCGCATGGATCCCCCTCCTCCTCCTCTGCAGCCGACGCCGCCGCAGCAGCACCCTGGTAATCCTCACGGCGAGGGCCACGCCGGCGGGGAGATGCCGTACCGGGACGCAGACCACCGGCTCCGCGCGCTCGCCGGCCGCGCCGAGGGATTCGGCCGCCACGCCATCGGCGGACTCCACGGGTCCGTCTACCACGTCACGTCCCTCCAAGGTACGGATCCCCCCATTCAATTCCTCTTCCAAGTTCCAATTAATCGAACGATTTGGTTTCTGAATCAACGCGGGGAGGTGTGCGCAGACGACGGCCCCGGGAGCCTGAGGGAGGCGTGCCGGTCGGCGGAGCCCCTGTGGATCGTCTTCGAGGTGTCCGGCACCATCCACCTCCAGTCCTACCTCCGCGTCGCCTCCCACAAGACCATCGACGGCCGCGGCCAGCGCGTGGTGCTCGCCGGCAAGGGGCTCCAGCTCAAGAGCTGCCACCACGTCATCGTCTGCAACCTCATCTTCGAGGGAGGCCGGGGGCACGACGTCGACGGCATCCAGATCAAGCCCGGCTCCACCAACATCTGGATCGACCGATGCACGCTCGCCGACTACGACGACGGCCTCATCGACATCACGCGGCAGAGCACAGACATCACGGTCTCAAGGTCGTTTCTTTAATGGGGTCCCTTCTTTAATTCCATTCGTGCTTCTTGTCTTGAGGTGCTACTGCAAATCTGCAATGTGATCAACAATCGTCGATCGATCCATGTGATTATGTGAACCAACCAAACCAATTACTCTGCAGGTGCCGCTTCTCCCGGCACGACAAGACGATGCTCATCGGTGCTGACCCTACGCACGTCGACGACCGCTGCATCAGGGTCACCATCCACCACTGCTTTTTCGACGGCACGGTGCAGAGGCACCCGCGCCTCCGCTTCGGCAAGGTCCACCTCTACAACAACTACACGCACAGCTGGGGTATCTATGCCGTCTGCGCGGGCGTCGAGGCTCAGATCGTGTCCCAGTGCAACATCTACGAGGCAGGGGGAGGGCCCCCGAAGAAGACGACGGTGTTCAAGTACATGCCGGAGAAGGCCGCCGACAGAGAGGATGTGGTGGCCGGGGTGGTCAGGTCAGAAGGGGACGCCTTCCTCAATGGTGCTCTGCCTTGCCTGATGGATGGCCCTGCTGCAGCACAAGAAGCTGTCTTCAGACCAGAGGATTACTATCGGCATTGGACCATGGAGCCAGCGTCGCTGGTGCTCAAGGACATCATACAACTCTGTGCTGGATGGCAGCCGGTGCCAAGGCCCCCTGACGATTGCTAGGCTTCATTGTTCTGTTATTGCTCCATGGATCGTTTCTGCCAAGAAAGTATTCAGATGTCAGTGTTGCACTGCATTTTGATGTACCCCATTCCCATCCCTAGGAAATTTAACTTTTGTCACTTGAGCCTTCTTCCTTCAGACCTTCACCTGTGACCCTCACTGAGATGTAGACATTGATATTGTGTGTGTTCATTTATGGTACAGTTATCAACATACAGAAATTTCTCTCATATGTAGCATGCCAAGACCTTTCAGTTGTGGATGGTACTTTTAAACTCATGCCTTACCATAAAGCCCAATACACGACAGCTTGCTCATACACATTCAGAATTGCTGATGAGAATTGAAAGCTCCATTCAGAATTGGTATCTATAGTGTAGGAATTTGACCTAAGACCCGAACAGCTAGATGATCTAACTGTGCAAGGTAGTTATGGCAGAAGGATTCTTCAAAAAAAAAATGTCATGTCCATTTCTATTTTTGACCTTCATCCAAATATGAACCTTGAAAGTTCACTATGCCCTTCAGATTTCATTTTACAGGGATGGAGTATGGTTCATTGTTTCTGCACCCCTTTTTTTCATAAAAGCAATATGTTTATTTGCAGTCCATATCATTGTACTCCGTATCATTTAGGTTTGCATCCTTTCTTTGAGCAATTGTAATCTTAGCATTATTAATGTTGGCCAGGTTAACTAAACAACAGATAAAAATATTCTCCTGTTTATTTCTTGTATGGATCACTAGGAAATGGACTTCAGTTCAGATGTTTATGGCCAACCTCTTCAAAATAGACAATTCAGTTGGTCTCTGAGCGTTGGGGGGCGGGGCTGAAGAACATCCTCACCGGTGCGAATCCTGTCGTCAGATTCGGCGGTATTCGGCGCCTGTTTGCTGGAGTCAGTGCCGCATCCGCGCGCGAGTCCCAGGCTGCGCTGCGATGATGACTGCTGCTAGCTCTGCCATGACCATGAGAGGCGAAACAGAGTTAGCTTTCTTCCGCGTGTGATCTCTTTTGTATGGCATGCGAATTCCACGCAGAATCGGGCGATTTTCTCTGTTAGAGAAACCCTCTGGATTTCTTGGTTTTGGCAACATAAATTAAAGTTCCAATTGCTGCAATTGTGCCCTTGAAAGAAATTCCTGCAATTAGCAGCCAGACATACAAGCAGACATATCGGCCCTCGAGCTCTTGGATTTTGACAGCCTAAAATTGAAGTTCAAATTTCCTGCAATGATGCCCTTCAAAGAAATTTCTGCGACTAGCAGCCAGATATACAACACCAAATGTTCCGCCATATCCATATATGCACTCTGCATCTTGAGAACTACCTGCAAAAACCTTCAGGTCGTGTTTGCTCGACATCAGCATTGGTTGATAAATCCATGGTTGCAAATTGCGGCGTCTTTTGCGTCAACACGACAACACACAATCCTCCGTAGTGTTGGAGTTTATTCATGGGAGCTAGTTTTCTTGCGCCGTGCAATTCAAGTTCCCCTTCGTTTAAGGAAGAGAAAAGCGGGCTAGGCTAGGCAAACGGCAAGGGAATCCGGTATTTATGTTAAGGCAACGAATCAGGTTCTTAATCCGCTCGTTATTCGCAGCCCGCTTCGATTTACCAATTCACTCACAGATCTGTGCCAACTGGCTGGCTGCTCCTGACGATGCCGTCAATCCAATCCCCTATGATAATCTAAAGACGCTAGGCTGGCTAAATGCAAACTAACCGAGGTAAGCTTCTTTCTTTCCAAGAGGTAAAGGACTTTCTCCAGCTCGCCTAAGGATTCGATTTCGTCCTCGTGAACAAAGAAAGAATTTCGTCTGGGCGATAGACAAAAACCACTAGTTAAAAGCCCCGATACATGAATCATAGCTCGTACACACGCTTAGGAGGATGTCAATGTCAGAGAGGGGTCCTGATCCTGTTGGGTTGAGAATCTGAAAACTTTGTTTGATGCTATAGGATAGAGATCAAGCTCAATCTGCTCTCTCCTCTTCTGTCAGAGGAAGCAGTTGAACTTGAACACAAGTACACAGCACTACGGAGGAGGAAGTTGCTATCAGGTTTAGGAAGAGCCAAGCTAGGCAGCGACGTTATGTCCAAGGACAATGCAGATAAATGGCTCAACGTCTAGGGCATTAAGCCCAGTCTTAGTGGGGTTTTATGAACATTAAATGGATTGTCATGTCAGCAATTTTGATGACGTGACAGTGTATTAATAAGGAGAGAGGTGAAATGAGTTTCATGGTGATGAAACTCTCTCTACACAATTAACTAGATAGGTTGTGTCTTGCGAACTTTTTTATAGAGAAGGGCTTTGACCTTCTTAGGAAGAGCCGTACGAGGCTGCTCACGTACGGTTCGGGAGCCGAGCCATTGCTTGAAAACAACAATAGATGAAATTATACATTAAGAGAGGGTGTTTCATTATAGTTTCAACCATTTTTAAGATGACGTGTCACTGTAGATAACTGTGCGACGAAAGTTCCCACTAAGGTCAAGTTTAAGAATCTATTCCTATATATTAAAGCTCCAAGAATTGGAGCAATCCTAGGCTAGATGCTACTATTCATGGGTCCCACGGGACCCACCTGCGTGGGACCCACGTGACACGCGTGTGTGGGGCCCACATGACCCGCATATGTGGGACCCGCATACCCGTACGTGGGACCCACGGACCACTATGTGTGGGGCCCACCATTTTTTTTTTGCAAAACAGGACTTACAATTTTTGAAAAATATTATATCGTGCTTAAAGAACCAATACAACATAAATGCCTAATAATTATCAAATTCTCAATCACGAAAATTATTGTATGGCGCTCAGACTCAAATAACCAATGATGTAAGGTATAACTATTTTGGGATGAATTTATATTCTAATACTGATCAATTAAATTTTTAATTATTTTAATTGATTTCTTGATTTAATACTCAATCACAATGTTACTTACTAACACAATACAAGCAATATATGTTATTTTATTAATATTTTAGGACATAAAAAATTTTATAGTAGCGCGCATAGCGTGCTAATCTGACTAGTTAACTTGACACGTATGCGGCCCACCTAACTGCTGACGTAGCACTGCACCACCTCGGTCTGGTCCTTGTGTTTATTTCCCACCAAACAAGACCGTCCCCCCTTCCTGCCTCGCGGCCTCCGGACCGGGACCACGCGGCGACCGCGCCTCCACGTCACGCGCGCAGCCGCCCGCCGGAGAGGACCCGCCACCTCCCTTCACCTAGCAGCCGGAGCGCCCGATGGCGGCGGCCCCTGCTACGCACGCCTGCCGCGCTTCGGCTTCGGTAATTAATCGCCCTCTCATTCCCGCCTCTACGGACCTCCATTCCCCCTCTGCTTTTCTTCTTCCATCCCCTTCTCAAAACACTGCTCTTTGCTTCACTTCAGTCTAAGGCTTGCGAATGATGGTGTGCAGATTGACTTTACTGCACTTCTTAGATCAGCGCAGGATAGAGCTTAGCGACTTAGGTCTCAGCTAAGTCCTGAGGCCTGATAGGAACGTGGCAGGACTGTCGTGCTGCTTAATTCGAAGAAATTCGTTTATCAAAAGTGAGCTGCAACTTCAGGGCTTCATGGCAGCCAGTGTACGCTCATACTTGCCCCAAATG
The DNA here is from genome assembly GCA_015476505.1 of Urochloa ruziziensis. NCBI lineage: Eukaryota > Viridiplantae > Streptophyta > Magnoliopsida > Poales > Poaceae > Urochloa > Urochloa ruziziensis. Next base: position 5,437,021 of record CM027121.1, on the reverse strand, counting down.
GCTCCATAATACAGTGTTCAAATGGTCCAAATGGTTTTTTTTTTTTGTAAGATGCAACTGTCAACCAGTTTGTCGATGGGCTGCCAATTGGCACTGCAAACTCTAAGAGTAGATACAGTTGAGATGAGATTGCACACCCCAAACAAGAATCCAAAGTTAAACTGAGGAAGACTGTGTGTCACTTCACTTGACTTGCTCAGCTGCGACACTATACTCAGGACCAGTGGCGGAGCGTGACAAGAAATGGGGCAATTTAAAAAATTCATCACTACTATGCTTGTTACATAGCACATTAGACTACTAGCACATGACCAAGCAACGTTCTTTTTCCCAGGAAGGGGGGGGGGGGGGGGGGGGGGGGTGGGCGGGCTGCCCAGTTTCCCCTGAACGTAGCTCCGCCAGTGCTCAGGACGTATTGGGTAACACAGATAGTGTAAAGTGACCCCCCACATTTTTTGGGTAATGCTGTAATTGAATTCTCTTGGAACAATTTTAGGTTATGGTTAGCCGTGCACCAATGCAATTGTATTTGTAATTTATGTATATAACTCTGTTTGGCTTGATAGGTTGAGGTTTTTATGCAACCAACTTACATGTGTAATGGAACTCAGATAATTGCAGGCCTAACTGGTGCTCCGCGGGCTGTATCTAGAGGCAAGTTACTTGAGAGGAACTTCACTTCTCCATGGGGATTTACTTGGTGATTCTTGCTTTTGTAATAACTACTTGAATTGGTTTCATATCAGGATCCTGTGCTCGTTTCTGCAATTTTCAAGTATTAGTGAACAGTGGACTTCTTTACAGAAGGGAAAGTCCTCACTCCTTGAGATACTCGTATCGCTCCTTGCAAGCAAGAAGTAACCATTCATCAGCCGTTGCACCTAAGGACTACTGTGAAACATACATCCAATTTTTAAGAGATAAGCAGATAGTTCCTGAATCAGATCCACCAAGCTCTAAAGATGTGGACCTACTGTATCAATTTATCGATAAGAGGTAAGGTTCTCTGTATTTGAACTTCCTTCTCATGTTTCTGAGATATAGTTGAAGTGAAATGAGCTTCATTACCTTTTCTCTCTTCAGTAAGAGGCTCATGGTGGTAACTGGAGCAGGAATGAGCACTGAGTCTGGAATTCCTGATTACAGGAGGTACGTGCATTGCTAAATCGTTCATGAAACCATATTGTCAGTCTTTCCATTACTCTCTATGTTCTAACTAGCAGACTTTTTGTTTTATGGCAGCCCCAATGGTGCATACAGTACTGGTTTTAAACCACTTACTCATCAGGTGTGACTAGCATTGCTTGTCAAATGGCATCTCTTGGTGACACCTTTCAGATAACTCTTGTTAAACCACTTACATAACAAGTTAACTCTTTTCTCTTCGCCTTTGTTTGGTTGTATAACTATTTGGAGTCATTCCTAGCTAAAATGTTATTTACATCTTAAGCCTTTAGAATCATTTTGGGGCATGCCCATGATGTATCAATGTAGGGCTCATCAATTATCATTGTTCTGCCATGCTCTGTAACTGTAAGCTGTGTATGGCTTGTGCCATCCTTTTATCTTTACCTTATATTAAAACCTCGATTTTTGTGATTAGTTTATCCAACTTTCACTATAAAATCATTCTTGCAATCACTTCATTCTCCAAATCAACTTACCATGATTGTTTTATCCTTCCACACTAACCACTTGAACAAAATAGGAGTTTGTTCGGTCTATTCGAGCTAGGAGGAGGTATTGGGCTAGGAGCTATGCTGGATGGAGAAGGTTCACAAGAGCACAACCAAATGCAGCCCATTATACTCTTGCATCTCTAGAAAGGATTGGTCGTGTTCAATGGATGGTTACCCAAAATGTGGATAGGTATTGTGCTGCGCCTCTTTTATTGCTATTAGTGAACAGAAGTGTACCCTTTCACCTTCACATTTTGCACATGTAACTTAGGTTGCATCATCGTGCTGGAAGTAAGCCACTTGAGTTGCATGGGAGCGTATATGAGGTAATTTGTTTAGACTGTGGTACATCCATCAGCCGGGAATCATTCCAGGAGCAAGTGAAGGACCTCAATCCAAAGGTTGTAATCCATACTTACTATGTTTATCATTCAAATTGACTATAGCATACGTTTCACATGAGCCTCCTAAAATTTTGTTCATCTCACATTAGACAGAAAGTTAAAGAGATAAGGTTCCCTTCCTTGTAAAGTGACTCAATATAATAAAATATGTTTGCCTTTTCATTTTGAATTATTCAGACACTGTTCATCTGTAATGATCTTAGCCAGCTCTTACATAGACGGTAATGTTGATCAGTAGAGCAATACATTTTTCTGTTGATGATTGATTCCACTTTCTATAGTCAAATCTTAAAGTGAATTCATGCATGTTATTTTCCTAATTTGAACTGATGGTTTCACTAGCCCTGGAGGGATGACTATTACTGTTGTGTTTGCAGTGGGCTCAAGCTATCGATAGTTTGGAAGTGGCTCAACCAGGTTCAGACAAAAGTTTTGGAATGCAGCAGCGACCTGATGGTGATATTGAGATTGATGAGAAGTTTTGGGAGCAAGATTTTGAAATTCCTAATTGCCATCAATGTGGTGGAGTGCTAAAACCTGATGTGAGATTCTCTTTTCTCCAATACTTGTGGGGTCAATTCTTCATATATAAGTATGCTCAGTTACAATTTGAATTATTAGAATAATCATACGAAGACACATATACCCACCTAGGTTTAGTGGCTTAAATTATTTCATAGCAGCAAAAAAATAATTTATTTTGCATGAAATATGATTTCTTTACTCTTAGTAATCAGTTTACTGTCAAGCAATGGAACAAATGGAATTAAAGTGTCAATATGTTATTTAATGTCCTGCCGTTCTTTCTCAAGTCAATGTGATTTTACCAAAGCGTGAACATGAAAATTCAAAGTTATTCAACCTGTTATTTCTGATGTTTGAAGGTTGTGATGTTTGGCGACAATGTTCCTCAAGAGAGAGCTGAAAGCGCTAAGGAGGCTGCAAGAAATTGTGATGCACTTCTGGTAGTTGGTTCGGCACTAATGACAATGTCTGCTTTTAGGTTGGCAAGGTATCATAATAAATGAACAATAATATTTAACACTTATGATAAAGAGCTAGCCATCATATTTACTGAATTTTTCTTCTTTCATGACTAATCTCTAAAAGTCAGGCTAAATTCTATCTAATTGATGATTCCAAATTCAGGCTTGCGCATGAAGCAAATGCTCCAATAGCTGCTGTTAGCATTGGGGAGACAAGGGCTGACAGCATTTTATCACTGAAAATCAATGCAAGATGCGGGGAGGTTAGAGCCTCTTACTTTGAGTTTTAAGTGCCATTACATATGACTCACTCTGGCTCTCTTTTGCTTTTCTGCAACACCTTCTTCAGATATTGCCCAGAATACTGCAGATGGGAAGCCTGGCGGTACCAAATGCAAGCTGAGCATTGCTGTCGAAATGACCAAGTTGTCTTCTCTGGCGATCTCTTGAGAACTCAGATTTGAAGAAGACAAGATGAAACGTGTAACTAGGCTGTCAAATAATTCAACATGCCCTAGTAAGGCGAAGGTCACTGACCATCTTGGTTTGCATAGGAGCATTAGTAGCTAGAAAGGGGCATTTCCAAATTGATCATAGGGAACAAGTACAGTATTCTGGGGTCGTTCCGGAACCAATGTTGATGTATTGTACATGTAAAAAATCTCTTATTAGTACTATTAAGAAAGCGTATCAAAATGATTTGTTGCCCCTTGTTTATATACTACATTACATAGAGATACATCACTTCTGTAAAAGTGACAGGATTTATTTAGCAACAGCAAGGTAGAAAGTTCAAGGGATACATCATCATGATGCTCCTAACCTGAGCAATATTCCCTTTTTTAGTGCTTAAGGAAAGATGGATTTTGAATAAAGCTTGCAGCCAACATAAACATATTTTAATTTTTATATTATAAAAAGGACATAAACAAGCGCTTTTCGAGAGCTTTTGTTATGCCATTTTGGCTTCTTGCAAAATGATGCCAAATGGTTTCTTGCGAAATGACCTTCTCTAACCATGTCCTTTTCTATGTGAACAACAAACATTTGCTGAAGCCGTTTGTTTTCGCAAGATGCGTCTTGAGTCGCCGAGAAATCTTTATCAGATAGTACAATACATCAGCACTACTCCCTCCGTCCATAAAGAGTGTCGTTTTGGGTGTGCGTGTCACAAGTTTGACTCGATTTGTAAAAAATACGTACAACATTTGTATTTTCAAATAAATTTGTTAAAAAAACTAGACTAAAAGATTTTTCCAATGGTACTAATTATGTATCATAAATATTAATAATTTTTAATATAAAATTAATCAAAGTAATTTCTCGGGAAGTGAGAAAGACACTCTTTTAGGGACGGAGGGAGTACACTTGTGAGTTGTGATTAATGTTTCCAAGAGAAAAATGTTTGGCTCGTGAGGACAAAAAAACAAAACCGGAGATGAGTGACGGGGACCCTTTCGTCTCTCCCGAACTGCACGCTTGAACCTCTTCACATCCACTCCCCACCTCACTCCCTTCCAAAACCCCACGAAATCCACCCCCACCAATCCCGATGGCGACGCCGCTGCTCTCGCCGGACTCGCCGGTGCACGCGGAGGAGGAGGAGGATACACGGGAGCTCCTGTACGAGGCGTACAACGAGCTGCAGGCGCTGGCGGCCGAGCTGGGCGGCGCGGCGGGGGCGCCGGCCATCGTGGTGGCCGGCCACCAGACGGACGGGAAGAGCGCGCTGGTCGAGGCGCTCATGGGTTTCCAGTTCAACCACGTCGGGGGCGGCACCAAGACGCGTCGCCCCGTCGCGCTCCACCTCCGCTTCAACCCGCGCTGCAACGAGCCGCAGTGCCGCCTGTTCGCCGGCCCCGGGGACGAAGACGAAGACGCCGGGATCGCAGGTCGCCCCATGCCGCTCGCCGACATCCAGGTGCGTACGTTCGGCGATGGCGCGCGCGCGTTGGTGGAAATGCCGCTGCCTAGTGTTCTGTATGTATGGCTGTATCTGTAAATTTCAACGCACTCCATGTGTTTGTGTCATTGCGGGTATGGCTGTGTCTGTAAATTTCAATCCACTCCCTGTCTTTGTGTCATTGCCGGCGTCCTGTACTGATAAGCTGGAGGACCTGGTTTCTGAAGTAGGAGTTTAATCAAACAACCAGCTAGAACAACTAATCTTGGAGGATGGTTTACGCAATGCGCTGTGTGCTCTTTTGATTGTGAGAACCGCCTGCTATATGTTTACATCCGGACTAGCATGCTAATAGCTGACTTTATGTTTGCTAAATGGAGTTGTACAGAACAAGTACCACTTAGCATCAGCTTTACACATAGTTTATGAAGCCAATGGGTATCGCAATGTCAAACATGCAACTTCTGCATTATATTGTTTGATTAACGCGTGAATAAATAACTTCACTTTTTTTTTCATATTGCTGAATGGGGATGTGGAGAAAGTTGAACAACCGTTGAGCTAACTATTTTCAGGCATATACTGAATCAACATATATTGAAGCTAACTATGAGGACAACTGTTAAACAGATAAACTTTTCTGTGGCATGAGGGTATTATTTATAAGCTAACTATTTTCAGGCATATATTGAAGCTGAAAACATGAGGCTGCAGAATGACCCTTGTCAATTTTCAGAGAAGGAAATTATAATAAAGGTGGAATACAAGCATTGCCCCAATCTCACCATTATTGACACTCCAGGACTCATTCTTCCTGCACCTGGCCGTAAAAACCGAGTTTTGCAGGTACTTGTTTTTTGTTTTAACTTGACTCTCTCTATCATTTTACAGTAGTTATTTTATCCTTTTTAAGTGCATATGATTCCACACTGAAACTACCCAAACTTTGGTGATCTTGCGACCTGCAGAGCCAGGCTTCTGCTGTTGAGAGCCTTGTTCGTGCTAAAATCCAGCATAAAGAGACCATTATACTTTGCCTTGAAGATTGTAGTGATTGGAGTAATGCAACTACACGGAGAGTGGTGATGCAGGTTGGTTCTTTAAGTTTTCTTCTTATATGTACAATTCCTCTATAACTCTACAAGACTATGATATTTTGCATTGTTTTCCACCAGTTACATCCCCGTATTAGGTTTTCATCCGGAGCTTGACTTAGCACAACACAATCCTTATGCAACTGATAAAGCATTTCCACTAAACAAAGTTTTTGTTTCCTTTTGGTACTGTAGGTTGATCCTGATCTTGCAAGGACTGTTCTAGTCTCAACAAAACTGGACACTAAAATACCACAATTTGCCCGGCCCTCTGATGTTGAAGTGTTCCTTCACCCACCGACTTGTGTGCTAGATGTTTCCTTATTGGGAGATTCTCCCTTTTTCACATCAGTACCTTCTGGTAGGGTTGGTTCATTCCATGAGGCGGTGTTCAGATCAAACGAAGAGTTTAAGAAGGTATCACAAGCCAGTACCACCTATATTCTTTAGATCTTTGTGCTGCAGCCTGTGAATTACTGAAGTGTCAAGTTATATACTGTATAAACATGCTTGAACTCTAGTACTAAGTAGACATTGAGTTTTCTCCTGCACAAGCAAAAGCAACTGATCATCTGATTTCATTATGTGCCTGATCAAGTTAAATTCAAGAGCATTAGAGAAAATGTGTAAAGTGTGATGTTATTTCCCTTTGAAGACGATTGCAACTAACTGAAAACCTGTAGTTTTTAGTGCATTTTAGGGAACCTAGTTTACTTATGCAAGCATAGAGTAGTACTTTATGTGCTTTTTTAACTAAATAATGATTTGGTTTAGTTCAAACATATAAGACATATTTGTTTTTTTTTTACTTTTGAAGCTTCTCTGACTCCACTACAAGATATCATTCCTAGAGTATGTGCCCATTTTCTATCTTTTTCTATAGGGTAAAGACACCTCAAGAATTGTTTTTTGAAAAGACACCTCAAGAATGTAATTTACAACACTTTCGATCTTGGAAATATGTGTGCTGCTATTGGATTTATAATTACTGTTTGTAAGATTAATGAAATGTTGAATATGTGACTCTTTTAACAACGTAATATCCAATAAGCAATGCCGACCATCAGTGTACACAGTAACATATTAGTGAAAAGTTGAAACACAATTATATTTTTAAAGTACTGTCTCATAAGAAAAAAGGAACAAATTTATTTTCCAATGGCTAGATTACATCATGTTGTCAGTTTGTAGTTTATTTTCATTCTCTGTACATAACCGCCCTGTATTTTGTAACATATACTATGATGAACTCCTGCACAGTTTTTAATTCTAAACTTAAAATATTCTGAAGGGATGGAACAACATAGAAGTAAAAAATAAAAACTGCTTAAGTAACATTTTTAATGTCCTAACTTAACTTCTTTACAAAACACAATGTATGTGTTTTAGTACAGCCTTTTTGCCAGCCCATCAGATATCTAAATTTGGGCCTTTTCTCTTACGTGTAAAAGGCAGGCAACTTTTCCATAAGGCCTCTAATTTTTTGTTTTTGTACTATGTTGTCATGAAGGCCATCTCATCAAGGGAGTCTGAAGATATTGTGTCCATTGAAGACAAGTTAGGAAGGTCACTTACAACAGAGGAGAAAGAAAGAATCGGAGTGGGTAACTTGAGACTATTTTTGGAAGAGTTACTGAGGAATAGGTATTCTTGTGTATTAACTGTACATGATAGTTCTTAATCATTTTCATATCTTTCTTGTGAATAATACAAATGTTGTTCTTGTTATTGAAAGGTATATTGAGAGCGTTCCACTAATCATTCCACTTCTTGAGAAGGAACATCGAAATGCAACAAAGAAATTGCGTGAAATCAGTCAAGAAATCAGGTTATTGCTTAGCTGATTGTCCATGTTCCCTAACATCTATGAATTCTAACCCGTAGTGAATTATCTAGTGTTTCTGAAGCTCAAAATTTTGAAGGAAAGCTGGGATACATTCTTCCTCATGTGCCTGGCTTTACATGCTCATTATTATATATTTGTTATTCTTATTCAAGATATATGATGTATGTGACATCCTACATCTGAACAGTGATCTGGACGAAGCCAAACTGAAGGAGAAAGCTCAGCTGTTCCATGACTCATTTTTGACCAAGGTGCTCGTAACACGTATTATAAGGCAGACACTACATTACTTAGATGGAGCAATCTTTCATTCACTACATCATTTGATTCCACAAATAGATGTTGTATTCAGAAATTGAAAGCGGCTTCAGATAAACCTAAAATCGATGCTGTATTATCTCGTTTCAGTTATCTTTGCTATTGAAAGGCATGGTGGTGGCACCTCCTGATAAATTTGGTGAGTGTTTGATCTCCCGCGAGTGATTTTCTGGAGGTCCTGAGGTTGCTGCATTCTACTTTGTTATTGCTTCTTTAAACTGTTGGACCACAGGAGAAACTTTAATTAACGAGAGGATCAATGGAGGAACATTTACTGGAAGTGAGAATTTCCAGCTCCCGAACAAGATGATGCCAGTAAGTTCCTTCTTCTTTTTTTGTTTTTGTATTGATGATGCATCAGCATCACGGCTACTCCATCTCTCTAAGTTTTAGTTTATAGTGTTTAAAGGAGCTGAATTTCCTTGCTGCACACTCTGATGTGATCGTGTTGAATATGCTTTCCTGGAGTGTTTCCTTTAGTCAATTAGCACTTGGGTGAATTTATGCTACTTGAGTACTTGACCCTATGACTTTTGACCACCCTCTTAATATTAAGCATTTCTTTGTACAGAAACTAAAGGGTAAACATACTTTGTCCCCACTACTCAGCAAGTTGTATTAAAAACTCGACCTGCGGGGGTAAGACAGCCCCCGGTCATTTTGCTAAGAGAGAAGACCTTCTCACGCAGGTCGAGAAAACCCCCGAACCTCTGCCCCACCCTTACACAGGGGCCCGTAGCCCTTGTGAGACAACCACTGGGCTGACGGCTTCTGCAACTACCTCCAGGTAGGAGAGCCCAAGCCAACCACAGATACGACCTGGGCCGGGCCTTGACCTGTGCTTTGGTTATGGCGACAGACGTGGGGATTTTTTTAACCTCAGCTTGAAATTCGCTCCCACGGGGAGTCGAACCCAGGACCTGAGGAGTGCTACTAAGGCCATCTAACCAAGTCAGCTAGTTGTATTAGTGTAATGATATGCAGCTTCCCTGTGTATTTGAGAAAAAAAACTACTTTTGTTAATTTCTTTGTTTCACGCGCACCATATACTACTGTACCTTGGCCACAGATGTATATCTTATAATTATCTTATGGCACTTTTAATTCATGTATGACATGTTTCAAAATGTCCCTTTTGCAGAATGCTGGAATGCGTCTTTATGGTGGTGCACAATACCATCGGGCAATGGCTGAATTTCGCCTGGTAATTGGTAGTATCAAGTGCCCTCCAATAACTAGGGAGGAAATTGTCAATGCTTGTGGTGTTGAGGATATTCATGACGGGACAAATTACTCCAGGTATTCTCTTTCTCAGGGTTATTACCATCATGGTATGGATCCTAGGATCCTACATTCCTATGATCACATTGAGCTAAAATGTGGTACGTAAATCTAAATCTGGTAGGATTGAATAGGATCTTGTAGGTGCCGTGCTAAGAGTTAGGATCATTATACTGACAACAAGTTGCATCAAAACACAACATGTTCCAACGAGTTGTTAAACTAGGTTATATTAGTCTATTTATTTCGTTCAGGTTTTTATGGTTTCTTTTAGTTTAAAAGTGGCATCCCTCATTTTAATTGCTGATCTTGTAGACTTGTCTAAAATTTAATGTTCATTTAACTTGACTGAAACTGTATGTAGTTTGTTTTCTTGAATTGGATATGAGTAAGCACATTCTTCATTCAGAAATAGTAAGTTGCACAGTATATTTATTCAGTCTAAACATTTGATGGTTTTGTTAGGACTGCTTGTGTAATTGCTGTGGCAAAAGCGCGTGACACATTTGAGCCATTCCTTCATCAGGTTGGTGACTGTGCCTCAAGTGTGGGCTCATTAATGATCCACCATATAGATTTCATCTTGTTTCATTTCCATACATTTGTGATACTTTTGTATGATCAAGTTTTCAGGAACCTGCAACAGTCTTTTTCATGGCTGATGCATCTTTTTGTTTAGGTTTCTTGTGCCATACATCTCTACTGGAACATTTGATATCATTACATAGTGTTAACATGTTAAACAAAATAGTTCTAATAGTTCAACTATTTGTTTGTGGTTAGATAGGCTTTGGTATTGATTTGCTTACTATATTTTTGAGATTAATATCTGTCACTTATTCTGAATGCAGTTGGGTTTTAGGCTTTTGTACATACTGAAGAGGCTGATCCCAATCTCTGTTTATCTGTTGGAGGTACTAACATGTACTTAAGTAATTCGGATAATGTTTTCTTTTCTTTCATTTTGAATTTTTTGCTCAATGCACTCGAATCTTGATGGACCTCTACAGAAAGATGGTGAGCACTTTAGTAGCCATGAAGTACTTGTAAGGCGTGTCCAAGCGGCATTCAAGAGGTTTGCTGAATCAACTGAGCAATCATGTCGTGAAAGGTAATAATCCTCCTGATTCTGATACTTATGAATAGCTTTCTTGTTTATTTGCTTCTGTACATTCTAGTCAAAATACAGGTTATCTGTGCAAAGGCAATGCTTCCGTATTGAATCTTGTATCTACCATATTTGATTTGAAACTGTAGATTCCTTTTCTAACATTTCTTGTTCTCAACGGTAATTTTTCTATCTATGGATCTCCTTTTGAGAACATAGCTTGACTATTTGGTTGTATCTATGAAATGCTAAAAACGGTTCATGGCAATATATGTTTTATTTATTTGCATGCTCAAATGTCCAAATGCAGGTGTATGGAAGATCTAGAGAGTACCACTCGTTATGTCACTTGGTCCCTTCACAACAAGGTGCAATTATTTCAGTCATGGAAGATTAGAAATTTTAAATTTGTTCTATCAGCATGCTTAAAGTTTTACTCTACTGGATACAGAACCGTGCTGGATTGCGACACTTCCTCGATTCATTTGTTGCACCAGAGCAACTATCAGTAAATACTCTGCATGAGCAGTTGCCTGGGTTGAATGACAACAAACAGGACAGGGCAAAGGGCGACTCAAAGTCGAATCATTCTTCAGACACAAATTCGTCAGGTGCTGTGCCAGAGACAAGGCTGGTTGATTTGTTGGACAGTACACTCTGGAACAGAAGGCTGGTTCCCTCATCTGAAAGACTTGTCTATGCATTGGTTCACCAGATTTTTCATGGGATCAAGGAGCATTTTCTTGTCACCACTGAACTGAAGGTCTCCCTTATCCAAAAGACTTGTTTATGCACTGCTTCATCAGATTTTTCTTACTATGCAGTTCCTTTTTCTTTGTTTATGGCTTAACGCGTTGGCCCATTGCGAAATTGCAGTTCAATTGCTTTCTCCTCATGCCGATTGTCGACAAATTACCTGCGCTTCTAAGACAAGACCTTGAATCGGCTTTTGAGGATGAACTTGATAGCATCTTTGATGTCTCTCAGCTGCGCCAGTCGCTTGGGCAGAAGAAGCGAGAGCTGGAGATCGAAGTGAAGCGAGTATATTTCTTTCTTTTAATAGAGCCTTTTGATAGAGCAGTTTTAAATACTCAACATGTTAAGTTCATTGGGAATAATTACTATTCTTTTGCCGGATTCAGATCAAATGCTTGAAGGAGAAGTTCGGGGGGATAAATAAGAAGCTCAATTCTCTTCAGGTTAGGCAGTAGGTCAGTCCAGAACTGAGCAGTAGCTTGCTAGGCTAGGACTCCAGGTAGAGTGTTTCTATGTTGTAATAGTGTGAGATCTTGTACCCTTTTAGTTGTAAATATGAAGGCTTCATGTGTCTTAGGTATGACGTTAGTACATGGTTTTCCATATGGTCAATAAAGTGTTGTATCCGTTGCCAAGTTCTTAAATCTGAGTTTTTGCTTAGCTACTGCAGTTGGAGATGATTTGTTACTGAAGTGAACTAGTAACATTTGCTAGATGTATAATAGGTTGAGAGCAAGAATAACACGCTTCAGTTCAGTCCCAGTTGGAGACACGTTTCTTTCTTTCTTTTAGGAAGTGGAGATGCGTTTCTGCTGGAGGGTACACGTACATTACAGGGAGATTGCTAAGCATGATTGTGGCTGTTTCAGGGCGTCCAAGAGGGACATAAGTTGATATCTTTGGAGCAGCATATTCATCACATGTAAGATACATATCTCAAGTACAAGTGCCATAAGATATGCACATGTAACTTTGCATAAATGATATTAATCAGGTCACCGCAGAATAACAAAAATTGCTCCAATCCTGTGGGAACATGATCGTTTGGTAATATCAATGCAGTACCATGCAAGGTAACGTTTATGTAACAAATATTTGTCCCAAAATGACTGGTACTGCTTTTATTCCTAGTGTAGCACACAACTCAAAATAGAGCATGCTGCAGGCAATAAGTCCTTTAATCAGTGAGCTCAATCTGTGGAGCCGTCATAGAACCAGAACAAATTCTGTGAGCAAAGCCTTCAAATATGGTTTGCTTACAACGAGCAGGTCCTTGTCCTCTTTACTCACCAAAATGCATTTCATCTGCAGCTGATGCTATAGCTACTCAAGAGAGATACCCTGGAACATGCCAATGAATACCACGTTACATGACCTGACAGCATAATTATTTTTTACCTCTCAAAAATGGGAATTATCTTAATCCCATTTACCTTTGGTGGGTCAAATTTTGCCCCGAGATTGCTTAATTTAGCATGAGCTTCAGCATAGTCCTTGAAAAACGCATCCTGGTCCTCGGCATATTTTTCAGCGTAGACCTTCAAGCACGAGAAGTCATGAGACGTGGTTCAGAGCATAAGCTAGCGATGTGCGGTTTCTTGCAACATGAAAAACTTCACTGACCTTGAATGAGGAATCCTCAAACAGCGCAGCATCAGTAGGCAGAACTAGAAGGTCCTCATCCCGCCTTTCTTTGACAACCTGCATTTTGTGCCCAGGTTTAAGTATTGCTACATGATTGCAGGTGATCCTAGAGCAAATTAGGTACCTACCTTGAAGTAGCTGTTGTCAAACTTCAGCCACTGAGATGTCCAAGACTGCCCCCCAGGTGCACCAGGTCCATTTTTCTAGCATTTCAAGTACAAGAACCAATTAGCCAAAGAATCAGATGCAACACTCAAAACACACTTCAGCTTGAACTATCTTTACAAATAAGAATGCTGGAAAAAAAAGGAATAAGATATATTGAGGGGGGGGGGGGGGGGGGGGGGGATTGTGGTGGTGATATTCGTAAATGTCATTCAATCGACAAATTCATTAATTCCAGTGCAGATAATCAATAGTCTTATTCTCACTCTGGTGAACAATAGAAACATTGCTATTAATTTTCCTTCCAGGTAACAATTATCTTAACAGCAGCACATTTAGCAACCAAACCAGACGCTTATGCAGGAAGCCTAAATGCAAGGATCAATCAACGCACTTGTAGGAGACAGACAAAAGAGAAAGTAACAGGCACAAGTAGCCAATTTTGGCTATATTTCACTGCCTAATCTTGCGAGTAAATCATGGAGGATGAACATACAAGAATCCAAAAAAGCTACAACAGCAAACACATGTTCATAATGAGCAAAAGAAAGTAAAGTTGGAAGTCACACACAGTGTATTTTGTTTCTGGTTTGCCCCATCCACTACGTTCTGGTCTTGCCCGTCCAAGCGTATGAGCTCCTGACAGTGCAACGATTTCCTACAGGAAAAAAAAAAAGCAGATATGATTAGGAAATCCAGAATAATGTTGTGCTGAAAAACGGCCTTCGAGTACCTTGTCATTCAGGCCCATTCTGTAGAATACTTCTCGCAAATGCTCCGCAGGTGAAGGTGGGCCAGCAGCTGGTGAAGAAACAGAAATATTAGTAACCTTGAAATAAAATCTGCCATACAAATAAAGCATAGTCACAAAAAAAAGGAAATATAGAGTATAGACCAGATTTTATTTCTAAGTGGTAAAAAATGGCATAGGAAGAAATCTATCAGGAACTGTTGGATATGAAAAAAAAAGTACTTGAAAATATAGGCAGCTCAAATAATTTATCTTGTGCACTCTGCACATTCAGTCATGTGTCTTGACCCCTACCATAGATCTCACACGACAAATGTGTAATAAACTTGAGTTTTATAAATCACATAGGTCTCTTGCAGGTCTTTATCTTGTTTGTACCCTTCAAATTTATAAACATAATCTGTTCCAAGTCTTAACCACCTCAATAAGTTGATGTATTCACGCTATGAGGAACCCAGCAAATACTACAGGAATGGCAAGATGAAAAAAACAAGGCTAATTTGTCATGATACAGGAAAATACCATTGCTAAAAGTTGGCACAGAAGTATTGTTGGTGGTGTTGTAAAGGTGAATGTCTAAGTTAATTCTCTGAGCAATCAAATTTATGTTGAAATGCTAAATACGGTACATTCTCTGTGACATGAATCCAATAATATTTGGTAAGGTTGTGTTTTAGCTCAAAGCTTCCTGTACAGTACCACTCAAGGAATTAAAATGGCTAGTAAGGTTCAGAATCTTAATGCTAATATTCACTAACCAGGAAGCCTCCCCTCTGGTGGGCATTGTTCAGGGGCAGTAACGTCAACCCTTCCATAGATCATGGGAATTTTGGGGCCACCTGCTTCCTGAAATGAAAGAAATCAAAACAACCAGTCATTACTAACAAGCATCATTTTCCAACAATCATCACTTAATCAGTAAGCTGAATTACAACAACAGACCTCAATGGCTGTGGCGCTGGCAAGCTGAAAGAGATCTGCATACGTGACACCTGAAAATTTGTCCTTGATCGGTTGGATCAGCTTCAAAGCATTCACAAGACCTGTCGCAAAACTAAATGTAAGAACAGACCCTCATCAAAATGCTACGGATGATAGATGGAGAAGAAGCACTACCAGCATTAGCCCCGTGCTTTAACTCAATTTCAAATCTCAAGCTACCATTAGCTCCACCGCACTTGGGCCACTCAGCAATGTTCTTGTCATAGGTGCCAGCATCATGCCAACCCAGTCGGACCTGAACCAAACGATAACACATCACAAAAGTCGTACTAGTACCTAGGCAACTCAAATGCTGAATTGAGAGGATGGAAAACAGCAAAGTAAGGACCAAGACCAAAATTGATCTAGCATTAACAGATCCAGTGCAGCACTGCTATAATTGCAAAATGTAACAAGACCAAAATTGATCTAGCATTAACAGATCCAGTGCAGCACTGCTATAATTGCAAAATGTACTCTTGCATAAACGGTTCTGCAGTCAGTTGAGCAACATATAGCCAACTAAATCGCACGAGTTCTTTCCTTTCCCGAAACAAAAGGTTGCAGTATTGGTTCATCAGTAGCACGAGACATGAGAAGGGCTCAACTTTTGTAAAGATGCAGAATTCCTTCACAGCTAGATGAATAAATAAGGAAAGCCCGACATAATCACTTGTCTGCTCCAACCACAGGGAGCCAGAGCCTCTGCGCGAGGAGAAATACCGTACCAGGATGGGATGGCAGGAGGTGGTCCTAAGCAGCTGCTTGACGTCCTCCCGCGCGCCCCTCAGCTCGGCCGCCGCGTCCCCGGACGCCGAGCTCAACGGACGCCGCCCGAGCTCCTGCGCCGCCGGGGAAGAAACAGAGAGCGGAATCAGAACATGTGTGACCGCAAGAACAATGGGAGAGGGGAGGAGCCGCCGGTACCTGGGAGACGAGAAGGAGGCCTCGGAGCGGTGAGCTTCCGGAGATCCCCCGGCGGAGGAGGTGGTGGACGGCCATGTCGGCGCCGGCGGCGGAGGGGGAGGAGGGGTTTAGGCTGCGGTGGCTGCTCTGCCCGCGTGGGTGGGGAAAGGAACGGAATGGTGGACCAATACGGACTTTATGCAGCATTTGTTAGCGGGAAAAAAAAAGAGAAAGGCACGGAAAAATGGACCTCGGCACATTTGCGTTGAACTCCCACTGACTCCATGGACCCACCTGCAGACTCCGTCCGCAATCTCAAGCGGTCAAGCAAGCCGATTGAGCTAGCCCAAGTAGCGCTCATTCAGTCATTCTCCGACCCAAGTTCCACGGCTGTCCTGTTGCCATGTTAGCACCTTGATCCAACTTGCAGACTCCATTTTTAGCACTTTGATCCGGCAGATAAATACACAAAAATATATCTCAGTTCTCAAGTTTGCGCTGAATTAATTGACTTTCATTTTGGCTTTAGTGGATGCAATTGTATGATTGAATCACACCCTGCTGCATGGCAAGCCCACATCGGTCACATTTCAACCTTCAGAGAGTTCATTTGGAAGCACATTTTAGCTTTACGTTTTTTTTAAGCCTCTCGTCTTTCATTTTAGCTTTGGAAAAAGTCCTTTTTACCCCCTTGGACAAGGCATCGAGTCCACGTTTCCTCCCTGAAGTCGAAAACCGTTTATCTGGATCCCTCAACTCACAAAACCGTTCACAATACCTCCTCCACCCGAATCCAACCCGGTTTTGTCCCCGCTGGCGCCATGTCATCGACACGTCAGGTTACACATGTGGCACGGAACCCACATGTCAGTGTCTCAGCTCCCACTCTCTCCTCCCGATCCCCTCCCTCCTCTTCCCCTCTCGCGCTGCTTTCTCGTTGCCTCCGCCGCCGGCGTCCGCTCTCCATTGCTCGTTCGGGCGCTAGGCCGGCGGCGGGGCGAGCGTGGCGGGCCGCCGCCTGCTTGGGCGCTGGGTGCGGCGGCTCCGGACGCGGAGGGGTGCCTCGCGCCGCGCCGCCAGCGCGACCTCCGCGGCCGTGCAGGGGAAGAGGGCGCGGTCGGCGTCGTCCAGCGAGGATGGAGAAAGAGCGGCTGTCGCTGAGGATGGAGGAGCCGCGGCCGGCACCAAGGATGGAGAAGTGCGGCCGGGGGAGGAGAGGCCGGCCACCGCGAAGTCGATCCGGCCCGGAGAGGAGAGGCCTCGGCGCGCGCGTGCTCGGTCGGCCACCGCGAAGTCGATCCGGCCGGGCGAGGAGAGTCCTCGGGGCGCGCGCACTCGGCCGCCCACCGTGAGCTCGATCCGGCCAGGCTCGCGCAGATCGAGGCCCAGCAGTCGAGCAGACGGGCGCCGGCCCCGCACTCGCCCCGCCGCTGGCTGGAGCCGCCAGCGCCGCTTCTCTTCACCGGGGCAAATCGAGGCCGGGCTCGCGCAGATCAAGCCCCGCGACCCTGCACAGCCCGCCGCCTCGAACCTTCACCGCCGTTGGGCGCTGCAGGTACTCCTCCTCTGCCTCCCCGAGTCTGCTCCTCCGCCGCCGACCGTGCCCGCCGTCGCTTGCCGCCGGCCTAGCCCGCGCTCGCCTGGAGCTCGAGGGCTCACCCCGCCGCGCCCGGAGCCTCCATGCTCGCCCTGTCGCCGGCCCAGCGCCCGAGCAAGGAGTGCTGAGCGGACGCCGGCGGCGGAGGCAGCGAGAAAGCGGCGCGAGAGGGGGAGAGAGGAGGGAGGAGAGAGTGAGGGGTTGAGACACTGACATGTGGGTCTCGTGCCACGTGTGTAACTCGACGTGGCGATGACATGGTGCCAACAGGGACAAAACCGGGATGGATTTGGGTGGAGGAGGTATTGTGAACGGTTTTGTGAGTTGAGGGATCCAGATAAACGGTTTTCGACTTCAGGGAGGAAACGTGGACTCGGTGCCTTGTCCAGGGAGGTAAAAGGGACTTTACAACATCTATATGCAGGAGGTGCGGCCCTAGAAATTGTCTTGGGCCTGAGCTAAACTATCGTTGTTCGTTATTGGGTTAGTTTTTTTTAGCAGTCGTTGTGCAAAGTTGGGCCTGAGCCTACTTGGACTGGACCCGGGCTGCCGCACGCTCACCTCGGGCCCTTGATCCGCACAGTTTTTTTTTTCCTTCTTAAAAGCACAGTGAATCGCCTACACGCAAAGTTGGCACAAGGGTGACCCTGAAAAAGTGCACGCACGGAAAAGGCAAAATTAGGTGTAGGACACTATGAAATTGTGGCCTTTGCTACAACACACTAAAAAAACCTGCCTTTGGTCAAACACACTAGGAATATACGGTAATTAGCTCCTGGACACTCCACCTATTATTATATTTGGTTTTATTGGAAAGCTATGCGAAAAGACGAGATTGCCCCTGTCTATTTTCCCTTCCTTGCGGCCGAACGGGCAGACTGAAACAGAACAACTCGATTTGTTTTCTTGCATCGCTACTGCTCTCCTCCGGCCAGACGACGGATCCCTCCGGCTGCTCCTCCGGCGACTCCTCCAGCGACGGATCCCTCCGGCAGCTCCTCCGGCTGGCCTTCTCCTTCTGCTGCTGCGCCTTCTCCAGCATCGCCACGCCTGTTCCCTCGCGGGCAGCGGCTCGTCACGGCGGCGGCGCCCGCTCGTGGCAGGGCGGGGGCGCCCGCTCCCGGAGGAGATGGAGGAACCTCCTCCACGTTTCTTCAGCGACATTTTCCCAGAGAACCACGCCGATTCGTCATGGGTTCCTGACGGGTAAGATTCTTGCCATTCTCCCTTAGGGTTAGGCTAACTGTAGGCTCGATTTTGCAAAGAATATCGTACTCTTGTTCATCCCTTTCATCTTTGTATCGTGTATGTGTAGGATGGATCCCAATTCGTCCTACAGGCTTGCTGTTCGTGTAGGCGCTTATGTCAAATTAACTGATGATGATGGCTGCGAATATTGCAAGGCATGTAACATTCCAAAGATTTTAGACAGGGATAGCACAAACTGTAATGATTTGCTTCTTGAAATTGCTACAGAAATTAAGCTAGGCTCAAAACAAAAACTGCGTATCACCTATTGGGATAATATGAGTCGTAGCTATGAAGAGATTGATTCTGACCAAAAATTGCTTCATGCAATTGACATGTATTGGGATATAAGGAGGCTTTCAGTGCAAGTGCGTGTTATAAGAAAAGACGATGACGATCACTTACATGATATTGGCCGGCTGGAGAGCATGCCTTGTGTTCTGCAGCGTAGCACTGATGCCCCAGCCAACCAAATTATTGCACAACCTTCACTTGAAACTGACTCATCCCTTGTAGAGCCATCGGTTGAGCAAATTACTGAAGTGCCTTGGGTGGATGATGACGTAGAGTACGTTGGTCTGAATGATGAGGATCCAGTTCCTGATTCATCAGAGTCTGAACCGGATAGTGATGTAGACTATGCTGGTTTGGAGGATGAATTAGTTGTTGAGGATGCATGGGGTTGTGAGACAATTATCCATGCAACTGACTTGGAGAATCCGAAAATAGAAGTTGGTGTAACTTTTGGGGATGGTGATACTTTCAAAAAAGCTATTAGGCAATATGCAATAAAAGGTGAATATGAAATTGCAGCTCCATATTCTGAGGCAACAAGGTACAGAGGCTATTGCAAAGCTGAACGGTGCAAGTGGCGTATACATGCTTCACAATGGCCTGATGGAAGGACGTGGGAGGTATGTCTTGACTGAATTTAATTCTTGTTTGCACCATATTTCAGATTTTTTTATACTGATTTTTTTAGTGTATGTCTATACTGAATTTAATTCTTGCTTGTTACAGATAAAGAAGATGCCCTATGAACATACTTGTCAAAGCACAGGAAAAGTTGAGAAGAACTGCATGGCAACAAATCAGTGGGTCAAGGAACGGGTTCTGGATTGGGTTGCAAAGGACAATAAAATTAGTGCTAAAGAATTAAAGAAAAGGCTAGAGGAGCTGTATCATCTGAAGTTGTCATATTGGGTAGTTTGGGATGGAAAAAATAAGGCTTTGGACGAGAAGGTGCAAATGCAACTTTCAAAAATTTTCCATATTGTATTACTTCTTACTGAATTAAACTTTTTTCTCCATTTAGTATGTCAAGGAGATTGCTGCAACAAAATCCATCTACACCAACTAGAGCTATCACCCCTGTGCAAACACCTAGCCCTATGACAAGGAGGTATAAGTCCTCTAGTTATGTTTTCTGGTTGTTATCTTTCTTTCAAATAGTTGTTGACATGCTTTCATATCCATTTCAGTCGAAAAAGGCTGCTGGAATTTGAAGGCTCCATAGAGCCTGTTGAATGTGCAAGGCTATCTCCAGTAGCCTTCATGGAGAAGGGAAAGGCAAAAAAGTTGAAGGTTGTCAGGTCTAAGAAAGAGTAGGCAAGAAGCTTGGAAAGCCTTTTGAAAGCATCAAGATAGCCTAATGTGGCTCGAATCTGTAATTTCTTTTGCTGATTGCTGAATGCTAAAAACATGAAAGAACTTGCTGTTAGCATGTCGTTTATGTATCTGAGATGTTTATTTGAAGGAGCAAGGGCATACTTGTCTTTTATAATTTTATTGATACCTGTTGGATGAGGATATGTTATAATATGTGTTATAGTGTCCAGGACCCAAATACCATAGAATTTTAGTGTGTTCTAGCAAAGACATGTTTTGTTGATGTGTTGGAGCAAAGGTCACGTTTTCATAGTGTCCAGCACCAAATTTTGCCCACGGAAAAAGGTCGTTAACCTGCTTCCCCTGCACTGCACGCGTCAACGACTAGTCGATTACTACGGTATACGACCGCCCTCGCACTCCCCGGAATGAACCCAGCACGAGATTTGCACGGAAAAATATTGCACACTTTTGGGACATGGATAAAGTTACAGCAGGCGAGAATGAACGACGAAGCATGCATTCCCTCGCGTTTGCACACGCATGGCGGTCGAGATGGGGAGTGGTGTTCGTGGTCGCCCCTGTTTCTCCTCACTTGCCGCTTCCTCCCTTCCCCTCCTCCATCCAAGCTCGCCCACTGGCCACCACACCAATAAAAGAAGCAGCTGCAGATCGGTGCATGCCCCGGTTGCGTGTCGCTGGGAAATAGAAAGGGGGTAGATTTGAGGTTGCTCCATGGTTACCCTCCCCATTTCTCCAAGGAAGAACGAACCTCCATCTGACCATCTGTTGGGCCAGCAGATTGTGAGATCTCGCTTTTGCTGCCCGTTTGTGGAGCCGTTGTTTGATTCTTTGGTAATGCTTCTTGATCCTTGCAGCTTCAATTTGATTGCTGCAGTAGCGCTTTCACATTTGGTCAATTGCATGTGTGTTTGTTCGTCACTTGTTGAGATTGCACATTGTGCACCTAAACATTGAGATCTGATCCAGAGATTTCCTCCTCCTTCTTGACACTAAAATTTGTAACATTTCTGTGCTGATGAGGAACTTGTTACATGAGATTCACTGTGTAAACTAGGCCGTGGAATTACAAATCAATATACAGTTGAAGAAATCTCAATATAATTTGTCCTGAAAGGCTCGTTCTTGCTTGTTCCATGAATCTGCAGACGGTGTGAGTGTGCTCTGCATGAGCTACTAGTTGAAAAGGGGAGCCAAATTAAAGATGCCGTTGTTCGAACGGGATCGGTACCAGAGGCTGGACGGCGGTGGCGGCGGCGCCGGCCCCGGCCCCGGCAGGAGGCCGCCGTCGTCGTTCTGCTCGTCGGCGACCATCGTGTTCTTCGTGGCGCTCTGCCTCGTGGCCGCGTGGATGATGGCGTCGTCCAACAACATCGCCGTGAACGTGTCGCCGGAGAACAAGGACTTGGCCCAGAGCGACAGGGACGCCGACGCCGTCAGCGACACGCCGCAGACGACAGACGCCACCGGTGGCGAGGGCGGCGGGGCGACGCAGACGAGCGACACGTCGTCCAAGGACGACGACAAAAAAGACGATGGCGCCGCGGAAACGGCGGACCCTGCTACCGGCAACGACGCCAGCCGGAGCGACGTCGCGGAGACGGTGGACGTGACAGCCAACAGCACCGGCGGCGTCGGCACGGTCGCCGAGGGCGAGTCGGCGGCCAAGAACCAGACGTCGTTCTCCGACGAGAACGGCAAGACGGAGGGCGGCGAGGTGGCCAAGCCGGAGGACCCCGACAAGAAGGTGGAGCAGAGCGCCGAGCAGGCGACGGCCGATGCCAGCAACACCACAAGCACACATGCCGAGAAGAGCACGGACGACGACACCGGCGGCAAGGCAGACAAGAACAACGGCGAGGAGGGATCCACCAGCGACGCTGACAGCGCCAAGGAGACACCGACAGAGTCAGAGGAGACTGGCGGCGGCGCGGCCAAGAACCAGACGGCCTTCGACGACGCCAAGGTCAACTCCGACGAAGCCGCCGGCAGCGACAAGGCGGAAGCCACGGACGACGACACGACGAGCACAACCAGCTCGGCGTCGAAGAACGCCACCTCCGGAGGCCAGAACCAGAACGTGGAGGCGGCGGAGACGACGGCATATGCGAGCGGCAACGGCACGGTCACCACTCCAGACACGGATACCAACAGCAGCGCTACTAGTACAAGTGAGGAGGAGACGAGACCATCGTCGGCCGGAGACGGAGCCGAAGAGCTGCTGCCGAGCGGCGGGCAGGCGGAGCTGCTGAACGAGACGTCGCCGGCGGCGAACGGCGCGTTCCCGACGCAGGCGGCGGAGTCTAGCGACGAGAAGAAGAAGCACAAGAACAACAAGAAGAAGAGCAGCAGCAACAATGACGAGGAGGTCGGCTCCGGCGAGGCAGCATCCTACAGGTGGAAGCTCTGCAACACGAGCACGGGCGCCGACTACATCCCATGCCTGGACAACGAGGCAGCCATCAGGAAGCTCAAGACGAACAAGCACTACGAACACCGCGAGCGCCACTGCCCCACGTCCTCACCGTCGTGCCTGGTCCCCTTACCAGAAGGTTACCGGCAGCCGATCCCGTGGCCGTACAGCCGTGACAAGATCTGGTACCACAACGTGCCGCACGCGGGGCTGGCGTCGTACAAGGGGCACCAGAACTGGGTGAAGGTCTCCGGGGAGCACCTGACGTTCCCCGGCGGCGGCACGCAGTTCAAGCACGGCGCGGCGCACTACATCGAGCTGATCGGGGAGGCGCTGCCCGAGGTGGCGTGGGGCCGGAGAAGCCGGGTGGTGCTCGACGTCGGCTGCGGCGTGGCGAGCTTCGGTGGGTTCCTGTTCGACAGGGACGCGCTGACCATGTCGTTCGCGCCCAAGGATGAGCACGAGGCGCAGGTGCAGTTCGCGCTCGAGAGGGGGATCCCGGCGATCTCCGCCGTCATGGGAACCAAGCGCCTCCCGTTCCCGGGGAACGCATTCGACGCCATCCACTGCGCGCGGTGCCGCGTGCCATGGCACATCGAGGGCGGCACGCTCCTGCTCGAGGCTAACCGCCTCCTCCGGCCCGGCGGACTCTTCGTCTGGTCGGCGACACCAGTCTACCGCAAGGTCCCCGAGGACGTCCAGATCTGGCACGGTCAGTAGTACTGAGCTGTTCCCCAATCCATGCCCGGTCGGTCCATCAATTCGCGTTAACCAACTCCATCAACAGCGATGGCGGCGCTGACCAAGTCCATGTGCTGGGAGATGATGAAGAGGACGAGCGACACGGTGGACCAGACGGCCATGGTCATCTTCAAGAAGCCCACGAGCAACGACTGCTACGACGCCAGGGCCCGGCCGGAGCCGCCGATGTGCGAGGCCGCCGACGACCAGGACGCCGCGTGGAACGTCACGCTGCAGCCGTGCATGCACCGGGTGCCCACCGACCCGTCCCGCCGGGGATCGCAGTGGCCGGCCCAGTGGCCGGACAGGCTGGCCGCGACGCCCTACTGGCTCAGCGCCGACAAGGTGGGCGTCTACGGCAATCCCGCGCCGGCCGACTTCGCGGCCGACCAGGAGCACTGGACCAAGGTCGTTCAAAACTCGTACCTCCACGGTCTCGGCATCGACTGGAAGAACGTCCGGAACGTCATGGACATGAGAGCCGTCTACGGAGGGTAAGCATCAGCCAACAGATCGACGAGGGCAATGGCATCCATTTACTGACCGAGCCGGCACCGGCACTCCTGCCTGTCAGGTTCGCGGCGGCGCTCCGGGACATGAAGGTCTGGGTGATGAACGTGGTGACCATCGACTCGCCGGACACGCTGCCCATCATCTACGAGCGCGGCCTCTTCGGGATGTACCATGACTGGTGCGAGTCCTTCAGCACCTACCCGAGGTCCTACGACCTCGTCCACGCCGACCACCTCTTCTCCAAGCTCAAGAGCAGGTGATGATGAGCGCACTGATGGATAAATGCTATGTCTAGATTGATAGCAAAATCTATGAGCCTAGAAAAACCAAAACAAACTATAATTTGCAACGGAGGAAGTAGTATTCAGTTCATGTCCTGAGCCATAAGTTCCTTCCTTGTGTCCTGCAGGTGCAACCTGCTGCCGGTGGTTGTCGAGGTCGACCGGATCCTGAGGCCGGAGGGGAAGCTGATCGTCCACGACGACATGGCGACCGTCGAGGAGGTCAAGAGCATCGCGAGATCCTTACATTGGGAGGTCAGGATGAGCGTGTCGAAGCAGGGGGAGGGGCTGCTCTGCGTCAGCAAGACAATGTGGCGGCCCACAGAAGTCGAGACGCTGAGCTAGTACAAGCTGATGAGTGATGACTGCAGCTGTTCTTCCAGATATTTAGCACCTAGCAACGATACAGGATGGCGTTCCTGCCACATTGCAATAACCAAGATAGCCATTGGGTTGTATACAGTGTACTTGTTACCGAGTTCTCATAGCTGTAAGTACTAGCTCTATTTATGTCAGTGTTTCAAACCTCAGTATTATTGACTGCTGAAGGGAAGTCTGAAAAGGAGTGTTTTGAAAAGATGTTAACTCCAAATCATTACCATTTCGCACTCCACCATATTTTAATAACTCAAACTACCACATCATTTCACTTCACAATAAAATCAAGGTGCATCGAACTTGTGATGTTACATATACAAGTGAAGGAAGGTATTTGATGTTTGTATGAGCGTACATATGCATCAACAGAACTCAAACATCTAAGGGAAATAATGCCTAAGGAAATAGCAGGTAACAGAGTGTCAGTGATACATACTGGTCGTGATGCCCTAAGGAGCTTGGCCATGAAAATATTAGTACCATCTCCAAAGATGGAACATGGGGCGAGGATCATCTGCACTGTATATTTTACCCTCAGTGATGTATGCAACTATGATCCACCACAAGGACTTATTAGCGGCATCTTCAGATTGCCACAAGGATTACTTTCCCTGAGCTTGAAGCATCCACCTTCCCTTGCTCATCACTGCAAGACATGACTTCTTTCCGAAAAAACGCTACCTTTTTCCATTTCTTGTGACATCCATTCCACTTGCTCCTGCTGATAATGGCTGCATAATCCCTCCAGTAGGGCCTTGTATGTACTGATGCCAGGAGTACTCACATGTAATGTCTTCCATATTGTCAGCATCAACTGCCTTAGGGTTAATCCGTGTTACAAATATGCTTTACCAAGACATGATCTGGATGGATAGGAAGGCCTTACCAAGCATCTCTGGATCTGCAGAGAAGGCTTTGTCCATGAGGCCAGATCACTGCACACCTTTCTGACAGTGTTATATTTGATCGCATAGTTTGTGCCGATTAACACTGTGTATGCCCATTTGGCATTTGTCAGTGTTGCAACCTGAAGAGATCATTTCCTCATACACTGCTAATGCAACTTCAGGCTTCTACTGACACCGAGAGCATCACTCACATCACCACACACTTGCAGCACCAGCACCGCCGGTCAGTGCATTTGAAATGCCAACTCCTGATTTCATGCAACATAGCCCGCTCCACCTCAACACACTTGCACAGGACATCGGCGAATTGTAGATTCCAGCACAGGAGTCTCTATTTTCTCCAGCAACCCGAACGCGTCAAAACTCCACCACACTCGGCATCAGACTGCACGTTGTACTACCCAACAGCGCCGGCACCAACGACCCCAGCCGTCCTTGCAGTCTTGCTCTTGCAGAGACCATCAACCAGCACGGCGTACGTGCACACCCCAGGCCTGCACCAGCTCCTCGACATTCTGTCAAACACCCTGCGTGCGATGACTACCTTGCTGTGGGCCTGGACGCCGGAGGGTTCGTGCCGCCGGGGATCGAGGTGTAACGGCTGAGGAACATCCGCCGCCTTCGCCTCCTAGGAGCTGGAGAGGCCGAGCGCGGTGGCGTTCGCCGCCGCGGCGGCCGGCGGCGGGGAGAGGCGGCGCACGATGTGGTTTGTGTGTCTGGTACTCTGGTTTGGGAGTAACAGACGGACCCGGCCCAGACTTTGGCTCGATCCCGATTCCGGCGCGGACTCGGCCTGGGCCCACTCCGAGTCCGACTGGGCCCGAGCCTGGCCTACCCCGACGCAGACTCAGCCCACCATATAACCCGGCGAGTGCTTGGCTCCGGCAAACAACTCGAACCCAATCAACTCCGACTCCACGCCGGGCGAAATTGCTCCGCTCTTCGTCTCCGACACCGCGTAGAAGGATCCTCCTCCCGTGCCGGCGGCCGGCCAGCGCGATGGCGGGTCCATTCGAGGCCCTCCCGCCGGGCACCTACTTCAACCCGACGGCGGAGGAGTGCGTGCGCGACTTCCTCCGGCCCTGGATCGCCGGCGTGCGGCCGGCCACGGACCGGATCATCACCGACGTCTACATCTACAGCGACAGCCCCGCCGCGCTGGTGCGTGGCCGCGCGCCGGGGTTCTCGCGCGGGTTCGAGCACAAGTGGCTCCTGCTCACCCACTGCATCCGCATCAGCGGCGGCAAGGGCCGCGGCAAGGCCCGCGCCAAGCGCGACGTCGCCACGGGCGGCAACTGGAAGGTGGAGCAGAGGTCCAAGGGCGTCTCCGAAGACGAAGACGACGACCCGCCCGGCGGCGACCGCAGGCGCACCAACGGCTTCTACCTCCCCGGCCCCCCGTCGCCGGCCGGAGGGAAGCAGGGGAAGAAGGACGGCGGCGTGAAGACGCCGTGGCTCATGGAGGAGCTCACCACCGAGGAGGACGAGGCCGCCGCCGTCACCGGATGGAGGGGCGAGAAGGTCGTCTGCGTGTTCTGCAAGCTCTACGTCTCGCCGCGCGGCACCAACGACGAGAGGCGCGAGATCTTCGGGGAGGATGGGGTCCCCGTCGACATCTACGGCCGCGCCAAGACGCTCGTGGCCGCGCTGCCCCAGGACCTGTTCGACGCGGTCGCCGAGAATTTTTACGCAGCCGAGGCCGAGGGGCAGAGCCCGCCGCCGCCGCGCGTTCTTGGATGCCAGCCCGCGGCGGCGCGGCGCCTTCATGGACAACACCAAGGCCAGTCCGCGACGCCGCCGCCGCCGCCGCCGCTGCGCGTTCTTGGACATCAGCAAGGCCAGCCCGCGGCGCCGCCACCACTGCGCGTTCCTGGACACCACCGCGGCCGCGCCGCGCCGCCGCCGGGCGTTCCTGCTCAGCAACACGGCCACGGCAGGCCTCGTCAGATTCAGGGCTCTCTTGGTTTCCAGAGCGGCCAGGCGCCGCCGCATCAGATTCAGGGCGGTCCTGCTCCTGGTCAGTACCACTACGTTCTTGACCCTTACCACCAGTTTCAGGAATCCTCGCCGGGCGTCGCCGGATTCTACAACAGCCAGGGCGCGATCCTTTACCACTACTCAACGCCGCCGTCGTTCGCGCATCTTGATCCCAAACAACAGCAAGGTGAGGAGATGATCCACACGGAGAAGAAGCCACGGCTGGAGTACAGCTCGCCGCCAGCACAGCCCCACGGCGGCGGCTCGGACAGCGACATGTCCAGCTGCGTGGACCAAGCTTCCACATCCCAAGAACAAGGCGGCGACACGGACGCCGACGCCAAGGGGGGCTTCCAAGAAGGAGAGCCCGTGCTCACGCCGTCGCCGGCGCAAGAGATCATCCCCGGGACGGCCACGGGGCCGCCGGCGGAGCACGCCGATGACGCCAAGGTCTTCGCGGACTTGGTGGACTTGCAGGGGCGGCAGTTCGTCGACGACATGCCGGATTTCCTGAGGCACGATACGTTCAAGCCCCCGTTCGACGACGAGACGCAGCCGACGCTGCCGCTGGGTTTCGACGAGTTCTCGCTGGAGGAGTTGACGAAGGACATGCCCGACTTCTGACGGCAGGCCCGTAGACCTGGACTGACATTGTAGGTTCAGCTTAGTGTTTGGTGGATTTTTTTTTTTTTTTTTTTTTTTTTTTTTTGCGAAGTTGGTGGATTAATTTTTAGCCGACTAATTTTAGAATCTCGCTGTGTTGTTGGAATTAGCATAGGGTATTCTTTCATTGTTTTATTGCATTATTAATCCTTGATTTGTCTAAATACAAACTTCATGATTTTCGAATTACAGATCTGTCGTCACCTTCTTGTTTGATTTGGTTCAGTTTAGTGTTTGGTGATTTAGTGGATTAATTTGTTGCAGCTAGCTAACTAATTTTAGTGTCTGTCTTGCTGTGTGTTGGAAATGGGTTAAAAGTTTCGGCAAATTTTCACCAAAATTTCATGAATTTTGGAATTTTCGCTCGTGGCCGAAAATACAATTCTGGTTCAAAAATTCGGGAACCTTAAAATATAAAATATCCTTCTTAAGCTGAAAACAACAGTAGATTAGCAACATTGCATGGTGAAGACTCCATCTTGTGCCACACATGATTTTGGGTTCGATTCTTGCTATCTTCTCTAATTTTGTGTATTTTTCTCTCAATGACAAGTGGGTCCCTCTTGCACCCGCATATTTAGTTCTGGACAATCAAAGCAAATTACTGCACTAAGTTGATTTAATAGCATTTTTTACAATTTAAATCAACATTTTTCCATAGGATTGACCGAAATTTTCATCGAAATTCACGAATTTCGGTAATTTCGCTGGTGAAAAAAAATATACCAAAAACGAAATTTTAAATCTAATGGAATTAGCATAGGGTATTTTTCATTTCCCTCATTCCTTGTGTTATTGCATTCATCTTTGATTTGTCTCAATGCAAACTTCTTAATCTTCGAATTACATCTGTGCCCCCTTCTTGTTTGATTTGACTAATTTTGGTACAAATACAAATCCCATCCCCACTTTTGGATTCTTGCATCTACATTTTACATGCCCATTGCGGGCAGTGCCGCCTAGCTACAGCGCACAACAAACCATGTAGTACACAAAAATCGTTTGAAATCACAAGTCACCATTGGCAAAAAAAAAGGATGTGTTGTGCGGTTTCTGTTCACGCGCAGTCCTCGTCGATCGTCCGGCGCCGATCCCCTGCCTGAAGCATTGACGCTGAGGTGATGGATCAGTAGAAGAGGTTGCCCTGGCCTTTGATCCTGAAGGGCATCCCAAAGTTCTGGTACACCCTGATCTCCCCTCCCAAGCTCGCCGTCACCACCACCAGCCCCCACGCGTTGCCGCCGCCCGCTTCGCCGCCGCCGTCTGGCTTGGCGGCGACGCTGCAGGACTCCTCGTTGCAGGACACGCCCTGCTGCTGCTGCTGCCTGTCCCGCGACGCCGGGCTGCCGTCGCCGCCGTCGCCCGGCGGCGACGGCGAGTTCGTCCACGGCACGGCGGCGGACACGTCCTTGCAGTAGAAGTTCTCGTAGGAGCGGATGGTGCACCACGTCTTGGGCTTCATGCCGATGCCGATGGCGGCCGCCGGTGGCACCCGGGTCGTCCGCCACAGGTACACGTTGGAGTCCTCGCTGGCGCACACAGCGTACCGCCCGTCCGACGTGTAGGTCGCCGTGATCTGGCTGCTCGTGTTCTTGAAACCTTTCCAAGATGGGAACCAAAAAAAGAAAAAGAACATGCAGTTACTGCAGTGTTACATGAACAGCTTTGTTCTGCAGTAGTAGTATTTGGTTGTGACTGTTTCCTGAACTTCTCTTGGTTTGTGGCTAGCGGCTACCATACCATACCTCTGAACTTTTGGACCATGGTGACGTTGTCGAAGACGCGGATCTGTGAGTCGGCAGAGGTGACCAGCACCTCGGAGGGGCTCCCCGGAGCAAACTGTGGACCATGGCAAGATTGTAAACATGTCATGTACTGCTTCTTATGCTAAATGCTTGCTCTGTCTTATATGTGTACGCTACCTGGAATCCGGTGATCTTCTTCGCTTGCGCCTTGCGCTTCTTGGTCTGGATGTCGATCTGCGCCTCTGCGCTAAGCTTGCAACCTGTTGAAACGTGAACAGTTAAGCAAACAACAAACAACTAATTCAATTCAACAAACGTTTCCCTGCAACATTGAACAACTACTGATCATGGAACCAATGCAAGCGGTACCTGTTGTCTTGTACAACCGGCAGCTCCCTTTGTGCGAACCGATGATGGCGCCCTTCAATTCAGTCATTGACAATCAACAATGGCTAAATTGGGCATGAGAAATGTTGGTAGCTAACAGTGTATGCTCATGGGTCGGACCTGGCCATCAGGGGTGTAGGAGGCGGCGGTGACCATCTCGTTGAGGTCAGTCCAGTCTACGACCTGCCGGTCCGGGATGCTCCATAGCCGTACCTTGGCGTCCAGTGAACCGCTGATGAAGTACCGGTCGTCCACCGGGTTGAACTGGATGCAAGTCACTGCATAGGTGGCATTGTTCACTGGTTCGTAATCAGGAGCAATCAACCATCAATGGCTAACAATGGCTCTGCTCACCGTAATCGCTGTGTGCGAACGTCTTGAGGCACGCCTTGCTCTCCGTGTCCCACAGCCGCACCGTCTTGTCCATGGACGACGACAGAAGCTGCAGAGCCAACACAAATCCGTCAGCTGCTCTGTATGTTCAGTGCAGTGTATAGCAGGGATGGAGTCTGAACTCTGAAGCAGAGCAATGGCTATGGTTGTGGGAAAAAAAAAAGAAAAGAAAAAAAGAAAAAAAAGAGCGTACCTGATCGGACTTTGACCATGTGAGGTCGAGCACGTCGTCCTTGTGTCCCTCGAGGACGCAATCCGGGGTCTCAGCGAGCGCGAAGACCTTGTCGGGGATGACGAGGTGCTCGGGGAGCGCGTCCCTGCCGCTCTTGGCCGCCTTGCTGGCCGACTTCTTGGACATCTGCGCTAGCGCCGGCGCGTCGCCGCCGGGGCCGCCCGGCGGCAGCGGCGCCAGCGGGCCCGACTTGCCGTCCAGCGCCAACGAGCTCGGCGGCGCGCTGGTCTCCACCACCCGCCACACGCGCACCACGCTGTCCTCGCCGGCGCTGGCCAGCCGCCGGCCGTCGGCGCTGAACTTGATGCTCCAGATGGACCCCTCGTGCGCCACGATCTCCTGGCACATGTACAGCCCCGTCAGCTCCTTGCTCGACTTCCCGTACTGGTGCACCTTCAGCCGCTCCGTCGACGACGCGCCGCCGCCGCCGCCGGCGGAGGCGGAGGCGTTGGTGGAGACCGACTTGGGCACGGCGCCTGCCGCCGTGGGCGGCGCCGACGACGACTTGGCGTTATTGGTGTCCTTGTCCCCCATGAAGCCGATGGCCACGGACTTGATGTTCTTGAGCCACCCGCCCTTCTTCTTGCCGCCGGATTTGTCGGCCTTGGGCGGCACGCCGCCGGCGGGCGGCGGCGCGGAGTGGTGCTGGCTCGTGCCCCGCCGCATCAGCTTCATAATGGGGGTGTTGCCTATGAACTTCTCGAACTCCTCCAGACCCAGCACGCCCGTCTGGGTGTTCGACGAATTGTCCTTGGGCGTCGCGGCGGGGACGACGGCGGCGGCGGCATCCTTCTCGCCGTCTCCGTCGCCGCCCTTCTTGCCTTCGTCACCGTCGCCGCCTTTTCGGCCTTTATCAGCCGGCGCCGCCGGTAGTGGCGCGGCGGGCACCTCACGTGATGAAGCCACGGATGATTGAGGCTTCTCGAGGGGCGCGCTGTCGCCGGCGTCGTGCGGCCGGAACGGGAAGGAACGGACACGGCGCAGAGGCTTCAGCGACGGCGGCTTCCCGGAGACCGACGCGCCGTCTCGCACGACGAGGTTGCCGTCTGAGCGGCGCCTCGTGATGGCGGCCTTCTTCGGCGCCGGCGCCGGCGGCACGGCGGCCCCCGACGCGGTGCTCGGCGCGTTGTTGTTGGCGGAGGAGGCGGTGGTTGGCGCCGATGAGACCGCCGGTGGCGGGAGCCTGGACACGGTCCGGGACATGGTCCGGGGCACGTCGGCTGGGCGCTTCTTCATGCTGTGGCGGCGGAGCGCGAGGTCGCGGCTGCTGGCCATGCCGAGGCCCTGGTGGAGGCGGCGGCGGCGCTCTTGGATGGACATGGGCTCGTCGGACATCCACATGTCGTACTTGGAGGTGTCGTCATCGTCCTGGTCCTGGTCCTCGTCCTCCTCCTCCAACACGGGCGCCTGGTACCTGCGGAAGCTCTGGAAGCTCTGGTCGCCCATGGCGGAGGCGAAGGAGACGCGGACGTCGTCCTCGTCGTCGTCGTCATCGTCGGATGGAAAGTCGGCGTCGAGGTGGATGCCGGACGGCACGCGGTCCAGGCAGTGGAAGAACGCCTCCTTGTCGCCGTTGCCGCCGCCGCCGCTCATCTCGACGCCGCCGTGTTCCTCCTGGTGGTGCCAGATGCGCCTAGCATTCCACCGTCGTTGCCGCGAACGCGCGCAAGCAGGACACGCAGAGAGACTGCTATATTTAGATGTGATGATCGAGAGGTTGCAAGGAAGAGAGAGGGCCGGAAGTGTGCAAAGGAGGGGAAAAGGATGCATTGGAATTTGAAAGGGTCGCAACTCACCCATGTCCATGCGCTTCCTCGTCTCAACTCTCAAGAAGGAGGCTGGGTGTTTTTTTTTTTTTTTTTTGCATTTTCATTTGATGAAAACTTGCAAAACCTGGAGACGTGTATGAAAAATCCCAGCATGTTCGGAGTACATTATGGCAATTTCTCATTTCCTTTTCTTTTTTTCTTTTACCACCTCCAACGATATGTCTGGGCGCAGCACCCGCCAAGTAGCCAACCGCCGCGGCCGCGCCACCAAAGTGACCAAACCCTAAACCCCCGCACTGCCGCACGCACAGGCAGGCTGACGACGAGCAGGCACCACCGGCGGCGCGCCAAGCGTCGACTTTCGCGGAGCTTGGCATCTGCCCGGAGCTGCTGGACGCGTGCGACGCCATGGGGTGGAAGGCGCCCACCGGGATTCAGGCCGAGGCCATCCCCCACGCACTCCAAGGTAGTATCGCCGGCTCTGTTATCGCCTTCCAAAACTTCAGATTGCAGAACAGTTTCAGGCGTTGGGATCGTCTCTTGGCTTGATTTGCTCGGTGGTGAGTGCTAGCATTAGCATTACAACTTTACAATTGAATGTGCTCTTTCAATTTTTTGTTACTGCACCGGTCAAGCATATGGCTGCAAGTGAGCATTGCATTTTTACACAGTTCAGCATATTTACTGCATTGACTTTCCTGTTATGTGGAGCTTGGTTATGACAAAATGGATGTTCTGTCTGTCCAAGGGTGTGGTTCGTGATTCATTTTGTCCATTTAATATTCTCATATATGCTTAAGGGAGTGTTGATTCTGTCCAAGAGTAGTGTGATTCCGTCTGTCCAAATATATGTTAATTGCTATTACATTGACTTCTATGTGATCCAGTGTTGATCCATTTGCTACTCTTATGCAATTATTAGATACTACTTCAGTCTTTGTTGACTAATCTGCCACCACAGCGAGCATTGTTTCACTATATTTGAGAAATAATATAATTATTTTTCTTCCCAGTATAATTAGAATATGTGATTTGTGGGGTACAATTTAGATACATGCTTTGAGATGTTCCCTGGTGCTTGTCCCATCTGCTCAAATCCAAGTCCTGATACTGTCACTGTTAAGTTAGACTATGCGGTCTATGGATCACTCACTTGAATATTTTTCCACTGACACTTGATCTTTTATTATTGGACCAGCTTGTTGGAGGAGTAGACCGGATGCAGCAAGCAATATCCCTTGCGAAACGTCCACATATTGTAGTGAGTCTTGTACACTCACTCAATTTTGCACCCCATTCCAAGACAAAGACTCATTTGTTGCTCTGTTGTACTGGAGGAAAAAAAGATTCTTTAGTTTAGTTACTAGGCATTTTTTATGCATGCAAGTTGGTACTATATTTTGAAGACTTAGAAGTTGCGGCATAGGGTTAATTGTTTTGATTATTTTCCCTTATGTCATAGGGTGATCACTATTTTTTACATCCTTTTGTGAAGTGCACATTAAAGAGAAATGCTAGTTTCATGATGTTCTTTCTTCGTGTTTGTTATACTTACACATATTAATTCATCATTTTTTTTCTGCAATGTGGCATTCAAATAATTAAAAATTTGCAAGTCTAATTCATCAGGACATCCTTGAGCATCTATGACATTTTGGGTAATTACATAGATTTTTGGGAAGTTTTCAGATGGTTTATGTTCATGCGTGTGGCCCCTTTTTTTGCAGGTATTGGATGAAGCTGATGTGTTACTTAATATGGAGTTTGAGAAAGCCCTCGATGACATCATAAAAGTTGTACCTAAGGAGAGGAGGACTTTCCTTTTTTCAGCGACAATGACTAAAAAGGTTTAGTGGATGTGGAACTATTTGAATTTGTGACCACTCTTAACTGTGGAGCTGAATAAGCTATGCGAATGATTACAACCACATCAGTATACCACTAATTTCGTAAATTATCTCGATAAAGTGATGCGGATGCGTTAACAGCACTAGATCGCCTAGCTAATGTTCCACCTACCCAGGCTCGAACTGAGGGTGCTGCAAGTCATGCCAACTCCCTGAGTAAAGTTGAAGGCAGTTTTCGCTTCTTATTAGCTATGTCAAGGGGATGTCTCTCCCCTAGATCGAGTTTTTTTATTATTAATGGAAAAGTGATTGGTTCTTATGTATATTCTAGAAAATGTCAGCTTCATTTGATTTTCTGCAATCTTGTAAAAAACACATGCTTTCTTCCTATCATAATTTTTTTTTCACTGCAATAATCAGTTTGCATGATCATGGGCTAATTTCCAAAAATGCACAACATTATTTTCTATACTTTTTTAATAGATTGAGTGAAGTTTTCTTTGAAATTACTTAGGTGAAAAAATTGCAACGTGCTTGTCTCAGGAATCCTATCAAGGTGACATTCTTTTCCTTCCAATCATTTATGTAAGAAATATATCAGCAGATGCAGAGTAGGACCTTTTGATGTACATATCAATCACAACTTTACTTGAACCAGGTTGATGTAGACTCCAAATACTCTACAGTAGATACACTTTGACAAGAGTTTTACTTTGTGCCTGGAGATGATAAGGTGAGTTCTCAATCCTTGTTTGGTTGATCTATCTGTGTCCATGTGGTTGATGTTGCTATGACATGATTGTTAAGGTTTATTCTGTCTCTGTAAAACTATCACATGTGTAGTAATATGTGTATATATATATGTACTTTCTAAGGTTTATTCTTGACTTTATGATCTTTTTGTATTGTAGCATCCATCCTTCCTATTTATAAGATAACTTTGCTACTGAGAATTGCCTATATGCTATGTTTATTTTTTTATATTATCAAAATAGAGCTTACAAATTGCACTTGCTTTTTAGCTGGTCTGCAATATGATCTATTTGTTGAGAAAAATAGGAGGGTCGCACCCCTACTAGTTAAATGTAAATATATGTAAAAAGGAGAGTTCAAAAGAAAAGATGATATACTGTATTCGAGGAAAAAAAGATAGATCTATTTGCAATATGATCATTTCCCATCAGTCTTCTCTGAACTTGCCATTTTTTTCTCTGAACTTTAGGATTGTTATCTTGTTCATATTCTGAACAAGGTGCCAGGGAGCACGTTCATGATCTTTTTGCGGAACCGTTACTCAGTAAAGCTTCTTGCTCTTATGCTACGGAATCTTGGTCTTAAAGCGATTTGTATACATGGCAAAATGAATCAGGTTTGCATTCTTTGACTATGTCAGACATGGTATAAAACTGTTTGATCTGCTCATTCAGTCCTTTTTTTTATATATTATTACTTGCTCAAAATATTCTTTGCAAGTCATATAACGTTTGCATATTTTCCTTCTCAGGATCAGAGATTAGGTGCGTTGAATAGGTTCAAAGTGAGAGAATGCAATATTCTTACATGCACAGATTTGGCAAGCCGTGGACTTGACGTTCAAGGAGTTGATGTGGTCATTAATTATGATATTTCAAAAAACCCTAAGGTGAAATGTGGAGTGATTTATTTCTACAGCTTGTACTCAGAAGTTCAACGTTTTAGCCTCTCTAGATTTCAAGCCACACTGAATGCAGGTCTACATTCATCGGGTGGGTAGAACTGCACGTGCAG
This sequence comes from Urochloa ruziziensis, assembly GCA_015476505.1. Lineage (NCBI taxonomy): Eukaryota > Viridiplantae > Streptophyta > Magnoliopsida > Poales > Poaceae > Urochloa > Urochloa ruziziensis. The sequence goes on along the minus strand of CM027121.1, from coordinate 5,400,711 downwards.
GGCGTTCAGGATATGCTGTATCCTTGGTGAGTCAATATGAAGTCGAGCAGTTTCTGGAGACCGAGAGGCACCTTGGTAGTAGCAGCTTTTCTCCTTGCTTGTCTTTTTGGCATTTTGTATTGAAAGACTGTAGAGGCCATGTTTCTAAAGCTTGGCTCTTATCAACTGCTTCTGCAGGCAAAAAAATTAGCAAGTGTCAGGCAGATGAGTCCCAAGTCAAAATGCTAAAGGAGTGTGTATCAGACTCGAAGAGAATTGCGCTAAGGGTATGACACTCATTCTTTGACATCACCACGTACTTTTTTTTGCAAATGTCAATATTTCCCTGTCGCTGGTGCTTGTTGCAAACCTTATAAAGAATGATGCAGTCATTTTGTTCAACTTTTATGCATTCATTTTAAGAAACCTTTTTTTCACGGTCTAAATTACATGATCACCTGCTTTATGTTGAAGGAATCTGGTGGCCACAGAGAGATGCGAGATGAAGAGGAAGAGGAAGAGGAAGAGTTGGAACATCGTGCTTATAAAAGACGGAGGTTCTGGAACAAGTCCAAAAGACGATAATATTTTTGGTTAGGAGGTAACTTGCTGCTGCCATGAGCATCTCTTGAGTTGACGTGGTGTGATGCTTTTGATTCTAGTAAGTAGCAACATGACAGCGGCGACACTTTTTCGACACATTTTCCGTCCTTTCAACCTTGCACAATTCATCAATTATTTCTCCAGAGTTACATTTGCAAATCCTCAGTTCTAGCACTGAAATGATGTATAGTGTATGCTGCGAATTGCGGATGTTTATACTCTTGCCCTGCCTGTACACCCTACAGCAGCCTGGACCATGGCCAGTGGGTTCCCCTTCAGCACACCCTTGAGGATCTTCAGCTTCCCCGGCGTGTATGGTGGATACCTGGCCTTCGCCTCGCCGAGGAAGTTTCGCTCCAGGACGGCCTTCTTGTGGGTGAAGGCTTCAAAGCTGAAGGTGCCATGGTAGGCGCCCATGCCACTCTCCCCAACTCCTCCGAACGGCAGGTGCTGATTTGTCAGCTGCAATGTTGCAACCAATTTATAAGGAAGTGAGCGTCCATCAGTTATGAAAGAAAATAAGATGCGCAATTCAAAAACACTTTTCAGTTGAGATTCTGTGCAAATGTAGCGTACGTGGATGCTGGTATCGTTGAATATCATCCCTCCTGCAGAAACGTTTCTCTCAAACTGGCGCTTGAGCTTGCTGTCCTTGCTGAAGAGGTAGGCTGCCAGTGGCTTGGTCATGGAGTTGATCAGAGCAAAGCTCTCATGGATCTTGTCAACCTAGAAACAGCAATATAAAGAACAGAGTGAGGTTAAAAAAACACCAAAAGCTGCATACCAAGGAATCCAGCATAGCTAGAGGACTTATTGTTTAATGCATCAAAACATTATGATTACATGATAATGCTTATCTTACCGTGATTATAGGAAGCAAAGGCCCAAAAATTTCCTCCTTCATGATTGCCGAATCAAGTGGTACATCCAGCAACAATGTTGGGGCGATCTTGCTGCAACGCAATGAAAAACGATGTGAAAGATCAGCTAGCCACGTTTGTGATTCTGAATTCATCAGGCAGATGTCAACTTGATGTAGTAAAATGCACTCACAGCTGCTGTTCATCACTCTGGCCACCAAAGACGATCTTATCAGATACCATCTCCTCGTCCATGAGTGCCTTCAATCTATTGAAATGGTTGGAGTTCACGATGCGTGACAAATCCGCCGACCGCAGCAGGTCCTTCCCATAGAACTTGTCCAACACTTTCCTCAAGGAATCCAGCTATATATTCACACGTTAAGAACCAGAACATAGTCAGTTAGACCTGAATTCAAGATGTTTCTGAGTAGGCAGTGTTCATGTCATTTCTTTTTACCAGCTTTGGTGCAAATGACTTGGTGGTTATGATGTAATCCGGTGAGATGCAAGCTTGGCCGTTGTTGCAACCCCACTTGCCGGCAGCGATCCTCTTAGCAGTAACCTTCAACGTTACAATCACAAGATATTGGTGTCATTCCATCTGTACTATGAATCTTGGGACAGGGCATGATGTTCAAAAAACTGAGATTTATACCAGTCAAATTAAGAAAGTTTGAATCTCACCATCTACAGTATTGTTAATTTTATAATTTCCTATAAAACAGTAGCCTTTTTTTCAAGAGATTTTTAGCAATCTAGAGAAATGAGATGTTTACATGGAGATCGATGTCGGAATCGACAACAACAGGGCATTTTCCACCGAGCTCCAAGACCACGGGCGTCAGATGCTTTGCAGCAAAGGACATCACGATGCGCCCTACCTTGCTGTTACCTGCAAATTTTATCATAACAAGACAACAGGAGACACTTGGTCATGTAAGAAGCTCACTCAAACTCAACCCAAGCTTCATCGATGGCAGAGAGAGACGGCCGGAACCTGTGTAGAAGATCTTGTCCCACTTCTGTTCCAGCAGTGCGGTTGTCTCTGCGATGCCACCCTCGACGACCTTGATGCATGAGCTGTCCACATAGCGTGGCAGCAGGTCGGCTAGCAGCGACGAGGTGGCCGGCGCTATTTCCGACGGCTTCAGCACCACGGCGTTGCCGGCGGCGATAGCGCCGATGACTGGGTCGATGGCCAGCACTGGTACAATTCAAAAATCAGTATTAAGTGGTCAGAATTACAATTTATATAGCTTATTAGTGAAGAGTAACTCGGTAGCATGTAAATTCGCCTAGGTATTATAGTAACTAAACTGCATCTGAACAAAAATGTGTGTCAGAAAAAACAGAGACACGCATGGCATGGGTGGTTGGGGCCTTCTATAAATTCAGAGCAAGTACTATTAATTTCTCCTTGCCGCTTGTGATGTGCTTGTTACTCTCAGAGAGTTGAGTTCCGAACAGTAACTCTGAAGCAGCAAGTGATCAGATAGCGATGAACAGATCAGCATTTCTTCTCAACTCTCCTTTCTGTCGTTAGACACACACCCCATTGGTTGGGACGACGATCAGGACGAATGCCATGCCAAACGCATGACCCGACGCGTTGACATCACATTGAACTCGACCGATCCCTGTCTCATGATCTCTAGGGTCCAGACTCGTCTCAACTCTGTCTATCTTAGATGGGGATAGGGATGCACACGAATGGCATGCGTCTACTAAGAGGAGTGCCAAATGTGTGGTGCCCGACCAACCAACCTGTCTATCTCCCTTCATTACCTCCGGTGGTTGAACGATCGGGTCATCTTAGCATCGTATTAATGAACATGGTTTTCAGTCAAACAGTATTAATTTATGATTTGATTGAGCAACTGGGGTTGCTTTGCAAGCTTACGGAAAGGGTAGTTCCAGGCAGAGATGACGAGCACGACACCCAGCGGCTCCGCGGTGACCCTAGCTGTCGATGGGAACGTGAGCAACCCGGCGGGGACCTGAAAGAAGAAGTGACTGATATTGTTACTAAAAGTCGAGCGATGTGCATTCATTCCTGCTGTTGGTTTCGAATTTGGAGGGAGTGGTTTTAGCAAGGCTTCAATGGATCAAGTACTGGGAAACGTAACCACTCAGTCCGAAACAAGTAGTGGGATGAGAAGGACCTCACGGTGCACTGAGGTGGTGACAAAGCTATACTAGAACGAGCCGATCGAATTCATAGCTGCAGGACCAGATGGCGTGAGCTGAAGTGAATTCTGGAATGTGATGGCCAAGCGCTTTGAAAATAATAGAAGTTAGTAAATGAGGAAAATAACTAGAGATTTGTCATGTGGTATGTCAGTAATTACTTGCTGAATATATTAATAAAACACACTTGATCCTAGGACCGAGATAACATTCCAGTCAAACATTTAGAACTTTTTGATTATCAACATATCCATAATATATGTCAACTGGCAGAAATGATATATATGCATGTATTTGTCTTGAAATGTATTTCCTAATAGAAAATAGTGCTGAAGCTACAGTTTACCATGTCGTTATCCAAACACATGAAGCATATATTTGTGATAGAAGGGGGAGCAGCAGAAATTGTCTGTATGATGTTTTGATTTGGTCTAAACAAAATGATCAAAATACATCACGTAGCATTTTTTAGAGTATAATTCTGCTGGGAGCTTAATGTATCGCTCTCCCCTCCTAAAATTCCTTCAAAGTTCTTTGCATCTCAAGCATGCCATAAAAAGGGTTCAATTTAATTAGAAACGCGCAGCGTCAGGCTCCAATGCAACTCTAGAACGCAAAGACGCATCACGTACATACGCCGTCTCCAACTATTGACGATTTGACGTACGTAATATATGCTTCTATTCTATTTTTATAAGATATTGGCAACACAGCAGATTAATCACCAGTGACGAACAGATCGATTTCACCTTGATGATCTGCAACTGGCTAGCTAGGAGCTGATGAGGATGTACTGCCATATATACCGTACCTTTTTGGGTTTCATCCATTTCTCGAGATTCTTGAGCGCAAACTTGCAGGATGATGTGACCAGCGATATCTGCATCATATCACAAACAAGCAGGACATACATATCTAGTCATCTCAGGTCGTCTCTTCTACGAATCATCCTTCAGCACGTCATACTAGCAATAAGTACAGTTTGCAGACCTCGTGGACGTAGGACTCGGTGCGAGGCTTGGCGAGGTCGGCGCGGAGCGCGGCGCAGATCTCGTCCTCCATCTCCGCCGCCATCCGCAGCAGCCCACGCAGCTGCGCCGCCCGCCACGCCGCCGGCCGCGTCCTCCCCGACGCGAAGCTCGCCCGGAGCCGCTCCCTCGCCTGCGCCGCCGCCGTCACCGCCTCCATGATATGGCCTCGATGCTAGCTAGCTACTATAGCTGATTATTCATCAGTATAATAGCCTAGTGGTTAGTAATTTGGTTGCCGATTACTTCGCGGCAACACCATGAAACAAGGGGAGGAGGTTAGGAGGAGGGCGTACGTACGTAAGAGGCGCGGGAGGGAAGGAAAGCTGCTGCCGCTTGTTTTCTGTTGGGTTGCTGCTTTTTATAGGCGCTTCAATATGGAAAGATGATCGTTGCTGCTTGTGCAATTATTTCGAAATGCAATGCATACATAAATATTCATACGTGCACATATACCCACCTCTCTTAATAATGAATAAATTGAAAGGAATGCAAGCATGCACCGGTGCTGATTTGAAGGCGGACAGAACCTAACCAACTAAGCATGCATGGCTCATTTCGTGAAGCTTTGCAAATTAATGTGTAGTTTGGTGGTGTATAATAATATAATTTGCTTTAGTTTTAATGAACAATTATTTTAATGACACATGCCCATAATTAGTGTATAAGTTGTACCAATATATTCGTATTCCAAAGTGTTTTGGATTTTGTAGCTACTGACGGTATCATAGAGAGAAATTGAATCCCACATAATATAATTTTGGAGATCTTTTCGTACCAAACTAAGCTCTACAATAATGTACAAAAGGAGGTTATATATTTTTGTAGGAGTGTAGAATGGACATATTATATATATAGATGTCGCTTTATCACATTTACGTCTTAAGATCCAAGAATAAAGGCTAATTGTGTTTTGATGGACACGTAACATACCGGTATGGCGGTATCGGAAAGCTACATTAAGAAAACAGCAGGACACGGAAAGCAGAGCTGTGTAGGGTAGGACGTACGTGCGTGGACACAGTGCCACCACAACTTTCGCATGAGATGGTCGTGTCATGTTTGCATCGTCGGCGCTAAAATTCTGAATTGTTGGGCATGTCCAAAACTATTGTTGTTTATCTAGGAAAAAAAGCCGGCCGGATATATATACCTCAGGATCCAAGTTCTAAAATCACGTACACCTAGCCGTATAGTATAATTATTAAGTTAATAAATCCATCACATGATTTGGATATACGTGATAATGGTGCTTGAGCTAATAAACTGTGTACTCAGATGGCCGTATGCAATATAATACGTACTTTACATATTGTTCGGGGTAGTGTCATCTTGTGTAAACTAATTACTGGTTAGTATCATCTCTCATGGATGCTTGGTTTGGTTTGTCTCAGGCCCTCTCCAACAAAATCGCACCACTAGCGTGTGTCTGTGAGAGAGAAGGACGCCGTGAAACATGCGAGATATGCGACTATCGCACCACTAGCGTGAGGTTTTTGCACTGTTCATTGATTAAAATAATCTTCCAGCTAGGGATATTTGAGATCTCCCCTTGTTGCAGTTGCAGGAGGTCTCACCAAAGCACAGCACATACAGGGATGAATGTACACATACGTGCGAAACACGTGGGTGTCTACATTAATTAATTGATATAGTTGACAGTACGGGCTTAGACGGCTGCCTCGTGCTTCTTTTCGTAAAGCCAAATTCAGATGCAGAGTTGGCGAGAAATACTGAAATAAAACATGGAAAATGGGAATACCAAAACGAAAAGGACATGATTGGCTGGAGAGCTTGCATAACAGTTTGGGCCGGGGTGTTCTGGTTCTCCACACTAGAGGCCCAGGAATGTAGAGCTTGGCCCGCACACACACATGTATCTTGTGACATTCCGTCGATTAATCGGATGTGTTTAGCCTCGTGTCAACAAGAATGCTAGGATGGGGATGAGTGATTGCATAACTCCTAACCTTGCTTTTAAAAAAAGAAACTATACTTATGCTTTCGATTATTATTTCCAAACATAGACGTGAACCAAACAAACTCTGTTCCCTAACCAATTGCAATCGGGGCGCCATCTGATAGCGTTAAAGGATTCCATCTCTGTTCCCTAACCAATCAGCAACTGGTGGTGGTGATTAGTGAGACCCCACGGAGCATCAAAAGCGCAGGCCTCTCTGCACACTGCTTCCACACTTCTCCGGGAAAATGGAAATCGACCGATCTGGGCCAGCAGAGTCGCTCAGTCAGGTCAGGTGTACCAACCGCATGCGCACCGGCCTCCATCGACCCCATTGCTCGTGGCCATTGATTTCATCGATCGACGTGTGGTGGTGGTGTCAGTAACGGTTACGGCAACTGACTAACCGACTGTCCTATATACTGTACACAGCAGGCAATTTCTCCATGAATTTGGCGGCCAAAGACATTGGGTGTGCCGATGCATGGCGAAAATTAATTTGGTTGCTCGTGTCTACCGGAACCTAAAACCCTAAAACCCTGCAGAATATAGGACTCCATTGTGAATAGAAGCTAGCTAACCATTTTTTGCATGGAGTTCATCACGTCATTTGCATGGAGCTCAACGTCATCAAATACGTGCGTGAAGCCAGGAATGCCAGAGTCAAGCTGCATGTATACGTGCGTGCATGACGATCAAGAAGCTAACAACTGCATAGGCTAGTATATACCCATAGTCTCGAGCTTAATCTTGAGCCGGGCAACCAGCGCATACAGATACGCCTTCACGGCAAGCAATGTATAAACACGTTTAAGCAAGCATGTCGGCCATCCAATTGCTAAGAGGCCTATGGGCTGCTCAAATACCAATTGGTCCCCAGAATTTTATTATAGATGACCAATCGGCTGTCCAGCAGCCGATAGCCGCACATCGGCCACTGAGTGGCCGATAGGTCACTGAATGATGCATCTATTTTCCATAGTTCTTGAATTTTACCACTTATTTTTACAATTTTCTAATGAAATAATATTATTTTAGAAAAAAAGGGAATTATTGTGCCATAGTTTTGTTTTCTTTTTATAAAAGTTCATTCAGATGTCAGAGTTTTGGTTGACAAGCTCTGGAAAAGTAACACTTAGCTTGACATCAACAGGAACAAATTACATATGTGGTTATCAGAAATTAATCAATTATAACGTACGGCCATTGTAAGTAAATAAAATGCACACTAAGCAATTCTATGATAAAAGAGTGAAAGGCAACCTAAGAAGTTTATGCTCATCATAACTATTGCGACAACAATAGCAACATCTTCAAATGTTGAAGTGAACAGACTATGGAGGTACTCTAAAGGACTTTTTCCAGTGCATTTTCATCATCAAATATAACAAGTTTCTCAGATGAAAGAAAGTACAGGTACATGGGAAGTTGCCAAATTCATTATTCATTTACAGGAAAGGAACTGAATTTCTCCACTATATCATTCATGCTCGGTCTCTGGCTCCTCTCTTTCTCCATGCACATAGCAGCCACCTCCAGCATCAAACAAACCTCTGAGTGCACAATGTTGCCATTCAATCTAGGATCCACAAAACCAGTAATCCATGACCAGTCACCAGATTTCAACTTCTCTTTTATTGTCCATACTAACTGTCTCATAGCAATCTCTGCATCACCAGTACCACTTGCTGCCAACTCGAATGCTCTACGCCCTGAGACTAATTCAAGAAGCACCACTCCATAGCTATACACATCCACCTTTTCATTTATGGGAATGTTGGAGGCCCATTCCGGAGCAGCATAGCCTCTGGTCCCATGAACCTTTGACATGTTTGGATCTGTTCGATGATCTCTCTGTAACAGCTTTGCAACCCCAAAGTCGCTGATCTTGGGATCAAAATCATGGTCCAGGAGTATGTTCTCAGGCTTAACGTCACAATGGATGATCCAATCCAAACACTCATGGTGAAGGTAAGCCAACCCTTTTCCCACACCAACTGCGATCTTGTACCTCTGATCCCATTGCAGTAGTCCCTGGTTGCCAAACAAGAACATGGCCAGTGATCCATTGTCCACATATTCAAAGACCAGCAACCGGTGCTTTCGTTCTGAACATACACCCCATACTCTCACCAAATTCATATGGTAGATTCGCCCAATCACACTGACCTCTGTCTGGAACTCGTCTTCTCCTTGTTTCACATCTCCGAGCTTCTTTACAGCGACTATGCGTTTGTCACGTAGAATACCCTTGTACACAGAGCCATATCTCCCATGACCAAGCTGGTCTTTGAAATTCTTAGTGGCCTCCCTCAGTTCCTTGTAGGTAAAACTACGGAAATGATCTGTCACCATCCTGTAACCTTCCTCCGCTGCCCAAATCTCTGATTGTGTTGATTGTTTCTTTACAATGAACCACCAGCCGAACGCAATGAAACAAACTTCTATAAGAAAGAATGCTGCAAGGAACCCATAGTAGTAGTGCCATGTCGTAGCTTTTCCACCATTACTGTGTGCATCAGAATCAAATGATAGGACTTCTACTTTTGTGTTGGATGAATTGCAATCAAGGATTTCACTATTTTCATGAACATATGAAATTGTTTTAGATAAAAGGTTCTGAGGAACCTTGAGGTGTGCTGTGCCGGGATAACCTGGGACGGTCTTTCCATTTAAGAGAACAGACTTCAAGTAGCAGTCATTGCTATCTAACTTGTACTCAAAAGCTAGGCAGGAGCAGGAATTCAAGCACTGAATCCTGCAAGCATCCAACGATGTCATCGGGATGTAATCTAGATCAGAGCCCCAGAAGTCAGTCTGAGGAAGGCTCACAAAGCCCATTTGCTGATCACTACCTCTGCAGGAGATGTTGAATGTTGGTTTGCAGCCTTTGCTCCAGTCACTTGGATCCCTGACCACATAACCAGGAGGACAGAAGCAGGCTGCAGCTGGTGTGTAAACACAAACACCATTCCAACCACATATACCATGTATTTCACAAGGCTGAGAGAAAGCCATCCAAGAAACCGACCAGCTCCCACTGCTGTCATTCAAGCTGTAAAGCCTAAGATTGCCATCGTAATCCAGTGTTAATCTCCTTTTAATCCCTGGGCCCCAATCTGATGAAACAAAGCTTGTGTTGTCACTTGCTATAAACTGCCCCAGGTTATCAAGAACACCTCTTCTACTTCTATTATAACTAATCCTGTAATTCAGCCAGCTACTGAAGTCCGGGTTAGGCCAGTAGAGATTAGAAATCTCTGGCCCATCATAAGCAAGTGACAAAATATAACGGTCATCGAAGCGCAAAGTGTAGTAGCTTGAAGGGCGTGAGAGATCGGTTGATACCAGCTTCGCGGTGGCTGTCACCGGTTGTGTCGGTAGCAGTGTGTCAGTCGGATGGTCAAAGCTCTGCCAGAGGATGTTGCCACCTTGATCCCTCATAACAAGGTTCCCAGAATCCATGAGCTCTGCATGATCAGCTCCTTTTGAGCTCGTGTTGGTTTGCCACACAACTGTGCCGTCGTAGTCCGTTAGAACCAAGGTACCATGCTTGTTCAGCACGATCTTTGATCCACTCCCATGCACAGGACGATCACGATTTGCACTCCAAGCAATGGTTCTATCGGCTGAATTGGTGAACCAGATGGATATGGTGAAGGCAGTGGATGAAATGTTGTAGAAGCCAAATGAGAAGGTGCCATCGGGTGACTGTATGATCTCAGAGGCATGCTCCACAGAGAGGGAGGAGCCTTTCTTCAGGTAACTTGTATGAGCAAGCCCACCAGTAGTACTAGCTGTAATGGCAAAGGTCAAAAGGAGTGCAAGGATTAGCATCAAGTAAGAAGTAGCCATGAGAGGCATTAGCAGGGCAAGAGAAGCAGAGCAGCATAGCTGGAGGAGAGGAGTCACATATGTATATGATTTAAGAGGTCCCAGCTGTGTCATTAGTCATTACGCAAGCCCAGGCCACGAGATAAGGTAGCTTAATCAAGAATGATAACTGATCGGCTGGCAATGACTGAAAGTTCAAACATGGTACAAGAAAAATAGAGGTTGTGTTCAACGTGGATAATATTCCTTGACATGCTCCCACTGTAGTCTGAAGAATGTAGAGCGATTAAGTTTAAAAATCAATAAGAACGCATTTGACTTGACTAGTCTGCTAACGTGATCAACTTTTTAGTCTAGGTGAGAACTGGAACCTGGAGGGATGATATGGCCCAAACACCAGGCTTTAGCCACCAGTTAAAATATCTTAAACATTGGCAACAATAGAATTGACAGTTGTATCATATGCAACAGTTCCTTTTATCTGAACCAATTATTCAATTTTTGATTTCTCTTATCTTGTCAAAATGCTCCCATTACTACCTTTGTTTTTTCTTCTCTTTTGGCATTCAGTGTTTAGTTAGCCAGCAAGCCATAAGTTGAGAGGAACATTGTACACCTGGAATCCATTCATTCCCTTTGGGCCTATCGCGATGAGGCTTTGATGGCCACTTCATGGTAAATCTGAAGGCAAAGTCAGCACACTTCATTAATCGTTATCCACAGCAGCTACACTGATTCTCCATATAAACACACTCCTGCAGGGGGGAAAAAAGGGAAAGAAAACATAAATTCCTTTGCAAACATTCCAACATTATTAATCACGTGATCATCTGTTGATGCAAGTTCCGTGAAAATTTTGTTGGACAGCAGCGGTTGAAGTTGAAGTTAGAATAATACTTTGCCGGTAGTATGGACTCAACATGCATGGTATACCAAATTAGGCGAAGACAACTCCACGCAAGCACAAGATAACAGTGATGATGTTGAAATGAAAGGATCAGCGTTGAATTAACAAAGCGTAAGATGTCTGGATGCACTGAATTCAAACGTCTGACCAGCACAGCAAGAGAGTTTACCTGTGTGTAACGCAGCATTCAGACGCTCCACGTGCAGCTTATCGCAGCATCTTGCTTCAGGTATTCAACCAGCTGCACAGGCGAATGGAACGAAAACCCAGCATGCGCCACACATTGAATTGGAATACCAGTGACAGTTCGGTGGAATTCATGGCGAGGAGTTGGTGGTGTCCCCCCTCAAGAGAAGATGGAGCGAGAAGCACTCACACGGAAACAATCTGAATCGAATGGGCATTTTGCTCGAAGTAGAACCAATCCCTGAAACGCGGCCGGGGGGAGGTGGGGACTGCCGGGGGCGAGAGCGGCGACTGAGGCAGGGGTCGCGTCGCGTTTGTGGCTTGCCGTTCTGAGAGGGCGCGGGCCTCCCCAGTCCCCACCTCGGCGCTCCGATCCTCGACCAGACATCGCTACCACCCGAGAGCTGCGGCATGCGGCAGTGTGGGTGCTTGGCGGCGGTGTGGGTGGGTGCTCTCGATGGGGGGACCGGCGGCCGGATCCCTGGAGAGGTGGAGAAACCGTGGGCGTGGGCACGGCGAGTCGCCGGCGGGCAAGCACAGAGCAGGCCAGGCTCCCTCGGGGAGTCGGGGGGAGACGAACGTCAGGCTATGGGCCGTGTCGTTACTAAATAACTGGGCCCAAATTCGCCGGTTAACCAATCAACAATCTGCTGCGGCCCGCTCACCACACCATTTTGAACCCATGAGGCCATGACGATCTGAATGGCCCACATTGCTTTAGCGTTCCTCTCACGCACGAGCGAGGGAGTTCCTTTTATTCTCTTCTTTTATATATAGTTCTCCTCGAGATCCATAAAATTTCAAAGCGACATCTAGATACTTCTCTTTTTAAGTGGTTCATACTTCATTCTATGTGAGAATCCAAGTCCATAAATGGACTAAAAGTGAATAAGAACTTGAGAGAGTTCAAGGACTTATAATGTCTTTTACTCATAACTATACCTGATCATGGGCCGTCCGACCCGACCCGCCCGAAAAAAACCCGACCCGACCCGAGCACGTGACGGGTCGGGCGCGGGCCAGTTTTTTAACCCGAAACACTAAAAAAACCCGACGCGACCCGAAAAATTACACGTGAAACCCGAAACCCGACCCGAACCCGGCACAACCCGACCCGACCCGACCATGTCACGGGTCGGGCGCGGGTCAACGATTTTGACCCGCCAACCCGACATGACCCGACCCGAACCCGACACAACCCGACCCATGATCAGGTATACTCATAACTAACAGAAGGTGCTACATGCACGCGTTTTAAAAAGTTACTAAATTAGTGATACAGTCAATATGGACTTTTTAGATTATAATCTAGAGCGTTCGATCATCATAAAATTTGACGGTGTAGACATTTTCAGAGTAAGATGTAAGATTTGTATGACCGTCAAATCCGTCGTCCTTTTAAGTATAGATAGATGTAGAGTTACCTCTAAATATGTATGTTGGAACTCGTGACCATTTATTTACACTAGCGGAAGGGCACGTGCCGCAGGCACGTGTTTCAAAAAATACTAATTTAGAGATGTAGTTAATATAATCTTTTTAGATTAATTTAGAGCGCTCGATCATCATGAAATCCGACGGTATAGGCTCAAAGGTGAGATGTAGTCAAAATGAACTCTTTAGATTAATCTAGAGCGTTCAATCATCATAAAATCCGACGGTGTCGGATATAGATGACAATGGACGAAACGAAAATTGACGACGGACGAAACAAAAATTTCGTCGTCCTTTATAGTATAGATGTCAAGCTATGGTAAACTAAACACATGTCAAACACACACGGAGGTATACGATGCAAAAGGAAAATTATACAGTTTTCGACAGCGCGCGCTACAACCATGGAAGCCGGTGGTGCTCAACGTGTCGGAGGAAACGCCGGTGGCCGGGGTATTACGGGCCGTGGACACTGAAGAGGAGACGCCGGCGGCGGCAGAACAGGTCGTGACACCGTATGAGGTGTCCGCTCCGGCGGGGGGCATCGACTACGACAAGCTGATTAACCAGTTCGGATGCGAGCGCATCGACGCGGCGATCGTCGACCGCATCAAACGCCTCACGGCCCGCCCGCCGCATCGGTTCCTCCGGCGAGGGATCTTCTTTGCCCACCGGTACGGTGACGCTCTCAAAACCATTGTTGTCGTCCCCCCAATCTGCAGCTGAAAACGCGATTTTTTTACAGTTGATCAGCTATCGTGCATTTGCAGATCTTAATACTCTTTCAAGTTTTATATAAGCAAAATAAACTAAATTATTTTGCAATTTATTGAGAATTGCTGATGATTTGCTCGTGCGGACTGAACTATCACTGACGGTTTTGTTTTCTTGTGTAGGGATTTGAACACCATCTTGGACCTCTACGAGGCCGGGGAGAAGTTCTACCTGTACACTGGGAGGGGGCCCTCATCCGAGGCGCTGCACCTCGGCCACCTCATCCCCTTCATGTTCACAAAGTAAGCATTGCTCCCAAACTGTGTCTGTTGCTTCTCCGATATAGTGATATGTTCTTGATATATATACACTGCATTGCACAACCGTACCAGAACAATGTTAGTGTATCCAGAGTTCCAGATAAAGTTTTCAAGTCGGTTACACTAAAACCGGATTTAGATGTTTCAGCGTCCACAAAATAATGCTAGATCCAAACAACCCTTAATCAGTAGCATGCTGCAGAAATTGTCGGTTTTCATAGCCTATGTGCTATCGATCTATCTGTTATCTACACTAAGAAAGTGCATTCTTTGATAAGTCTTGCATTCGATATGAATTGTTATTGTGTGAGAACCTGAATAGTGTTTATTAACAATCAAGATCATCTTGTTAGGTATTTGCAGGATGCTTTCAAGGTGCCCCTAGTGATACAGCTAACTGACGACGAGAAGTTTTTGTGGAAGAAGGAACTTAACTATTGCGGAATGTAAACGGCTTGCCCGTGAAAATGCCAAAGACATTATAGCCTGTGGATTTGACATTGAAAGAACTTTCATTTTCACAGATATCAACTACATTGGACGGTAAGTTTACTCTTCTTCACTGCTGTCTTAACTAATAAATTGAAGTGGAAGTTTTTGAATGGTCTTTTTTTTGTTTACACTAATCAATTGAATGCGTGCTTTTATTCTTATGGTTCTTTAATTTATTCAATGGTAAACTAATAACCAGCTATCCTTCTCTTACAGGGAATTTTATGAAAATATGCTTCAAGTTCAGAAACGTGTGACATTTAATAAGGTGAGAACTGTTGAACTAAGATCAATATCTGTGAATGCTACAGAGCCTGTGTCACTTAACTCCAAGCACTACCGTTTTATAATACTCTTACTCATAAATGACAGCTTAAACCGTTACTTGGAATTACTCCAGAGGATCACATTGGCAAGGTCATCTTTCCTTCTGTGCAGGCTGCTCCATCGTTCCCTTCATCGTTTCTGCATTTGTTTTCTGGCAATGACCAACTGCGGTGCCTTATCCCATGTGCAATAGACCAGGTAATAATATCTCATCTTATTATCTCGGCATAATTGGTTCTTTATCCACTTGCTAGCATACTGATAGGGTGTGTTTGTTGCTTGGGCAAAGGCTAGCTATCCTGGTTTGGATCATGTCCTCCAATATTCAAAATATGGACAATCTTTTTAGCGAACTATTATATTGAAAGCATGTCTGATATTTTCATTAAAGGTACTGGAATGTCGGCACATATCTGTGCTGGGTTGGCAGTTTGAGTTGATTAACTTTATGTGCAGGATCCTTACTTTAGGATGACTCGTGATGTTGCTCAGAAAATTGGTTTTCAGAAACCTTCATTGATTGAATCAAGATTTTCCCTGCACTTCAGGTACTTAGTTTGGGATTTTAACACTGAATAAAAGAGCTGGTACGGTGCAACCTGACCAGTTTTGATTAACCTGCTCAGTTTTTTTTTTTGTTTTTATTTTAATGGTCATAATATCAGGTGCTTTAGTTTATGCGGTTTGCTTTATTTCCTTCTTACAGGGGGAGAACACTAAAATGTCAGCCAGTGACCCGAATTCTGCAATATATGTGACAGATAGTTCTAAACAAATAAAGACAAAGGTTTGTCCTGCTGATCTATGTTTTCATATGAAACAATATTTATTACCCAACAATAACAGATTTTAGTAAAACATTGAAATATGGTGAACTGTTCATTGGATTTTGCCAAGTATCTTGTAGCTCTATTCTTTCATATGCTTAGAAAATTTCTTTCCATCATTTCACAGGTGAATAAATATGCTCTCTCAGGTGGTCAGGACTCCGTGCTGCTCCACAGGAAACTTGGAGCTAATCTTGATGTAAGCCGCTCTCCTGTTCATGGACACTATTGAATGCCAAATTAGCAGCTTGAATTATGCTCTGCATTCATGAACACTAATGAATTAGAAGGCTGTTTCTTGATTAAGCCTTCCATGTCACATTCATGGCTAACATGCTGGAGATCGTGATCTTCATTTCTATAATCCACCTATAATATTCCAATTAATTCCTGTATTTCTTATAAGAAACAAAAAAAAGTTGATTGGTGATTCACATCTTATTCAGGTGGATGTCCCAATCAAATAACTAAACTTCTTCCTTGAAGACGATGATGAGCTTGAGCACATAAAGAAGGTGCACTTTTCATGCCGAGTAGCTAATAAATCACACTTCCATTATGGAGCTCTATCCATTATGAAACTCATTATCTAGTATGAAACTCAACACCAGGAATACAAGGAAGGAAGGATGCTAACTGGTGAAGTGAAGCAACGACTTGTCGAAGTTCTATCTGAGCTGGTTGCTACACCTACACGTCAGAGAGCTAGAGCCCAAGTGACAGAGGAGGTACATGAGCATATAATGAATGTTTCGTTTGATGATTTATTAATCTATATCGTGTGTTGCACAATTGGATGTGTACGTTTTCACTGCTACTCGGCCTGTTGTGCAGATGGTTGATGCATTCATGGCACAAAGGCCTCTTCCCAACATGTTTGTGGGGGGGGGGGGGGGGGGGGGTGCTCTTTTTTGTTTGCCGTCAGCAAGCCCTGTAGATCTAACCTTGTAAGTGATATATATTTTCGCTTGGTTAGTTAGTTTGTGTATCAGGCTTGATTTTGCAAGCTAGGATACGGTTTAGCAATAAGTCGTTAGGGACTTAAATTCACAATATGTTGCTATTAGTCCACTATATTATGTGATATGTAGCATAGTTAGGAACTACAATAACTTTTACAGTTAGAGTATGGATATACTTGCTATTTTCTCTAGCTCAGATCTTGAGGGAGCAGGAGTTCCTAGATCTTCTAATGCTGTTGCCATGATGGCCTCTATTCTGACCCTGCTATCAAACGGATATCCTACAAGAATAAAGGAAAAGGAAATGAACTTGGACACTGAAATGCAACATATTTTCTTTTCATTTGTATATATATGGGTAGGTGAATGGGGCTCCATTTATGTTTTATTGAAGTAGTAAATAACTAGCTGTCACACAGGATAACTATGCCGTAATTAGAGTGTTTATAATCTAGTCATCTACACTAGAAATTTACGCTGGGCCAGGTTCTGCAAAGATAGTGCTTAACATTACAAAGAGCAATCATAAGGGTGTTTCTCAAGAATTTCTATTATGTCTACTGGTAAGATGAAGTGCAACATTGTCCACCTCCAATGAAATGATAACAAAACCAAGCAGGTTAAAAATGATCTAAAGGCACATCGCATGATTAGAGTGTTTATAATCTAGTCATCTACACTAGAAATTTACGCTGGGCCAGGTTCTGCAAAGATAGTGCTTAACATTACAAAGAGCAATCATAAGGGCGTTTCTCAAGAATTTCTATTACGTCTACTGGTAAGATGAAGTGCAACATTGTCCACATCCAATGAAATGATAACAAAACTAAGCAGGTTAAAAAGGATCTAAAGGCACATCGCATCCATGATTGCAATGAATTTGACATAAGAAAGAGATACATTGGCATACCCATACCTGTCTTCAAGTTCTGAATGATGCACTGACATAAGGAAGAGATAAATTGGCATACCCATACTTTATGTACTGTATGTAACTTGAAGTCCTTGAAGAAGAAAATTAAGATGGAAAATAAGATCCTTTGTACATAAAGTTTGGTTTTGCATGCATATTTTGAACTTAGCAAGCACTTTCTGTAATTAAAATATGAAGCATGATTTGCGAAATGAGGAAACATTTTCGTGACTTCATGGGTAATAAACTTGAGACTTTAGCTGTTCCAAAGTTTAGTTAATCTGGACTTATTTTGTTTAGGCTAGTTTTTTATCTTAACATAATCTGCAAAAAATTGATAGTTTACTTATGATCTCAGTATTTGACAAACGAAACCTATAGGAAAATTTGTACGCACATGCTACCCATACCGTTCACTACAAGAAAAAGAGCTAACCATGACACCAGCATAAAAGGATGGCCTTAACACAAGAAAAACTGAACAAAGTCCTAGAAACTGTAACTTGGAGAAATCCATACCTGTGAGCACGAAGGACGATGTCTGTTCTGAAGCCACTCCAAGTTACAGGTGGTGTCAACAAAGCTGACAAGGGGGAAGAGCTGGAGGTAGAAGGTGATCTCATTCTGCACCTCACGGAGCTGCTCGGCCTGCTTCCCTCCCATAGAACAGTTGTGCAGGTAGTTACCTTCCCGACAGGACGCAATGAGCAAGTAGGCGTGTCAAAGCGTGTCCTCCAGCTGCTCCACCGGGATCCTAGTCTCTGTGTGCTGCATCAACTGAGTGCTCTGGAGCTGCTGTACAAGGTCCCCGATCATCCTTGCATGCCGTGCTAGCATTTCTACATACACCTTGTGTGCGCTCTCCTGTCCGCGGTACAGCAGCTCCCCCTACACCTGCACAGAGCCGGCGGATGAGAAGAACGCGCCCAACCGAAGTCCGCTCCAAGTCGAGGCATGCCCTTTTTCTCAGACAACACCACTCTTGTTCATGGAGAAGCCGGGGCTGGCTTCTCCATGACCATGACCGCTCTTTGTTCGCGCTCTGGCATTCCTGCTACCTTGCGCTCGTCGCCTCCTCTGTCCCGGGCTCCCCCGGCTCTCGACGGTGAGTAGGTGCGACGCGCGCCTGCGGCAGACACGGCGACTGCAGCGGCGAGGAGGCCCAGGCAAAGGTTTGAGCCCGGCGGGCGGCGGCGCTCCGGCGAGCAAGCGAGCAGCGTCATTAGCGTTCGTGGACCGAGTCAACAAGTCAGTCGAGCTGCCGAGCTCCTACGCCTGCCAAGGTCGATGCTCCAAACGGGCGTTTGCGGCGACGGCTCGCCGGCCGTCGGCGCCCATGAGCATGAACTTCAACTAAGACGGCTACAGAGCCCCGGAACTGGGCCGCCGCGGCCGCCTCCTCTGTCAAGGCACTGGAACACGTCGGCGCCATGAACGCCGCCTCACTGCCGACGGTGTTATTCTTCCTTGAGCTGAGGACGCGGCGCGCGCCAGACGTTCCCGCGCAGCCTCTTCCGCCAGCGGCACAGGCGGCGGCTCCATTACTTGAGCTGTACACTGTCCGCTACCGCAGAATTAACAAGAACGCAACCGATCGACCCAAGCCACGCCGGGCCCATGGTCGTCTCCGTGATCAATCCCATTAGCAGACGTCGTGCTCGGTGCTCGCCGCCGACGTGAACTAGCGTCGTGGTCCCCTCCCCATTTTATCCCCGTCGGAGAGCAGCATGGATTGATTCTACAGGATCCTGTCTCTCTGCAGCAGATTTCCCAGTCCTGTCTATCAGAGATATCGAAAACGAAACGACAATTACTGAGAGAAGTAATCCTGGAGCTGGATGATTCTGACAATAGCGTTTACGCTGGATGCTTGTCGTAAACAATGTAAACGCTGGGTGCTGCTTTTTGACAGCCTGATCAAGATCCGATCCTGGAAAAGTATCCTCCAGCCTGATCAAGACTTAGCCGGACGGCAACCTGGGTCGCCGTCGGCGGCGCTACGGAAGGGTCTTGCCGGTAGCTGCATTTCTACAGACACCTTATGCGCGCTCTCAAGTCTCAAGTCCGCATCGCAGCAGCCCCTACCAAATTCCACGAAGGCGGCGAACGAGAAGAACGCGCCCAACCAAAGTTCGTTCCAAGTCAACGCACACCATGTTCACAGACAAGAGACAACACGACGCGGCCGGGGCTGGCTTCTCCATGACTGCTCTTCGCGCTCTGCCATTCCTGCTACCTTGCGCTCGAGCTCTTCGCCATGGCGGGTGCGACGCGCGTGTGCGGAGACACGGCGGGTGCAGCGGTGAGAGGAGGAAAGGAGCGGTGCCGGACTGCCGGTGGGGTGACGAAGCTCCGGCGGGCAAAGCGAGCAGCGTGGTCGGCGGCTTGGCGCTCATGGACCGGGAGGAAATATGGAGTCCTGGACCCGAGCGAGTCAACGAGTCTGACCGAGGAAGAGGAAGAGACTCGACTGCGATTCAGCGTCGATCCGGGCCGCCCACGTCGCATCGGACGGCGGGTAGGCACCCAGGGGTGGACGGTATTTCAAATACCGTCCACCCCCGGACGGTATTTCAAGCACCGTCCGCCCCCTGGGGTCGCCGGAACGCCATCACCGAGCGCCGGCGAGTCCCGGCGGCGCCCGCCTCCCGCGTCCTTCCTACTGGAACACGTCGGAGCTCGGAACGCCGCCGCGGACGTCGTCGATCGGCAGTGCGCGCGCGCCGTCATCGCAGATGGTGTTCCACCATGACGACGCGGTGCGCGCCGGCCGTTCCCGCGCAGCCTCCTCCCGCGGGCGCCGCCAAACGACGACGAGGAAGGACCGCCGCCGGCGCAGAAGAAGAACGAACGCCGTGGTTTTCCCGACCGCTGGCTAGTCCCGGCGGCCCCAGCCACGTGCCTCCCGCTCCCGCGTGTCCTGACCTTGCTGCCGGGCTGCCGCCGTGAACTAGTGTCGTGGCTCCGTCCCTATTTTAGCCCTCCTGTCGGAGAGAAGCATGGATTTCCCAGTCCAACCTTGGGTTCATCATCTGGCCACTAATGGATAGATTTTAGTGTACCCAATGTCGATCAGATGCCAGTCCATTAGTCCAATCTCAGCAATTAAGATGCGAATCAATATAAGCAACATCAATATAAGAAACTCCGTCAACGCAGCAGGATGAGGGAAAGACTCAAATCCATAATCTAGCAAATTAAATTTCATCAACTGTGAGAAATCTCTAGCCACACAACTGTGCCTGTATGGTAGATGCCAAGTTGTGTAGTAGTACGTTGAGCACAACTGCACAAGCTTAAATTAGTATGCATCGTTAATTAGTATGCCAAGTTGTGTAGTAGTACGTTGAGCACACGAGCACGACGGAGATTTCGGAGGCCTACTCTCCCAACACTCGTGCACGCGGGCGCCGGGACGAGGATGCGCTGCAGATCACGAAGGACGATGTCTGTTCAGAAGCCACTCCAAGTTACGGGTGGTGTCAACAAAGCTGACAAGGGGGAAGAGCTGAAGGTAGAAGGTGATCTCATTCTGCACCTCACGCCCTCACGGAGCTGATCGGCCTGCTTCCCTCCCATAAAACAGTTGTGCACGTAGTTACCTTCCCGACAGGACGCAATGAGCAAGTAGGCGTGTCAAAGCGTGTCCTCCAGCTGCTCCACTGTGCTGCATCAACTGCGTGCTCTGGAGCTGCTGTACAACGTCCCCGATCATCCTTGCACGCCGTGCTAGCATTTCTACATACACCTTGTGTGCGCTCTCCTGTCTGCGCTGCGGCAGCTCCCCTACGCCCGCACAGAGCCGGCGGATGAGAAGAACGCGCCCAACCAAAGTCCGCTCCAAGTCGAGGCATGCCCTTTCTCTCAGACAACACCACCCGGCCGGGGCTGGCTTCTCCATGACCATGACCGCTCTTTGTTCGCGCTCTGGCATTCCTGCTACCTTGCGCTCCTCGCCTCCTCTGTCCCGGGCTCCCCCGGCTCTCGACGATGAGTAGGTGCGACGCGCGCCTGCGGCAGACACGGCTACTGCAGCGGCGAGGAGGCCCAGGCAAAGGTTTGAGCCCGGCGGGCGGCGGCGCTCCGGCGAGCAAGCGAGCAGCGTCATTAGCGTTCGTGGACCGAGTCAACAAGTCAGACGAGGAAGACGAAGGATCCACCCGTGATTTCAGTCGATCTGGGCCGCACGGGTCGCATCGAACGGCTGGTAGGCACCCAGGGGGTGGACGGTATTTGCCGGACGGTATCTCAAACACCGTCCGGCCCCTGGGTCGTCGGAACGCCGTCTCCGCCGCACGCCGCGGCTTGCCCGGAGGCCGGCGAGCCCAGGAGACCTCGCCGCATCGGCCTCCGCCCTCCCCGACGCTCCGTCCCATGGTGGAGTCTATCCGCGAGCTGCCGAGATCCTATGCCTGCCAAGGTCGACGCTCCAAACGCAGACGCTGGCGTTTGCGGCGACGGCTCGCCGGCCGCCTCCGCCGCCCATGAACTTCAGCTACGGCGACTACGCGGTGCGCTCCGGCCGTTCACGCGCAGCCTACCTCCCAAGGGCGGCGCCCAACGGCGACGAGGCAGCACCTGCGGCGGCTCAGTGAACACAGCGTCCGCCGGCGCAGAAGAAGAACGCACCCGAGCCCACGAATCAAGGTAAGCAAGACCAATTAATGCTGCACGTACTGAACTCAAAGAAGCGTAGTTATCCGCTATTGATGACACAATCAGTCGAATCTACAGTTGCCAGTTGACAGTAGCAGCGATTGTACTGCGTACTGAAGGAAGTTCATCCACGAGTAGTGTAATAGTATTGAGGTGTTTCGACTTTAAAACGCATTGCAACAGTGCCGATTGCTGAATTCTACACCACTGCCGCGGCCACCGTCGTCATCTTCCTGCACGCCTCGGCTTTAGCTCCTTCCGCTGCCGCCTGCCTCTGTTCCGGCAGTCGGAAGGGCGTTAGTGTAGAGCGCGCGTGCAGCAGACATGACCCTGTACAACGAGGGATCCATGCGGCGGGGCACGAGTTCTGCAGTGCACAATAATGGATCTGGATTAGCTACCTGCTTAATTACTCATGCAAAACTCGTAATTAGTCATATGCTTTCGATCTGATTGCCATACTTACCAGTTAATAATGTGTAGGAGACGTGAACAGAGTACAGGGAAAGGAACAATGAGTTGGCAGAGAGCGAGTGAAGGGAAAGACAGGTAAGATGGAAGAAGAGTGGTGACGACACTCAGCTACACTGCAGTTACAAATCACAATCAACCTTAGCTTGGTATTTATTCCAGACAGAAGACAGAATGCATCCATGGCTGTTGATGCAGCAGGGTGGAGCTGTATCCCTTGCTTGTGCACGTCCAACGACATAGTAATTAATCATCGGACTTTTGCTTCCGCAGCACTCCAAGAATTGAATTACTTGCGAAATCAACGACCTTGATCCCGCTCCGGCAGATGCTTTCTACCCAAGCTTGGTAAATGTGTATTTTCTACCAAAGGTCAAAGGCTATTGTTTGTTGACATGCCCCCTCTTATTTGTTATTTGACGCTAGCTAATACCGCTTATGCGTAGCAAATGCCACTCCAGACCTGATATCATGAGCCATGAGGTTGGCATGAACGTGGTTACGTGGACAGGGTTGAACATTGTGTGGAATTGTCGGTCGATGAGACCGACGGCACCTCCACTCCAAGTAGCGTAAGGCCGTGTTTAGTTCACGAAAAGTTTTCGTGAAAAGATTTCGGGTATTGATTTTACCAATTTAGGAGTAGTAAATGTAGACGAAAAAGGTGGAAAGTTATATGGATAGGTTGGAAATCTCGAGACGAATCTAACGATGGTAATTAGAGGATAATTAATCCATAATTAGCGGATGGTTACTGTAGCATTACTATTGCAAATCATGGATTAAGTAGGCTCATTAGATTCGTCTCGCGATTTACAGCCCATCCATATAACTTTTCACCTTTTTTTGTCTACGTTTAATACTTCATGCATCTAAGATTCCCCTTTGATGTGATGGGTGAAAAGATTTCGGGTGGGAACTAAACACGGCCTAAGTGCAGAGACCCGCAGATGGTGTCGAGCAGAGCCTGACGGGGATCCTCCTCGAAATTGACGTCGCCGTCGCCACGTCAGTACACCGTGAAACTTGCCAAGCACGCAGTACCTTGTAGCTCTATTCTTTCATATGCTTACAAAATTTCTTTACATCATTTTACAGGTAAATAAAGATGCTTTCTCAGGTGGTCAGAACTAATCTGTGCTGCTCCACAGGAAACTTTGAGCTAATCTTGATGTAAGCCGTTCCCCTGTTCATGAACACTATTGAATGCCAAATTAGTAGGTTGAATTCTGATTTCTGACATTTTCTTGGAAATCGAAGGTTTGATCTAAGATGATACTTGGCTTTGAATGATCAGCCGAAGCCACCAATTCATGCAATTAAGAATTCGAGCAAAGCCATGATCTGGTAGTCGACTGGTGGTACACTACATCGGAATGAAGATCAAGACCCGAGTGCTAGCGCCCATGGCGTTGACCGTGTAGACTTTTGTAATGGCAGAGTCAAATCAACCTCGTGACGCAACAGCCGACGTCTTTCTTCAACTAGGCAACTCTTTGTGTTGTTTCTTTTACAGTTGCTAGTCTTTGTTATTATTTTTGTTGTAATTTTTCTCCTTTTAATAAAAAGTTTGCAAATCTCTTGCCTTCCGATAATAATAATAAAAAACTTTAGACAACGTACACATGGATTGCGTAATTAATTTAATTGGAGGCACCGCAAGAATTGGAACAAAACCATGATCTGGTAGTCGACTGGTACATTAATCTTCTATTATATTAATAAAACATCAACAAAAGGAGCCACCACGTTCGCCGAGAGGGTCTAAAAAATCCTACATTAATCTAAAAAAGAGAAGAATTTAGACCGTTAGATTTTATGAAGATCTAACGGTCTACGTTATTATAAATAAACTATATTATGTAAAAAAATATAATTTCTTATCAAACTTGAAGTCTGTTTTTTTCTTACGTAAAAGTGCCTATTGGTTTCGTACTGAAGTTGGACTCCATCTCTCCACAAACATGCACGTTCTTTGGTTGAGTCCGTAAATAAAGTCCCAACAAACAAAAAGAAAAGGTGACATCTAAAACATGTCTGTTTCTGGTCATGTTAAACAAAAGGAAAAATCGACTAACCCAAAAATCACTTATATCTAACACCACTAATATTTGGGATTTAGAAAATAAGAAAAATGGCATATGATTTGGATGCAAATTGGGAAGCAAAATATCTAAACAAAGAGTACATGTCAAATATAATGGACAAATAATTAAATTAGAAATAAAATGATGAAAAATAATTTTTTTTGAAAGATACACTTTTCCTCATTCTCGGGATCACTACTTTGGTCCCCCTTAATAATGTCGCAACTGCCCATATCCTTCGAACTCACAGCAACCTCTCCCAACTTCGTCGCTTTCCAAAGTTGTCGTATATCAGAGTCGATCTTCTTCCCCATACTCGGGATTGCTACTCAGACCCTTCCTAATAGTGTCCCGGCTATATCCTCCTAACAAGATCAAGGGTAGCACAACAATGAAAATGTTGGTGGCTGTGGCCTACGAATAGGAACGAACCAGGGAGTATAACAATGCAAGAAGGAGATCGCCGCGCCTTTAGCCAATGAGTTAATGAGAGAGAGAGAGCAGTGCCGGATCCAGCAAGGGGGCTCCAGCCCTCCGTACCGAGCAGTGTTATCCTAAACGCTAAACGGTAAATAGTCGGTCACCCTTTGTTTAGCGTTTAGTCCGTTTAAACGGTGTTTAAACGGAGTCAAACGGCCTAAACGGTTTTGCATAGTAACACTAAAACATACATATTTGTGTACATAAAAGTCAAACTTGCTAGAAGTTCTATATATTTGCACATCTAAAAAGTAAGTATTCTACCAAATAATATTTTTGGGAGAAATCTATATCCTACAACAGTTCGTATACTTACGATTTTAATTACTTCGAAGTTCATTATGGTAGTTGTAATCATCCTATTGACTAAATTATGAATTTAATGGTTATTTAACTTATGTAATCATGATTAACTCGAGTGTGTTTAGACGGTTTAGATGATTTTAAACGGTTTAAACGGTCCAGCCGTTTAATCCACCGTTTAGGGCTAAACGACACAGTCGACCTCTGTTTACCGTTTAAACGGTGTTTAAACGGACTAAACGACCGGTTAGGCGAACAGAGGTACCGAGTGCCACCTCCATTAGAGTTAGAACTAAGGGAGGGCTAGAAGAGGAGAAGGTGAGGTAGAAGAAGAAGAAGAAGAGAGAGGAGCATCAGCCCCATAGAACATGCGGCTAGATCACACAGAGAGAGAGAGAGGTGCCAGATCCAACAAGCGGGCTCCAGCCCTCCCTACCAGGTGTCACCTCCATTAGAACTATGGGAGAGCTAGAAGAGGAGAAGGTGAGGTAGAAGAAGAAGAAGTGAGAGAGGAGAAAGAACAGAGCATCAACCCTCCTAGAACACGCGGCTAGATCTGCCAGAGTGAGAGAGAGCAATGCCGGATCCAGCAAGGGGGCTCCAGCCCTCCTACTGGATGCCACCTCCATTAGAACTAAGGGAGAGCTAGAAGAGAAGAAGGTGAGGTAGAAGAAAAACAAGAGAGAGGAGGAAGAACAGAGCATCAGCACCCTCCTCCCCTCGAACACGCGGCTAGATCCGCCATGCGATTTCTGATAGAAAGATGTTTAGATAATATAAAATTTAGAGTGTGACGATAATCACTAAGAAAATTGTGGGAAAACACATTTAAAAACATACAGGAACATCTACAGTTAAAAGAAAGAGAAGATAAAAATCAGCTTAGCTCATATTTCAATAGATTGAAGATGATGACATAGACAAAAACATTGAGTTTTCCATGAAGAAGCTAGCATAGTCGGATAGCAGCATAAAAAAATGAGTGCACAAGCAATGAATAGAAGAGAGGTAGGATCATGGATCTGCTTGAAATGGTTTTTCCCAGCTATACCTCTAATTGTTCTAAGTCCTATGCATAATAGCTCTGAGGAGCTATTTCTAAAGCAAATAAAAAGATGGTGAAGCCGTACAAACCAGCTAGCTAACCTAGCTCTCAAGTGGTGATTTTAAAATTAAGGATAAAAGGATGATATCACCCCCCCGCCCATCATGAGAAAGACAAAGACCGGAGTACCAGCGCCCATGGCGATGACCATGTAGACAGGCCACCGTACTGTGGGAGCTACGGTGACGTAGACGGCAGTCATGAATGAGACAAGCATCGCGAGGCAGGCGAGGAAGGTGAGCCTGTGGCCCCATAAGACTTGGTCTACCACGAACTTGACTGGGTTCTGCCGGGCCCAAAGGAAGCACAGGAGGACGGCGCTAGAGCAGCTCATGGCAATGGAGTTGGAGACGACAAAGACCTTGAAGGCGGCGCGGTGGCTGTGGATAGCAGTGCCATCTGTCTGGTTGTAGCCACCAGGCATGGTGAAGGTGGCGGCGAAGGCGACGGTTGCAACGAGGGCGGCGATGAGAAGCTGGATCTCGACACTCCTGTTAAATTCTTCCTGAACTGAGGCCCTGGCGGCGCGCCCAAATGTTACAGGCGGTATCCGCTGGTTACGGCACCTGATAGCCTCCTGCCGCTTCAGATGCCTCCAGAGATACGTCTCGTACGTATCCATCATCTCACCTTTGATCTCGAGGAGGCTACGCGCAGTCTGGCCGTCGCGGTTGAGGATGCAGGGGTCGATGCGCCGGTCGTTGAGCAGCAACAATGCGGACTGGATGCGCGACATGCTGGCTGCGAAGTGCAGCGGCGTGTTGCCATTCTTGTCAACGTGGTTGAGAATCTCCTTTGGGCGGACGCGCCGGAGCACGCACCTGAGCGCATGCGTCTTGCCGCTGATGACCGAAGTGTGTAAGGCGTTGTGGCCGTTGTTGTCCACCATCTCGGCAACGTCGGGGCAGCACCGCAGCAGAGTCGTGATGGCTTCCGTGGACCCGTAATGCGCGGCGATGTGGAGCGGGGACTGTTGTTCGTGGTTCCTCTTGTAGGCCAGGTTCATCCGCTTGTTAAGCAGTATCTCCACTGCCTGTGCGTGCTTCTTCTGAGCCGCGTAGTGCAACGCATTGTTGCCCTCAGAGTCGGTGAGGTCGATCAGTTCAGGGCGCTTCTCCAACAGAACCTCCACGATACCTGCACCAGATAATACAGTTGATTATCAAGGCTAAATTTGTTGTTAATTAAGATTTCTACATTTTATAGATGGAGCGAGAATCAATATCAAGCTATTTAAGTACAGATCACAGCTTGTAGTTATACGGCATTAATCTTTGTTATCACTATGTGTCGACCTACGTGATTGTATTTGTTTTATTAGGGTTTTGTAAGTTTTATCAAGATTAAATTAGTTTTTTTTCTTTTAAATAATATCATATATATTTTTGGTACATTTGAACACTTTTTACGTATTCATTTCTTTATTGCAAATTCTACCCCTTCCGTCTCAAATTACTATTCGTTTTGACCTTTTTAGATACACATATAGAACGTGTTTGACTCGTGCAGCGGCAACGTAAACGCAAACAGAATGAGAACGCAGTGCAATCGACGGTGTAATTGTTGATTACGCTTTTTGTTTGGTAACACTACGACAACGCTATCAGATACCTCCTCGTCGCGGTTGTCGCATGCCTCATCGTCGCGGCTGTCGCATGCCTCATCGTCGCGGCTGTATGCTTGTCTGATTACCCTAGGGAAGGAGCGGTAACGAGTTTCTACATCTCTGATATTTGATTACGGCGTGAATTGATTACAGAACACGTACTGCAAACAAATGCTCGTAATGGTATTCCATACCGGCCGTAATCCAATTACGTTACATTTCATCTTACCAAACACGTTCTATAGTTTTTATTATGCAGATAGATATACACCATGAGTTAGTACATAGTTTTTTTAACCGAAGTATAGTTTTTCCTATGTATTTACAAAAGCCAAAATAAATAATAATTTAAGATGGGAGAGAGTAAGAAATAGGCTTAGCAACAACTAGAATAAATAAGCTATTTTCATGTCGCTTTTAACCTAACAAGGACCTCCTGCCTAAAAAAAATAATAACAGGAACCTCCTACATGCAAAAAGTAAAAGAATAACAATAACAAGAACCTCCTGCCCGCAAAAAGAAAATAATAACAAGAACCTCGTACACGTGAAAAACAAAAATAATACATGAACCTCTTACCCGTAAAGAAAGTAAAAAAAACAGGTACCTTCTGCTAGCAAAAAAAAAACAACGGAAACCTCGTACCCGCAAAAAAAAGAATAAAAATAACAAGAACCACCTGCCTGCAAAAAATACAATAACAGAAATGTAACACCCTAGAATTTCAAAAGCATTTTAAAATGAATTTAGAAAAAATTTACAATAATTAAAATTAGAATTACTCAATTAGGTTGTGCATTAGAAAAATATGATGCATTAGTTTATTTTCAAATCCAACCATGTGCATATGTTTGTTTTAACCCTAGAATAATTCTAGAGCACAAACCCTATCCAAAAACCCGATTTGAATTTGAAATTAAATTCAAATTCAAATTCAAAACAAAATAGAAAAGAAAAGGAAAAAGTAAAAGAGAAATCTTACCTTGGGCCGAAACCCAGCCGCGGCCCAGCTCCCCTCTCCCTTTCCCTCCGGCCCAGCCCAGCGCGTCGCCCTTCTTCTCTCCCCGCGCGCATGGCCCACGCGGCCTGCAGCGCGATGACGTCGCACTAACGTCATCGTTCCTCCCCCCTTCCCCTTCCTCTCGCCGCCGCGCCCATGCCGGCGCCCTCGCCGTCCGATCTCCTCCGGCCGGCGCGGATGGTGCCTGGGGGCACGAGCACGACGCGTGCCACCACCGCGCCGCGCCAGCACACCACGGGTGCGGCGCCGACCACCCCCCACGGCCCCAGGCGGAGCTCGCCGCCGGGACACGCGGCGCCGCCAGGCACCGCCACGCGGCCGGCGACGGAGAGGCCCGGTGAAGCTCCGGGGCGCCCTCGTTGGGCTATAAATAGCCCGGTGCGCCTCTCCTTTCCCCTCATCCCCTCCTCCTCCTCCTTCCCTCACGCGCACACCGCCGCCGGCGCACTGCCGAGCTCCCGCCGCCGCACACCGGACGAGCCACGACCGGCCACCCTTCCGCACGCCGTACCTCGGTAAGAACCCCTCCTCCTTGAGTGCCGCCTGCTCCTTGCCTCCACACCCTCCCCCGCATGCCCCGCCGGCTTTGGTGCATCGCCGCCGCGCTCCGATGAGCCGCCGGCCAGCCTCAGCCGCTCTCCCCGTGCACGGGCACGCCAGTGCACCTACACTACACCCAGCTCACGTTCGAGCCATCTCCAAAGCCTAAGAACGGCCCTACCCCGTTCTCCCCTCTTTCGCCGCCCGCCGTCCGAACTCCGGCGAGCTCAGGCCGCCGCCTCAAGCCACCCCGCCGCGCTAGAGCATGCCCAATTGCCCCGCTGCGCCGCCCTCTACCCCCACGCCAAACCCTAGACCTCTCCATGGCTTAGAACGGCCGGCACGCCCAGCTCCGGCGAGGCGCTCTGCCTCCGCCGCCGCGCGCCACCGCCAGGCCTGGCCGGTGCTGGCGTGGCGCCCGTGTGGCCGCCACGCTGGCCATGGCCCCACGGGCCAGTGGCACAGCCCCGCCACGCGGCCGCCACCTCCCCCTTTCTCCCCTCTCTGCACCCGGTTCACATGAACCATAGGCCCAAAGGCCTATTGGTCTACGGGCCAAGACCCACGGTCCACAGCACAGTGCACAGGCGCGGGGTCCCCTCCCTGGGCCCGCCTGTCTGTCTCTCTCTCCCCTAGAAAATGCTAGGTACACCAGCCTTAGTGCACACAACAAATTATTTCTCTACCTTAGAGCTTTCCAAAAGTTCTAAAAAATTCACCAAAAATCCTAGGATAATTTCTAAGCCTAGAAATGCCTTGTTTTCCCGAAACCTATATCTACACCGCCTAGAATAAAATATCTTTCCTTCTAGGTTAATTCCAAAGATAGATTTTAAATAGAAAAACCCCGATAAAGACCCTAGAATTCCAAACCACCAAACCCTTTAACCCTTGATTGGTATATTGATCTGTGTGATTAACTTATAGCCGCGTCTTAACAGACACTGACCCCGAGAACGACGCCGAAGATCCCGACTACGAGGAAGAATTAGGAAACGAACTCGACGCAGGGCAAGGCAAGTCCCGTCATTCACACTACTTTATGCAAAAGTACTTTCCCTACATGATCATGCCAACTATTTAATAGCAAATATTTCACTTGAAAACGGTACTTATTTACATTAAAATGCAAATGTTTATTTGTTAAAGACTAGAGAATGGAAGGGTGACCTCGTCAGAGGATCCTATCCTAAGAGCCACTCTGGTCGCCATTAAGGATCGGTACGCGGGAGAATCTTTCCATTGTATGAGTACAGTCCCGCATGCCAAAAAGGCATAGCCTGCGGGAATGCCTATTTATGTGAGGCCTTGGTCCACACCCCGCTAGTCAGCCTTAGTAACCTGTCCCGAGGGGCCACGGATGGGCAACAGGTCTGCTGGAGACGGACCCCGACAGAAGACCGGGTCTGGTTGGCACGAGTCGCAAATGACTAGGTCGGTAGGACCTGGTGGCAGAGTTGCCACAATGTATATTTTGATGCATCCATATCCCGGGAAGGTCCTTTTGTGGACGTGTGCGACTCCTGCTTAGACCCCAGCATATCCTGTGGACAGAACAAGGGAGAGGCTGTCTAGAGATAGACGCTGGTGGGAAAAGATCTCGTAGGGCAGTACCGCCTGAGTACGAGGTATGGACTGACCGAATGTGGGGCAGAGAAGTACAACCTGTGCAGAGTGAAAAACCTATCTGGATAGCCGTGACTCTCGGTAAAGAGTTCAATTGGTTAAAGTCCCCGATGATTAGACCATATCAGTTATAACTAATGAGACCCGCGGACTACACTTACCGCAGGTTGATAATTACTCTTGTTTACTAGATGGAACTGGCGGGGAGGTAATGCCCCTCCAGGACCAACCTTATAATTACATAAAATTGCTTTGGGGACTTGCTGGGTACCCCCGTCAGGAGTACTCACCCTTGCGTTGCTTCCACTTCGTACCAGAGGAGTTCGCCGAGGGCGAGGCGAACGATGTGGACCCAGACTGGTGACGCGCTCCATCTCGACGCCGGAAACTCTATGTAGTATCGTTAGACCTTTTCTTTCTGAATAAAGCGGAGGCCTTGAAGCCCGCTTGTAAAATCTTGTACAGTCTCTAAGCTGTACATCGATGTAAATTATCAATAAAAACTACTCGAAGTTGGCTTTTGGTATCCCTTGTGCAGAATTGCTTGTATTACATTTTACCAGGGGTAATGCAAGTGCTTCGGGAGCCCCGTGCGCGGGCACTCCCCACAAGAAACCTCCTGCCCGCAACAAAGAGAATAATAATAACATGAACCTCTTGCCTGCAAAAAATAATAATAACAAGAACCTCCTGCCTGCAAAAAAAAAAGCTCCTACCCGTAAAAAAAACAACTTCGTACCCGCGAAAAACAAGAATAATACAGGAACCTCTTACCCGTACAAGAAAGTAATAATGACACGGACCTTATGACAAAAAAAAGGAGAAGAATTAACAACAGCAAGCTCGTACCCTCAAAAAAGAATAATAATAATAAACCTTTTGCCCGCAAAAAAGAATAAAAATAACAAGAACCACCTACCTGAAAAAAGAATAATAACAGAAACCTACTGCACACAAAAAGAGAATATAATAATAGGAACCTCTTGCCAGCAAAAAAAAAATAAGAACTTCCAAAAAATAATAACAGGAACTTCCTGCCTGAAAAAAACACCAACCCACAAAAAAAAATAATAACAAGAGCCTTTTACGCACGAAAAACAAGAATAATACAGGAACCTCTTAGTTGTAAAAGAAAGTAATAATAACAGTGACCTTCTGCCAAAAAAAAATAACAACAGGAACCTCGTACCCGCAAAAAAAAGAAAAGAAAACTTTTGCCTTCAAAAAAGGAATAAAAATAACATGAACTACATACCTGCAAAGAAAATAATAACAGAAACCTCTTGCCCGCAAAAAAGAGAATAATAATAACATGAACCTCTTGCATGAAAAAAATAATGATAATAACAAGAACCTCCAGCTGCAAAAAAAAAAGAAAAAACTCATACCTGTAAAAAAAAAGAGTAATAGTAACCGGAACCTCCTAGCCCGAAAAAAGAATAGTAATAACAGGAATTCTAGTAATTGGACAGGTTCGCTTCGCTGCGCTGCGCTGAATGCAATAGTGTTTTGTGAGGAAGAAAAATCTGCTGCCGCTGCTCATAAGCAAACAAACAGGCTGAAATGGTAGTATTACTTACGGATGCGCCGTCCGAGTACCGCCTGGTGCAGAGCCGTGCCTCTGACGTGTTCCTGGAACCTCTGCGGGACCCTTGGATGGTTGACGATCTTTTCCACGACGAGGACGAGGTCCTCGCGGGCGGCCAAATTCAGTGGCGACTCCCCCACTCCATTGAGGTCATCGCCACGGCCTGGGTCCGCGTCAAGCAGCAGCAGCGCCACGGAGCTCCTGCGGTTCCGCACCGCCTCGTGCAGCGGGGTATCGCCTGCCGTGTTGGTCATCATCAGAGGGCTACTGAGATCCTCGGGCCAGGTCCGGGCGCGGCGGACGAAGAGCTCCGCCACCGCTTGCTCGCCGTACCTTGCCGCCAGGTGCAGCGGGGTGTCGCCGTCGTCGTTCCTGGCGACGAGCAGCTCCTCCTTGACGTTGAGGACCTCCCGGGCGAAGTCGGCGTGGCCGTGCAAGGCGGCGAGGTGGAGCGCCGTGTTGCGCTGCGGCGTCTTGGAGTCGAGAATGTTATGGTCGGCCTCCAGCAGCCGCTTCAGGGTCGCCACGTCTCCCCGCGTCGCGGCCCTGTACAACGATGGATCCATGCGGCGGGGCACGAGTTCTGCAGTGCACAATAATGGATCTGGATTAGCTACCTGCTTAATTACTCATGCAAAACTCGTAATTAGTCATATGCTTTCGATCTGATTGCCATACTTACCAGTTAATAATGTGTAGGAGACGTGAACAGAGTACAGGGAAAGGAACAATGAGTTGGCAGAGAGCGAGTGAAGGGAAAGACAGGTAAGATGGAAGAAGAGTGGTGACGACACTCAGCTACACTGCAGTTACAAATCACAATCAACCTTAGCTTGGTATTTATTCCAGACAGAAGACAGAATGCATCCATGGCTGTTGATGCAGCAGGGTGGAGTTGGATCCGATCCCTTGCTTGTGCACGTCCAACGACATAGTAATTAATCATCGGACTTTTGCTTCCGCAGCACTCAAAGAATTACTTGCGAAATCAACGACCTTGATCCCTCTCCGGCAGATGCTTTCTACCCAAGCTTGGTATATGTGTATTTTGTACCAAAAGGGCGAAGGCTACTGTTTGATGACATGTCCCGTCTTATTAGTTATTAGTACACCCTAATACCGCTTATGCGTAGCAAATGCCACATCCAGACCTGATATCATGAGACATGAGGTTGGCATGAACGTGGTTACGTGGACAGGGTTGAACATTGTGTGGAATTGTCGCTTGATGAGACCGACGGCACCTCCACTCCAAGTAGCATAAGTGCAGAACCCGCAGATGGTGTCGAGCAGAGCCTGACGGGGATCCTCCTCGAAATTGACGTCGCCGTCGCCACGTCAGTACACGGGAAACTTGCCAAGCACCTTGTAGCTCTATTCTTTCATCGGCCTGTTGTGCAGATGGTTGATGCATTCATGGCACAAAGGCCTCTTCCCGACAAGAAGTGTTACTCGGGGTGGTGGGGGGGGGGGGGGGGGGGGGGGGTGCTCTTTTTTTGTTTGCCGTCAGCAAGCCCTGTAAATCTAACCTTGTAAGTGATATATATTTTCGCTTGGTTAGTTAGTTTGTGTATCAGGCTTGATTTTGCAAGGTAGGATACGGTTTAGCAATAAGTCGTTAGGGACTTAAATTCACAATATGTTGCTATTAGTCCACTATATTATGTGATATGTAGCATAGTTAGGAACTACAATAACTTTTACAGTTAGAGTATGGATATACTTGCTATTTTCTCTAGCTCAGATCTTGAGGGAGCAGGAGTTCCTAGATCTTCTAATGCTGTTGCCATGATGGCCTCTATTCTGACCCTGCTATCAAACCGATATCCTACAAGAATAAAGGAAAAGGAAATGAACTTGGACACTGAAATGCAACATATTTTCTTTTCATTTGTATATATATGGGTAGGTGAATGGGGCTCCATTTATGTTTTATTGAAGTAGTAAATAACTAGCTGTCACACAGGATAACTATGCCGTAATTAGAGTGTTTATAATCTAGTCATCTACACTAGAAATTTACGCTGGGCCAGGTTCTGCAAAGATAGTGCTTAACATTACAAAGAGCAATCATAAGGGTGTTTCTCAAGAATTTCTATTATGTCTACTGGTAAGATGAAGTGCAACATTGTCCACCTCCAATGAAATGATAACAAAACTAAGCAGGTTAAAAATGATCTAAAGGCACATCGCATGATTAGAGTGTTTATAATCTAGTCATCTACACTAGAAATTTACGTTGGGCCAGGTTCTGCAAAGATAGTGCTTAACATTACAAAGAGCAATCATAAGGGCGTTTCTCAAGAATTTCTATTACGTCTACTGGTAAGATGAAGTGCAATATTGTCCACATCCAATGAAATGATAACAAAACTAAGCAGGTTAAAAAGGATCTAAAGGCACATCACATCCATGATTGCAATGAATTTGACATAAGAAAGAGATACATTGGCATACCCATACCTGTCTTCAAGTTCTGAATGATGCACTGACATAAGAAAGAGATAAATTGGCATACCCATACTTTATGTACCGTATGTAACTTGAAGTCCTTGAAGAAGAAAATTAAGATGGAAAATAAGATCCTTTGTACATAAAGTTTTGTTTTGCATGCATATTTTGAACTTAGCAAGCACTTTCTGTAATTAAAATATGAAGCATGATTTGCGAAATGAGGAAACGTTTTCGTGACTTCATGGGTAATAATCTTGAGACTTTAGCTGTTCCAAAGTTTAGTTCATCTGGCTTATTTTGTTTAGGCTAGTTTTTTATCTTAACATAATCTGCAAAAATTGATAGTTTACTTATGATCTCAGTATTTTGACAAACGAAACCTATAGGAAAATTTGTACGCGCATGCTACCCATACCGTTCACTACAAGAAAAAGAGCTAACCATGACACCAGCATAAAAGGATGGCCTTAACACAAGAAAAACTGAACAAAGTCCTAGAAGCTGTAACTTGGAGAAATCCATACCTGTGAGCACGAAGGACGATGTCTGTTCTGAAGCCACTCCAAGTTACGGGTGGTGTCAACAAAGCTGACAAGGGGGAAGAGCTGGAGGTAGAAGGTGATCTCATTCTGCACCTCACGGAGCTGCTCGGCCTGCTTCCCTCCCATAAAACAGTTGTGCAGGTAGTTACCTTCCCGACAGGACGCAATGAGCAAGTAGGCGTGTCAGAGCGTGTCCTCCAGCTGCTCCACCGGATCCTAGTCTCTGTGTGCTGCATCAACTGAGTGCTCTGGAGCTGCTGTACAAGGTCCCCGATCATCCTTGCATGCCGTGCTAGCATTTCTACATACACCTTGTGTGCGCTCTCCTGTCCGCGGTGCAGCAGCTCCCCCTACACCTGCACAGAGCCGGCGGATGAGAAGAACGCGCCCAACCGAAGTCCGCTCCAAGTCGAGGCATGCCCTTTTTCTCAGACAACACCACTCTTGTTCATGGAGAAGCCGGGGCTGGCTTCTCCATGACCATGACCGCTCTTTGTTCGCGCTCTGGCATTCCTGCTACCTTGCGCTCGTCGCCTCCTCTGTCCCGGGCTCCCCCGGCTCTCGACGGTGAGTAGGTGCGACGCGTGCCTGCGGCAGACACGGCTACTGCAGCACCGAGGAGGCCCAGGCAAAGGTTCGGGCCCGGCGGGCAGCGGCGCTCCGGCGAGCAAGCGAGCAGCGTCATTAGCGTTCGTGGACCGAGTCAACAAGTCAGACGAGGAAGACGAAGGATCCACCCGTGATTTCAGTCGATCTGGGCCGCACGGGTCGCATCGGACGGCTAGTAGGCAACCAGGGGGTGGACGGTATTTCAAATACCGTCCACCCCCGGACGGTATCTGGAACACCGTCCGCCCCCCTGGGGTCGTCGGAACGCCGTCTCCGCCGCACGCCGCGGCTTGCCCGGGCGCCGGCGAGCCCAGGAGACCTCGCCGCAGCGGCCTCCGCCCTCCTCGACGCTACGCCTGCCAAGGTCGATGCTCCAAACGGGCGTTTGCGGCGACGGCTCGCCGGCCGTCGGCGCCCATGAGCATGAACTTCAACTAAGACGGCTACAGAGCCCCGGAACTGGGCCGCCACGGCCGCCTCCTCTGTCAAGGCACTGGAACACGTCGGCGCCATGAACGCCGCCGCGGACGTCGGCAGCGGCAGTGCCCGCGCCTCACTGCCGACGGTGTTATTCTTCCTTGAGCTGAGGACGCGGCGCGCGCCAGACGTTCCCGCGCAGCCTCTTCCGCCAGCGGCACAGGCGGCGGCTCCATTACTTGAGCTGTACACTGTCCGCTACCGCAGAATTAACAAGAACGCAACCGATCGACCCAAGCCACGCCGGGCCCATGGTCGTCTCCGTGATCAATCCCATTAGCAGACGTCGTGCTCGGTGCTCGCCGCCGACGTGAACTAGCGTCGTGGTCCCCTCCCCATTTTATCCCCGTCGGAGAGCAGCATGGATTGATTCTACAGGATCCTGTCTCTCTGCAGCAGATTTCCCAGTCCTGTCTATCAGAGATATCGAAAACGAAACGACAATTACTGAGAGAAGTAATCCTGGAGCTGGATGATTCTGACAATAGCGTTTACGCTGGATGCTTGTCGTAAACAATGTAAACGCTGGGTGCTGCTTTTTGACAGCCTGATCAAGATCCGATCCTGGAAAAGTATCCTCCAGCCTGATCAAGACTTAGCCGGACGGCAACCTGGGTCGCCGTCGGCGGCGCTACGGAAGGGTCTTGCCGGTAGCTGCATTTCTACAGACACCTTATGCGCGCTCTCAAGTCTCAAGTCCGCATCGCAGCAGCCCCTACCAAATTCCACGAAGGCGGCGAACGAGAAGAACGCGCCCAACCAAAGTTCGTTCCAAGTCAACGCACACCATGTTCACAGACAAGAGACAACACGACGCGGCCGGGGCTGGCTTCTCCATGACTGCTCTTCGCGCTCTGCCATTCCTGCTACCTTGCGCTCGAGCTCTTCGCCATGGCGGGTGCGACGCGCGTGTGCGGAGACACGGCGGGTGCAGCGGTGAGAGGAGGAAAGGAGCGGTGCCGGACTGCCGGTGGGGTGACGAAGCTCCGGCGGGCAAAGCGAGCAGCGTGGTCGGCGGCTTGGCGCTCATGGACCGGGAGGAAATATGGAGTCCTGGACCCGAGCGAGTCAACGAGTCTGACCGAGGAAGAGGAAGAGACTCGACTGCGATTCAGCGTCGATCCGGGCCGCCCACGTCGCATCGGACGGCGGGTAGGCACCCAGGGGTGGACGGTATTTCAAATACCGTCCACCCCCGGACGGTATTTCAAGCACCGTCCGCCCCCTGGGGTCGCCGGAACGCCATCACCGAGCGCCGGCGAGTCCCGGCGGCGCCCGCCTCCCGCGTCCTTCCTACTGGAACACGTCGGAGCTCGGAACGCCGCCGCGGACGTCGTCGATCGGCAGTGCGCGCGCGCCGTCATCGCAGATGGTGTTCCACCATGACGACGCGGTGCGCGCCGGCCGTTCCCGCGCAGCCTCCTCCCGCGGGCGCCGCCAAACGACGACGAGGAAGGACCGCCGCCGGCGCAGAAGAAGAACGAACGCCGTGGTTTTCCCGACCGCTGGCTAGTCCCGGCGGCCCCAGCCACGTGCCTCCCGCTCCCGCGTGTCCTGACCTTGCTGCCGGGCTGCCGCCGTGAACTAGTGTCGTGGCTCCGTCCCTATTTTAGCCCTCCTGTCGGAGAGAAGCATGGATTTCCCAGTCCAACCTTGGGTTCATCATCTGGCCACTAATGGATAGATTTTAGTGTACCCAATGTCGATCAGATGCCAGTCCATTAGTCCAATCTCAGCAATTAAGATGCGAATCAATATAAGCAACATCAATATAAGAAACTCCGTCAACGCAGCAGGATGAGGGAAAGACTCAAATCCATAATCTAGCAAATTAAATTTCATCAACTGTATGGTAGATGCCAAGTTGTGTAGTAGTACGTTGAGCACAAGCTTAAATTAGTATGCATTGTTTCGCGCGCTATGGTGGGGCGAAGATTAATTCCTGGCCTGCTAGGAATACGTAGACGACCGGAGTGCTAGAACCGATGCCGATGATGGCGTAGGCGAGCCACGGCAATATGGCCTGTATGGTGTGTTGGAATTAGTGGCATTTTACGGTCCATTTTAATCCGAAATATAAATTTAAACATGACATGCATGATAGCAAAATTAAGAGCATGACCCAACGTGTTTATACTGATAAACATAAAGCATGCAATGAATTGCAAGAAATGAACCCGCAAGTTCATGAGGGAATACCCTGAGGTGGCACCGGATGCGCCGTTACCCGACATCGTAATTGAGCCGATGTAGTAGATCAAAAGTTGATGTCATGCAGTTTGTGCCTCCGGGAAGTAGTCGATGTCGATTGTCGAGTGAAGTAGACGAACAAGTGAGCAGTCGCGCAAAGAATTGTGCTACCAAAAATCTGATTCGCCTCCACTTCTGGTGCCGGAGTTACAGTAGGCAGAGATTTCGGAGGCCTACTCTCCCAACACTCGTGCACGCGGGCGCCGGGACGAGGATGCGCTGCAGATCACGAAGGCGCTATGGTTGGGCGAAGATTAATTCCTGGCCTGCTAGGAATACGTAGACGACCGGAGTGCTAGAACCGATGCCGATGATGGCGTAGGCGAGCCACGGCAATATGGCCTGTATGGTGTGTTGGAATTAGTGGGCATTTTATGGTCCATTTTAATCCGAAATATAAATTTGAACATGACATACATGATAGCAAAATTAAGAGCATGACCCAACGTGTTTATACTGATAAACATAAAGCATGCAATGAATTGCAAGAAATGAACCCGCAAGTTCATGAGGGAATACCCTGAGGTGGCACCGGATGCGCCGTTACCCGACATCGTAATTGAGCCGATGTAGTAGATCAAAAGTTGATGTCATGCAGTTTGTGCCTCCGGGAAGTAGTCGATGTCGATTGTCGAGTGAAGTAGACGAACAAGTGAGCAGTCGCGCAAAGAATTGCGCTACCAAAAATCTGATTCGCCTCCACTCCTGGTGCCGGAGTTACAGTAGGCGGAGATTTCGGAGGCCTACTCTCCCAACACTCGTGCACGCGAGCGCCGGGACGAGGATGCGCTGCAGATCACGAAGGACGATGTCTGTTCAGAAGCCACTCCAAGTTACGGGTGGTGTCAACAAAGCTGACAAGGGGGAAGAGCTGGAGGTAGAAGCTGATCTCATTCTGCACCTCACGCCCTCACGGAGCTGATCGGCCTGCTTCCCTCCCATAAAACAGTTGTGCACGTAGTTACCTTCCCGACAGGACGCAATGAGCAAGAAGGCGTGTCAAAGCGTGCCCTCCAGCTGCTCCACTGTGCTGCATCAACTGCGTGCTCTGGAGCTGCTGTACAACGTCCCCGATCATCCTTGCACGCCGTGCTAGCATTTCTACATACACCTTGTGCGCGCTCTCCTGTCTGCGCTGCGGCAGCGCCCCTACGCCTGCACAGAGCCGGCGGATGAGAAGAACTCGCCCAACCAAAGTCCTCTCCAAGTCGAGGCATGCCCTTTCTCTCAGACAACACCACCCGGCCGGGGCTGGCTTCTCCATGACCATGACCGCTCTTTGTTCGCGCTCTGGCATTCCTGCTACCTTGCGCTCGTCGCCTCCTCTGTCCCGGGCTCCCCCGGCTCTCGACGGTGAGTAGGTGCGACGCGCGCCTGCGGCAGACACGGCTACTGCAGCGGCGAGGAGGCCCAGGCAAAGGTTTCAGCCCGGCGGGCGGCGGCGCTCCGGCGAGCAAGCGAGCAGCGTCATTAGCGTTCGTGGACCGAGTCAACAAGTTAGACGAGGAAGACGAAGGATCCACCCGTGATTTCAGTCGATCTGGGCCGCACGGGTCGCATCGAACGGCTGGTAGGCACCCAGGGGGTGGACGGTATTTGAAATACCGTCCACCCCCGCCGGCCCCTGGGTCGTCGGAACGCCGTCTCCGCCGCACGCCGCGGCTTGCCCGGAGGCCGGCGAGCCCAGGAGACCTCGCCGCATCGGCCTCCGCTCTCCCCGACGCTCCGTCCCATGGTGGAGTCTATCCGCGAGCTGCCGAGCTCCTACGCCTGCCAAGGTCGACGCTCCAAACGCAGACGCTGGCGTTTGCGGCGACGGCTCGCCGGCCGCCTCCGCCGCCCATGAACTTTAGCTACGGCGACTACGCGGTGCGCTCCGGCCGTTGACGCGCAGCCTACCTCCCAAGGGCGGCGCCCAACGGCGACGAGGCAGCACCTTCGGCGGCTCAGTGAACACAGCGTCCGCCGGCGCAGAAGAAGAACGCACCCGAGCACACATGCCGCCTACGTGAACACAGCGTCGTGGTCCCCCTCCCTATTTTAGCCCCGTCGGAGAGCAGCATGGATTTTACAGGATCATGTCTCTCTGAAGATTTCCCAGTGGGTTCATCTGTGTCAATTATGGATGGACTCCCTTGAACCCAAACGTCAATCAGATGCCAGTAAATCAGCAACTAATAAGAAACGAATCAAGGTAAGCAAGATCAATGCTGCACGTACTGAACTCAAAGAAGCTTAATTATCCGCTATTGATGACACAATCAGTCGAATCTTCAGTTGCCAGTTCGCAGTACTACGATTGTACTGCGTACTGAAGGAAGTTCATCCACAAGTACTGTAATATTCAGGTGTTTCGACTTTAAAACGCATTGCAACAGTGCCGATTGCTGAATTCTACAACAGACGACGTCAGAACAGATTCTGCTGCTGAGAATTCCGGCCTTCAGTTTACAAGAGAAGAAGAAGAGAACCATGCCAAAGTAGTAATCCGCAGAGCGTGCACTCTTTGTGACACTGAAACAACGTAGTAGTAATACAGAATGAACTCACAGCCTCACGAGTGTAAAGTTGGGAACGTGGTTAGCCTATCTTGGCATCCCACGGTTACGCGTTGATTATATAGGCTCTAAAGGCCTAGAGATATACATGGATTTGATTACAACTTGGGAAGTAAGACACAACTTAAACAACAACTCTATCTACTAGATATCGTGCCAAACTCCCCTGAACAAACATCACGGTCACAGCCGTGTGAATTACAAGACGTGACATACACGTGATAACATCAAACTCTAATACCCTCCCGCAATCTAAGCTGTCTTCCTTTGAAGCTTGAGATTGTATTTGAATTCTTCAAACTTTGAGACAGGGAGAGGTTTGGTGAAGCCATCAGCAACTTGATCATTAGAGGGAATAAATCGAACCTGCAATAATTTTGCAGCAACTCGTTCTCGCACAAAATGAAAATCTATTTCAATATGCTTTGCTCTTGCATGAAAGACCGGGTTAGCTGATAGATAGGTGGCTCCCAAATTGTCACACCATAAGATAGGAGATTGCTTCAGAAAAATTCCAAGCTCAGCTAAAAGTGACTCCATCCACATTATTTCTGCAGTCGCATTAGCCATTGACTTGTATTCAGCCTCAGTACTTGATCGTGCCACAGTTGCTTGCTTTCTTGCACTCCAGGAGATCAAGTTAGAGCCAAAGAAGACTGCAAAGCCTCCCGTCGACCGTCTGTCATCTATACTACCAGCCCAATCCGCATCCGAGAAGGCACTCAACAAGAACGAACTTGACTTATCAAATTTCAATCCACTATCAACTGTAAACTTAATATATCGAAGTATTCTTTTTACCGCTGTCCAATGAAAAGAAGTTGGTGCATGAAGATATTGACAAACCTTATTAACTGAATATGCTAAATCAGGTCTTGTCATCGTAAGATATTGAAGAGCACCTACTATACTCCTGTACTTGGACACATCACCTTCATTAAGTGGATCGCCTTCATATCTTGAGAGCTTCTCGGTTGCTGAAAGTGGTGTGGTCGAAGGCTTGCATGTTGTCATCCCAGTTCGGGCTAAAATGTCACGGGCATATTTTTCTTGTGACAAAAGAATTCCATCCTTCTCCTTCTTCACCTCTATGCCTAAGAAATAATGCAGATCTCCCAAGTCTTTAAGAGCAAAGTCCTCCCTGAGATCCTTCAATAATGCTGAAATGGCTTCTTGGGAAGTTCCCGTTACAATTATATCATCAACATAAATGAGCATGAATAATGTTACCTCTCTTTTCTGATAGATAAATAGAGACGTATCTGATTTTAAAGAAACAAAACCAAGATCAATAAGTTTTGAGCTCAACCTTGAGTACCAAGCTCTGGGTGCTTGCTTCAACCCATAAATTGCCTTGTCAAGCTTACACACAAAATGCGGAACCTTGCTATCCTCAAAACCTGGTGGCTGTCTCATGTAAACTTCTTCTTCCAGAACGCCATGAAGAAACGCATTCTGCACATCTAGCTGCCTTAAACACCAACCCTTTGTTACAGCAACAGATAAGACCAATCTAATAGTAGCAATTTTAACCACTGGACTAAAGGTATCTTCATAGTCTATGCCATACCTTTGCTTGAACCCTTTAGCTACTAACCTGGCCTTGTATCTATCTATTGACCCATCTGATTTTCTTTTATTTTAAAGACCCACTTGCAATCTATAAGATTGTTACTTGTCTCCGGTGGTACAAGATGCCACGTTTGATTATTTTGGAGAGCATCATATTCTGCTTGCATAGCTTGCCGCCATCTGGAGTCATCCAGTGCCTCTTGCAAATTTTGTGGTTCTCCTGATGAACAAAAATTCCCATACCTGATTGTCCCATCAGTGAATTGCTTGGGCTTGAAAATACCACTGCGCAGCCTGGTGTGTGGACGTGTTGGTGAAGGACTTGGAGAACCATCAGTGGCCACACCTGATCCAAGGGTTGATGCAGAGGATCCTGGCGAGGCGGCTTGCGCAGACGACGCCGCGCCCGCGCCCTCACCTTGTCGCGACGTGGAAGCAGGCGCCGACACGCTGTCAGCACCGGTCGGCGCAGCGGGGACTGCTGACGATGCCCCCCCACGCGGCGCGCCAGGGGATGCTGCAGAGGGAATGTCGGGCGCTGAGGTCAATGGAGAATCCGCTCCGGGATTGGCACCCGATCTTGTCAGTGAATCAGTGTTGGATCCGGCGCCTGGATCCTCTGTGGCCATGGATCCTGTATTTCCTGATTCCTGCACACAAACAGCACTAGGACTGGGTTGATTATTAGCAAGAGATTGGTTAGCAAATACATCCCCGGGATTAATAAGATGTTCAGGAAGAAGAAGGACTTCTTTGTGTAGTCGTGTTCCTGCATTGGGGTGAAGATGCTCGAAAGGGAATAGGGTTTCATCAAAGACAACATCCCTAGAGATGTATACACGCCCTGTAGAAGGATCTAGGCATTTGAAACCTTTGTGCAGCGGGCTGTAGCC
The DNA here is from genome assembly GCA_015476505.1 of Urochloa ruziziensis. Classification (NCBI taxonomy): domain Eukaryota; kingdom Viridiplantae; phylum Streptophyta; class Magnoliopsida; order Poales; family Poaceae; genus Urochloa; species Urochloa ruziziensis. Next base: position 5,356,336 of record CM027121.1, on the reverse strand, counting down.
AAGGAAAGCACATTTAGTGGAGCGAAAAGATAGCTTCCTAGTGTTATAAGGTCTGAGATTTGGCCAGCATGCACATCCGAAGGTGCGAAGAGACCTGTAATCAGGTTTCTCATGGAGGAGAAGCTCTACCGGTGTGCTAAAGTTGATTACTTTGCTTGGAAGAAGATTAATAAGGTGAGTTGCTGTGAGAAAAGCTTCATCCCAAAACTTTAGAGGCATAGATGCATTGGCAAGTAAAGATAAGCCAACCTCAACAATATGGCGATGCTTTCTCTCAGCGGCACCGTTTTGCTGATGAGCATGAGGGCAAGAAACCCGATGTGCTATACCAATTTCTTGAAAAAATGAGTTCAACTTCTCATATTCTCCGCCCCAGTCACTTTGCATACATAAAATTTTTCTACCGAACTTTCGCTCTACAAGGTTCTGAAAATTACGAAAGACGTGGAAAACATCAGATTTTTTCTTGAGAAGATAGATCCAAACATATTTGCTAAAGTCGTCAATGAAGCTCACATAATATGTGAACTTGCCAGCGGATAAAGGAGCAGGACCCCAGACATCAGAATGGATTAAATCAAGCGGAGAAGTTGAAACACTACTAGATTTATTGTATGGAAGTTGATGACTCTTTGCTCTTTGGCATGAATCGCATACTGACTCGGACACATGATCACTCTCAAAAGAAATTTTATTCTCTCTAAGGATGCGCTCAACAATGGGGAAAGCAGCATGACCTAAACGACTGTGCCACCTAGTGGTGGTCACTTTATTGACTCCATAGACTTGCTTGGGCGAACTTGATTCAGAACTTTGTGCGCCAAGCGGGTAGAGGCCATCTTGACATCTACCTTTGTGAATGACCTTCTTCGTGTCCTGATCCTTGATAAGAAAGAAGTTTGGATGAAATTCAAGAAAAGCATTGTTATCAGAAGCTAGGCGATGGACAGATACAAGGCTTTTGTGGGCAGATGGGACATGAAGAATGTTTTTAAGATGTAGATTTTTGTTAGGGGTATGTAGAGTTGCATGACCAATATTGCTAATTTTCATACCTGTGCCACTAGCGGTGTGCACTTGATCTTGGCCCTTGTACTTGTCTCGAACGCTCAGCTTCTCCAATTCACTAGTAATATGATCAGTGGAGCCACTGTCAACATACCAGTTTGTATCGTAGCCGTACCCGCTGGCCGCTGCATTTGCTGTCTTGGTCGGCGGTGTTACGAAGTCTTCTTCGAAGCGGTACCAACAATCAGGGGCTTCATGATTCGCCCTCCTGCAGATCTGGCACCTCATCTTGGAGCTTTGTCCTTGAGATGGTGGCTTATAGCCACCGCTGCTGCTGTTACTGCCGCGGCCTCCATTGCCGCGACCTTCACGCCCATTGCCGCGGCCCCGGTTGAAGTTACCACGGCCACGACCACCTCTCCCGCGTGTTGCAGAATTGGCAGATGATTGGAAGCCGGAGTTGTAGTTCTCCTTGAGCATCTCAAGGCGTGTATCATAGGCAAGGAGTTGGGAGTATAGCTCACTCAAAGGAATAGGATCAGCACGCCCCATAACAGATGAGACCAATGGATTGTAATCAAAATCAAGACCAGATAAAATATGAGTCACCATCTGATCATCATCTATTACCTTGCCAGCAGCAGCTAACTCATCTCCAATCTTCCTCATCTTGTCAAAGTAGGCACCAGCGGACATATCTCCCTTCTTGGTGCTTGACAGCTGCATCAGAAGATTGGTTACCCGTGCACGAGTTTGTGCCGAGTACATGGCTTCTAGGGTTTGCCACACCGCTGCTGAGGAAGTCAGCGTGGCAACTTGAACAAGAACATCTTTGGAGAGTGAGTTGACGAGGTAGGAGAGCAACTGTTGGTCTTGTTGCAGCCACCTCTCGTACGCAGGGTTGGAGACCTCCATCTTCTTGTCTTCTGTTTCGACCTCTATCTTCATGGCGGGTGCCCGCTCGGATCCATCCAGGATTCCTGTGAGTCGAGCACCTCTAATGGCCGGCATGACCTGCGCTTTCCATAGGAGAAAATTCTCACGCGTGAGTTTCTCGGAGGTTGGCGCGCCGAGAGTTGGGAAGGCAGACGAGGAAGAGGAGGCCATGGAAGCTAGACGTATTTGGTGGAAGAAGGGCTCTGATTACCATGTAAAGTTGGGAACGTGGTTAGCCTATCTTGGCATCCCACGGTTACGCGTTGATTATATAGGCTCTAAAGGCCTAGAGATATACATGGATTTGATTACAACTTGGGAAGTAAGACACAACTTAAACAACAACTCTATCTACTAGATATCGTGCCAAACTCCCCTGAACAAACATCACGGTCACAGCCGTGTGAATTACAAGACGTGACATACACGTGATAACATCAAACTCTAATAACGAGCACCGATGCCACGCCACTGCCGCGGCCACCGTCGTCGTCTTCCTGCACGCCTCGGCTTTAGCTCCTTCCGCTGCCGCCTGCCTCTGTTCCGGCAGTCGGAAGGGCGTTAGTGTAGAGCGCGCGTGCAGCAGACATGGCCGGCGGGTGGGCGGGCGCCGTCCGTCTGGCTATATCCACCAGGCATGGTGAATGTGGCGGCGAAGGTGACGGTGGCGATGACGCCGTGGATCTCGGCACTCCGCTTAATAGCGGCCATGTCCAGCGGCGACTGCCCCCGTGCATTGAGATCGTGGCCGAGGTCGGGGTCCGCGCTCAGCAGCAACAGACAGCGCCACGGCCTTCTTCCGGTGCTGCACCGCCACATGCAGAGAGGCGTATCGCCGGCGTCGTTGGCCATGTGGAGAGCAGGTCTCCTGAGCTGCGCTTCGCCGGCGGTCCAGGTCCGGGCGCGGCGGACGAGCAGCTCCGCCACCCACTGTTGGCCGGACCGGACCTTGCCGCCAAATGCAGCGGGCTGTCGCCGTCCGCGTTCAGCTGCGGCGAGGTGGAGTATTCAGGTGAAATGGGCAGGAATTTATATGGAGTCCTTGGGCTCTGACAGGCCCCATGGCCCGTGGACCAATTTGACGAACCAAAAACCGGGAGGGCTCCGCGTGGGCTCTGACAGGCGATGGCGCGGCCAGCTGGCTGGGGGAGAGTTCAGCCCACCACGGTGCGGTAGCGGCGCCGGTACGGAACCGTACAGCTGGAACCTCGTTTGTTTGGGCGAACAGAAGGGAAAAGAGGAGCTGGAATTTTATTAGGACTCGACTCGATTCGCGCTCGGGATCGGATGCAGCCTGGCAACGACGCACTTTCTTTCCTTGTCCGACTCGGTGAAGCTGTGGCCACGACACCCTCCATTTAAAGCCCCCGACTCGCATCGCACGCATACACACCAAGCCAAGCCTCTTCTCGCCGCCGCCGCCGCCTTCTTCTTCGCACGATCATATCGACACGACTATGGTGACCATCAAGGAGGTGTCCGAGGTCTCTCTGGAGGCCGGCAACCTTGCCGACTTCGCCGTGCTGGACGACGACGGCCGCCCGCGCCGCACGGGCACGGTGCTCACGGCGAGCGCGCACATCGTGACGGCCGTGATCGGCTCCGGAGTGCTGTCCCTCCCCTGGGCGGTGGCGCAGCTGGGGTGGGCGGCGGGCCCACCCGTCATGCTCGTCTTCGGCGGCGTCATGTACTACACCTCCACCCTTCTCGCCGACTGCTACCGCGCCGGCGACCCGGCCACGGGCCGCCGGAGCTACTCGTACATGGAGGCCGTCCGCGCCATCCTCGGCGGCGGCAAGGTGGTGCTCTGCGGCGTCGTCCAGTACGTCAACCTCGCCGCCATCGCCGTCGGCTACACCATCGCCGCGTCCATCAGCATGCAGGCCATCTGGAGGTCCAACTGCTTCCACGCCAACGGCCACGCCGCCGCCGGCGCGTGCAGCAGCTCCAGTTTGCCATACATGGCCGGCTTCGGCGCGGTGCAGCTCGCCTTCTCGCAGATCCCAAACTTCGACCAGATCAAGTGGCTCTCCATCGTCGCCTCCGCCATGTCCTTCACCTACTCCGGCATCGGCCTCGGCCTCGCCGTCGCGCAGGCCGTCTCCAACGGCGGGTTCGCGGGCACGCTCACCGGCGTCGCCGTCGGCGGCGCCGCCGGGATCACGGTGGCGCAGAAGGTGTGGCGGACGATGCAGGCGCTGGGGAACATCGCCTTCGCCTACTCCTTCTCCAACGTGCTCATCGAGATCCAGGACACCATCAAGGCGCCGCCGCCGTCGGAGGCGGCCGTCATGAAGAAGGCCACGGCCGTCAGCATCGCCACCACCACGGCCTTCTACACGCTCTGCGGATGCATGGGGTACGCCGCGTTCGGGAACGCGGCGCCGGACAACATGCTCACCGGGTTCGGGTTCTACGAGCCCTTCTGGCTCGTCGACGTCGCCAACGCCGCCATCGTCGTGCACCTCGTCGGCGCCTACCAGGTGTTCTGCCAGCCCATCTTCGCCTTCGTCGAGACCCGCGCCGCCACGGCATGGCCGGACAGCGCGCTGGTCACCAAGGAGCTCCGGGTGGGCCCCTTCGCGCCCACCGCGCTGCGGCTGGCGTGCAGGTCGGTGTTCGTGTGCCTCGCCACCGTCGCCGCCATGGCGCTGCCGTTCTTCGGCAGCATCGTCGGGCTCATCGGCGCATTCTCCTTCTGGCCGCTCACCGTCTACTTCCCCGTCGAGATGTACATCAAGCAGCGCGCCGTGGCAAGCGGCAGCGCCAAGTGGATCTGCCTCAAGGCGCTCGCTGTCGTCTGCCTCGTCCTCTCTGTCGCCGCCGCAGCAGGCTCCATTGCCGGATTCGTCACCGCGTTCAAGGTCGTCCGCCCGTTCAGTGGCTAATAACCTCGCATGGAGCGACGCCGGAACAGCTTGTTGCTGTTTATTAGTAGTAGCTGCTAGATTTGTGAGTTGTAAGCTTGTTGCTGTTTAGTGGCTGCTCCTAGACTTGTTCTCGTCAGTTTTAAAGTTTGTAAAGCTATTGTAACCCACAGATCAGATGTTAGTACATTCTGGAATTTAATCAAGATTTTTCAGCATACTGTTGTTGGTCCTGATCACTTGTGCTCGCGATTCTAATTAGCACCTACAGTATAGTGCAAGTTTACCCTGCTACTGCAGGTCCTGAGAGCATAATCTGACACAGACGCACGTCTGCTAGTGGCCCTCCTGAAACATCATCATTCCCGGGCTCTCTCATTCTGCACTCAACACCTGAAGATTCAAGCGATAAACGTGCAAGCTGCTTTCTGCCTATTAGTAGATGTAGTTCCCAAATCATTTTGGCCACTATAACAAATTAACAGCCCATATTAGTCTTGTTTCTGCAATTTCAAAGCACCTGTCACAGGAATATTACATCAATACAGCACCAACTAAAGAGTGCATTGTTTATATAAAAAAGAGAGAGCAAAGAAAAACTCGAAAATATTATACTGATTACGGGCCGTGTCTCACAATAAGGTGGTCATTATATTTCATATGAACATTATGATGTTTATTACATGTGACTGGCTTTTCCTTTTCCTAAAGAATACATGTTTCTAACCCTTTGTTCAGCCTCCTCCCCCAGATGACCATCCTTCTATTCTTTCATCACTCTAGTGAGCAGTGGCCTTCCTTTGGCAATCACGCTTTATTTGAGCGGTAATAGGCTGGGCAATCTTGATTCGGAAGACCAATGATCCCAGGGAATTGAGGCCAACAATAACCTTCCTCAAATCCATCAATGGTATTGTCGCTGTTCGAATAAATAGGAATGAATTAAGGGTATGTATGTTCACTGTACAGTGGATGTGAAATGATCACAGAAGGGCAGAGGATCCAAACTTGGGGATTCTATCACAGGGTGCACGAATCCATCCAATTTGCCCCCTCTCATTGTCATATATCACCATCTGATCCTGCATTGTAACGTCTGCAGGAGAAGACAAAACAATATCAATTGTTATGTGAGTCAAGGACTTCTGAAATTAGGTTAATTGGTTGTCTGAACATCCTACCTCCAAGAATGTTCAGGTCCTTGAGGCCGACTTCTGATCCATTGAGGATGCCCAAACATGCATTCCCATATTTCTGGCACAAACACAGAAATAGATTTTAGCCACCAATAACTTGCTCTCACTGCCAACGATTCATAGAGTTATGGAATAATTACAGTGACGATGAGGTAGTTTTCAGGAGGGATCTCCATGAACGCCTTCTTGCCATTGGAAAAGCTCAAAACCAATGATTTGAACTCCTTTTTCACGTCAAGTACAGATTTGAATGGTTTCTTCCCTTTCCAGCACAAAGGCAGGGAGGGGTCAGAAGCCTCTTTTAGGGTCCTGCTTAGGCCACCCTTAAGCTGCAAGAGCAAAACCTCATAAGCTCTATGTTTATACATGAGTGATATGGTGTTACAAGAGTGTTTTTTTTTAATTTACCGCAGTGACAAGTGCTTGATATGGCTGTGCAGCAAAGTAGGTGAATGAGCTGCCGCTGTCAAAGACCACTTCCATTGGCCTCACACCTAGTGACCGGCCACCAAAGTACAGACTTGCTGAACCAGGGGAATAGTAATTCCTGGAAATACAAGGTTATGTCAAACTACAACAATGATTCATTAAATAGAAGCTTATGTGAAATTGAATGGTAGAAAATAAGGCCACAATTTCATAATGGGATGCACACTCAACTCAACAAAGTTGAGTTGTTTATTTGGAATAACAAGAAAATTGATTTGCCAGGATTAGCTACTTATGGTTTCTAAGTACAAAAAGTCCAAATGATGCATGATGGTGATTCCCAAGAAAATTGAGTATGGCAATATGTCTAGTACACAGTTTTTTAACTAGTGAAAAAAAGTCCTTTCTACATTAGCAATGATTAACCAGTGATCGTTAGCGTCACTACTATTTTCCAATAAAAAAAGCTCTATTGAATTTCAAGAGGATAAAAAACAATCTTTACGGAAAAAGTAAAAAAAAAAAAGTTCCCGCATTTCAGATGAAACCAGAATAAAATTCAAGGATGATAATGCTCACCGGAAGGCACTTCGAGCCATGGGAGCCCATGTTGCACGCGAATAAGGAACAAGATCATCCCCAAAGAAGAGGAACCCCCCTCCTCTAAGGCTGAGACAATGGCCAACCACGTTCTTGGTGATCCCATGCTGCTTGAGCTGTGAAAGCAAGCTAATTGATCCACTCCCAAGCCCAAGTACGCCATCAGTAGGCGACACCTCACTGCTGCTGCCCACCTGCTGGTCATACCCACACCTGTACAAATGAAAGGAACCACAAAAGACCAATTAAAGAATCTCGTTTGTAAAGATGTACAATCACAAGATGCAAGTAGCATACCCGAATGCAAGACTAGGGTGGACAGCAGAGGTGTTTGCAAGGCGGAGCGCAAAGCTGTCACTGACGAGCACGCCGATGGATGACCCCTGATCAGCATATCTGATCTCATAGTCACATTGCTGATGCGGTGAGTCACATTTATGCCTGCCGTTTAGTCCACCGTGGAGAGAAGCACACAACTGATCCACACATGGCACCAGCTTGTTCTTAGTTGGTCGGTAGAGTGGGTGTGGCACCTGCACCAATAATTCACATGATAGGTAACATCAAAAGCCAATTCCAATTTTGAAGCAGAAGCTATACATCCCTAAGCTCCATATTTAACTTGAAGTGCTGAGTTAGAAGGAAATAGCATGTTGCATCAGTGATGTAGTGCAAGGCTAGGAAATGACCAGACGACAAATCTTGAAATGGAAACCAAGTCTGAATGAAACAATGCTAACTTTTCTTGAACTGAACTGATTACCATTTGTAGAATAAAGAAATACTAAAAACTAACTTTTCTCTTTTCCTTTTCTTTCCCTTGCCTGAAAACTAACTTTTCGTTTGAAAGCTGAAAAGTAACGCCAAACTAACTGAACGTGATGCCAAAAACATTTCTAGCCCAAGCATCTACAAACCAATCAATCAAGGTGAAAACTTTGGGCCAAAATAACGCCAAGATCCAAAAATGGACCTTGAACTAACACAAGCACTTAGATCAGAGACAATCTGCAGACCGTGTCCCGGTAGCAACTCACGATGGAAACATCCCACTGCCGGCCTGAATCTGAAGTGAGAGAAGCCATAGAAAGGAAGGATGGGGACGAAATGGTACCTTGTTGCAGCTGACGCAGGGCGCGTCGCACTGCAGCCAGGTGAGGTCGCTGCCGGTGTCGACGTCCAGGAAGTACGGCCTCGGCGGGTTGCCGATGTTCATGGCCACGTAGTACAACCTGCGACGAAAACGGAAAAGATCAAATGTTTTTCTCATGAAAACTTGATCTTACACATCAAGACACTAATGCTAATAAACAATACTACTACTGATCCTCCGGGGAGAAGGGAGCAATAGGCATGGAAATTCGGAGTTCCCAGATGGGACCAAAGGTTGCAATCAGTTGATTAGTTCCCCGTGGCTCTTGGAGTCAGCCGAGAGGAATGGGCGGAAACGGATGGCTCCACGGACCACGGGGGCAGAAACAGAGAGAGGGGAAGAGAAGGGAAGGGGGGATGCACCCGTGCGGGTAGACGTCGCCGTAGAGCGGGAAGACGGCGGAGGACGCCTCCGACTCGGCGCCCGCGGCGGACGGCCCGCCCCTCAGCGGCTTGTCCCCGCGCACCGCCGCCGGCGCCAGGAGAAGCATCAGAAGTACGAGGCCAGCGGGCGGGGCCCACCTCGGAGCCATGGGTGGGCGGAAGGGGAGCAAGACAGAGCTGGGAGCAGGGGAGGCAGCCTCTTGTCTTCTCCCCCCTTTTCTCCTGAAATCTTTTTCTTTTTTTTTTCTACTGAGCTGTGTGACTCAGAAAAGGGTGAGAGGAGGATGATGGATGGTGTGGGCGTGTGGCAAGGGGGCTGGACGGCTGGTTTTTATAGTGAGGAAGATACAGCTGTGCTGTGCAGTGGAAGTTTCCCCTTTCCCTGGAGAAAGTCTTTCTTGGATTTGTGGCAGCAGCAAGGAACAAAAAGATGCAATGGAAGTACTTTCAGTTAAACTATTCCCTTTTTCAGGGTTCTTTCTGATGGCCCTTTTTAGTAGATTCATCACTCACCTAGGCAAAGGCAACCTCAGCATGGAAAGGGAGGAACGGGGGTCAAGGAACAGTGACTGTTGTGTTGATTGTTTGCGGGTAGAAAGGAAAGGTATTGCCTGGCTCATCGGCTTTGCATCATTTTTTTAATGTGTGCATGTGGTGCAGAGGAATTTAGAAAAGGTGTTTGGTTAAAGAATTTAGAAAAGGATCTATATTTCATTCATCTAACCGGATATTTGATTAAATATTAGCATGGTATATATAGGTAAAGCATTTGTTTTTAGTGTATTGCTTTATCTAGTTCCAAAAAAATAAAAATAATTAAAAATTAGTGATGGTATACTTTTGTTCATGTATACTGATATTTTATTAATATGAACTGGTATTTGGTCAAAATATTGATCTTTTGAATATTTAATAGTAGCATTAGAATAATAGTAATGCCACCCGATATTTTTTTAGTTTTGATACACTTTTTTACAATAAAAGGTAATCTCTATGTTTAGAAATGGGAAAGACAAATTTATCGGTGTATGAAATCCGAATTCGTTTCAATACATATTCGACACATTTGCACCTCTTACGTGTGCGTTCATTTTACTTCAAAAAAAAACGTGTGCGTTCATCATGTGAGTTTAGCACATCTACTATATGAGACAATTTGCTGATGAAACTAACATCATAAAGAAGCGCTTTCAGATATGATTTTTTTTTTGACAATTACACAGTACAACGCAGACGCTCACAATACGCACGTACACTCACACCTATGAACACACGTACACTAACCCTACTCCTATGAGCACACTCGAAGGACTTAACACCCGACAGATCTGGAGATTCCCGAAGTCACCATTGGTGCCTCGTTGTCGACGGGAACATCGTTTACCACTTAACGCATAATGCCGGTAAATCATGAAAAACCCCAAAAAAGGGTGCGAGCACCAGGATTTGAATCCAATAGCATCCCACTGGACCATGCTACCGTTGGACTACAAGCCAATTCGCCTTTCAATATGAACTAGAAACAGGGGCGCGGCGTTGCCGCGCCTACATTGGAGTGGCCTTGCTCGATTGGTCTAGTGTAGAATTGGTATTGCCTGTCGAAGGGATTAGAATAGAACTGGTATACTGCTAATAAAGGAGAAAGGAGAATAGGACTGGATTGGAATTTCGAGGACTTGCGACTCATGCTTTTTATTTCTGCTCCATGTAAAGGTGACATCAGCACACTTTTGAAGCAGGTAGACTGACAAAACTTGTTGAAAAGGGGGTAGGTGTCAATCCTGTGTATAAGGGAAATAATCTCCCACGCTTAGTAATGAAAAAGGCAAGAGCACATCGAAGCAACAATCGCAAACATTAGCAGTATACAATTATCATCCCAATAGCCAAACTGAGGATCATCACAAGACAGTTAAATCATTGCTCAAGAATCTTGAATTTGTCAGAATGGAAGCAGGTGGATGAGCAGTTGAGCACAACAAAATTTGTTGTAGTCAAACACTACTCAAATACAGTGGCTCAAAATCCTATCAAGGGATCTAAACTACTGTTACATCATCACTAAATCTAAATAAAAGAGTGAAACTGAATATATGTGTTTTCGCCGTAATGCCAAGACATATACATCTACAAGAATAGAATTTTAGAGCAAGGCAGAGCAAGAGTTATCATGTGGGCTGAACGTGTAGGAATTTGATGTTCTAATTGTTTAAAAGAAAAATCAAATCTAAACAGTGTTTTAAGTGCACTTAATCATGCTTTTGTTGGCCCTCAACTCCTGGTTGGATTAAAATCAAAGGAATAAGCTGTATGAATATGGGTCTGAATCAACAGGTTTGGACAATGGGTTGTGTTCCAAAGATATTTAACTGAAGAAATGTTCAATACGAGTTTGACTACTGAGATTTTACCGTTTAAATTTCTACAAAATTTGGATGTGTATATGATAAAAACGAGGAGATGATAGGCATTTGATTTTACATGTGCAGTCATTGAGAGGGAGTTGGAAGGGTCTATGTTTACACTATAGAGAGCAAAAACCAATCCACACCTTGTGGTGCGTCTTGCTCTTGGAGAGAGAGTCTTCCGGGTAGTTTTGCAAGGACGGCCATCGCACTGCTTGTGCCCTGCATATAGCGGTAGCACTTTGTATCTATCTGCACAGCAAATCCCAGGCGAGGTAGTTCTGCGTGAACCAAAGCAGCTCTACTCAAATAACAGTGGGCGGAGCAAGTGGAGGCAGGCGCTGGAAGGAGGAACAGGTAGAAGCAGACGCGGCGCGTTGCGTCGTTGCCATTGGGTACACGTACGTGACGTGGGAGAGGGATGCGAGGTTGGATTCCATGGCGCTGCTGAATCGGAGCCGGCAGAACTCCTTTTGCGCATCGATGGCTGCGGAGGCGAGGGGAGGCCACAGCAGCGGCAAATCAACTTCTCGCTGTGCTCGGGAGAAGGGTCTAGAATGGCCTCGGGGATTTGATTTTTCTTTTGCGTGTCGCTGTGGGTGGTTCGATCGAGATCCAACGGAAGGGAATTAACAGCGACGTGGACGAATGGGACGCAAGATTCTCTGGTGCTGATTTCGTTATTAGGAGATGAGATATGATGGTACTAAAACCAGCACCCAAGCACCTCCATTATTTCTAAATTGCGTCGAGGAAATGAATGATCCAGGGTTGGAGGTGCTTAAAAAACAAACTCTAGAGTGCTGTTTAGCTTTTCGACTTCTACTGAAGATTGGGTGGACGGCTGACACCCCTCTCATGCTTGTCCTTGGCAAGGTAACGAAAGTTCCATTCCATGTAATTGATGTGCTGTGTGGTCAAGAAATTGCATCGCAGGGCAGCAATATTGTTATATTAAACACACCATATGAACTTACGTGGACTTCATTATGTTGGGGTGAAAGGGACTTCCTCTCTATTTTTTTTTAAAACCAAAATGCTTGTCATTTTCACAAGGAAGGAAAGATAAGGTGATGACATCAAGGTTTTGGCAGCACCGTTGCACGTCATTGTCCAAGTGGTACGGACGAGGGACCTGCTGCATGTCCATTGGCTCTTGTTACTGTCTGTTGTCAGTTGACTCGACCAAGCCTTGCTTTTAAAAACTCGCCAAGAGAGAGAGAAAGAAACAAAGTTGAGGAGCTCCTTGGGGTGCGATGGTAGCGGGGTTTTTTTTTTTCCGACCCGAACCTAGAAACCGGTGAGGACCGGTAGCGGTTAGCCGGAGCGGCTTTCCGATCTACAGTGGTTTTCAATTAACACTAACGGTTTTTCGATTAACAGTATCGATTTTCATCAAACCGCTTACCATCGGTTACACGGTTCCCGCGGGAACCGGCCTGGTTTCAAACGGTAAGAAAAACCGTGGGTGGTAGTACTGGTAGATCCCGCATGCAGTTTACCTTGAACTTTGTTACTGCACATGGGAAGTCCTAACAACACAACCCACAGGTTTCACTGTGTTCAAACTTTAGTGAGGGAATCTGGTTGAATTTCCACCCTTCCCCCTCTATCGGATTTAAAAGCAGCTAAATTTCACCCTTTTATTTTAGCAAAGTCATTTCATTGATCTGCATACTCTACGTTTGGGCAACCACGGCTGGCGCTTTTGTGCTCGTTTTGTTGCTCCCACAGTCGCACCGGATATGGTTGCTCACTATTTTTTATTTATTTGATTTTTTGACATGAGCATCCTCTAGATATAGATGCACATAATCTCACATAGAAGCTTTTGGTTGTTTACGTGAGCGGATATAAAAATGCATCCTCGACCCGACAGATACATCCAAATCAAGGTTCAGATATCATAGCACAATTCAAAATATTGACCACGCCAGCACCGAACAAGTTGCAAACATACACTTCCGCACACCAAGACGCCGGATATACAAATCACAGATGAAGAAAGAGAATCGGGTTACATGCGGGTCCAATTTTAGCGACTTTATGAGTAATTAGGAGCAGTCCCAACAAATAATCAGGGCGAACCTCTACATTCTCTATGCATGTCTAAACACTAACAACATGGGTCTTTTCAGCCCAACCACATACACACGGTCCACAACCTACAGGCAATGGAAAACCTATTGCTGGTAATGGCTACCTCTATGTGTGATTGTTCAATTGAATTACAATGGTCAACGATCACGAATCAGGGGCTGCATCCCAGGAATCTACGACTCGGGAAGAAAACAAAAAAAAATCTTATCTCATTAATCTACATTTGATTGTTGCCTGAGTGTGGTCTCAACAGAGGATGGTGATTAGGAGCCGCAGAGTTAGGCACACCAGGGTTGAACATCATACTGGGCGCCGACGAGGATGATGTGCCAGGGTGGATTGCTGAGAGCGGCAGGCGAGGCCCGAACGAGAGCATCTGTTGACGCTGCTGCAGCAGAGCAGCCATCTGGGGATGCCCATGCATGCTGTTGGTGTACATCGCCGGCATGCTGGATTGCGGCATTGAGCCCTGCATCATTGGCGGTCTGAGGCCAGCGGCCTGATTCATTGGGTTTGAAACCATAGTGCTGCCACCTCCAGGTAGAGTGCCACCTGTGGAAGGTAACCGGGTTGATAATATTCTGATGCGCTGAGCTGCCAGCTGCTGCCTCATCAGCTCAAGCCGTTCACTTTCCTTCAAGAGCATGGTCTCAACCTCCGCAAACTGCTTCAACTTCAACTCGAGTCTCTTTAGCTGCATATACAAGCTGAAAGTTAGATCATCTGCTTTGCATCCAGCATTACAAGTACAAATTCCAAGAAGGTTTATCAAAGGAAAATGGACCAAAGGCCTCAGCACATTTAGGAACGGGCTGTGGATGATAATTGGCAGCTGGTTAATACAGGTTACAGGGCAGTTAAAGTTCCAAAGCCAAAATCCATTTAGGAAAAGTTTGTGGACGACAATTGGCCCAGCTGGTTGAATCATCACGCTTGTGTTAGTAAAAGAGGGTTTTAACCTGTGAGATATAAGTGTTTTAATCAAATTATCTACAAATGATGTCAGAGCACTTGTTTTCCTTCCAACTGGAACTACCAGCTACATTAGAACTTGAGTTTTCCCCAGTGGCTCTTCCATGCTCAAAATCTCAATGTCTATCAAAGTGTAACTATCACTTTGAAATACCAAATCAAAGACAAGGCCAAGACACCATCTGAGAGATTCATTTTATTATTAACGATTACAAAAGGTTCTTCCATAGCTACTACTGTATAAATCTCAAAACAGTTCACAAAAGCTAGTAGTCCAAAGGCCTCAAATCCTCGACACACTTAGAAAAAGTTTGAGGGCATTCACCCGGCAGGTTAATAGAAGTTCTTGTGCAGTTAATATTCAAAACCAAAATCCATGTCAACTTTGTTAAATCCTCCTGGTTTTTAGTAAAAGGCAGTTTTATCTGTAAGTTCTAACGGATCTTGTCGGCTTATCTAAAATATTATGCCAGAATAATTGTTTTCCTTCAAACTGCAAAACCACTGAGAATCAGCAAGACTAAAACTGAGCAGTTAGGCAAACGTCAAACCTTGACAAACGGGAATTTTGGGTTTTTCTCAGTGGCTCTTTCATACTAAAAACTTTCTCTTCATCTCAGTATTTGGTCAACGTTATTAAAAAATAACTGTGGCATTGAAGTATCATATCAAAATATGCAAAGACATCATGTCAAGGATGCTTGAGATTCAATTTTTTATCAGCTACCAATGAAGGTTCTTCCAGAGTTACAGCTAACTTAACTCAGAATCAGGGTTTCTTAATGTCATAAACAAGCACTGACACAGAAGTGCTGCACAACATATACACATACAGTATGATGGTCAGACATCAACATAATAAAATATTAGGACCCATAAATTTGGTACTGCAACAAACCTGATGATTTATAATGGTGGCAGCTAATCTCTGAATTTCGCGCTCCTCCTGATCTGCAAAAAGTTTGGATTTTGTAGCTGCTGCTGACAAGCCACACATGGCAGCATGTTTGACAGTTTCAGGAGAGATGGATGACGAGGGTCCTGTTTCAGAAGAAGATTGTATTTTATAAAAATCTCTTGCACAATATGATTGTAAAAGAAAGGGGATTACTAATCAGGGGAATAAAGAGCTTACCGTAATTTAGATGAGCAGCGTGACCCACAGCGTCGGTGCCTTCTGGACACATCCTTAACAGAATGGAAAAAACCATATTAAAATATAGCTCCAGTAATGTGAGACCAAGAGAGAGAAAATAAATTAAGTACCATTAAATAAAAAACTATTTATTACATTCCAGGCATAAAGCCAACATGGCGAGTCAGCATCAACAAATATTCATTAATTACATCACTGGCCATCCCTAATTGAAGCACAGATGGCTCACCTGGAATCATCTCTTGTCAAAACCGATAACGCTGCACTTGCACAGGCTGCTGCAACCCTTGGTCCTACTTCAGAGGCCAAAAATGCAACCTGTAAAACATCTTTGAATAATAAGACCGGAGATATATAGATTTCTACAGCAGATTGGCCACTGACACATATATATAATAAAGACACAGAAAACTGCATGTGCTGGAATACAACCGTGACCCTCATCTTGTGAGGGGTTTACTCACAAACTTGTTAACCTGTTTATTCCTTTTGTTCACATTAATATAATGTAAGGATTCCAATCCACCCAGTGGCACATGTTCAGAGATACCTTGTTTACACTGAAATGTGGTTATGCACTAGATATTCCCGATCAAATGTAAGCACATGATTTCCAATTATTGCTGGAATGGCTCAAATTATTAAACAGTGCACTGACCAGTATTTGTGAACGCGAGCAGCCAATTAATAACTAAAAGACAGATGTGGGTACAGCTTTCCACCAAATTTCTGTCTTTTTAACAGCTTTGATGCAGTGATCAATCAAACAAACTGCAATAAACTGTCCACCATTGAATCAATTTCTAAATTAATACAGCAAAAAACATGTCTAGCAACTCCAGAGACCCATGGTTGGCAACATGGTACATGGTAAAAAGTTCACAAATAATTTTTCTTTAGGCTTTGATTAAAAAAAAGTATTGGTCAAGGAAATCCAAAATTTGTAGTATAGATGTATGTGCATCACTGAAGGCCATATAGAAGGAGAGTGGGGGCACGTGTAAACACATTCAGACATTCAATATCCAAATATGATATAGCAATGCATTACTTTGTAGCAACACAGTGTAGAATGACTCACCAGTGACATGACCGGATTAGCAGAATTAATGAAGGGGATCTGGTTTCCAGGTTGACTACTTTGAGGTAAACAACCTAAGGGACAAATCATCAGTCAAAATAAAGGAGTCCGATAAGTTTTGCAATCATGAATACCAGAGTGTAACAAAAATTAGAGATTTTCTGGTTGAACGAATAGAAAACACACCTGAACTGCTGCCATTGGAATCTGAATGCAAAAATCCATTGCTTTGCATTCTGGATGGAAGTGATGCTTCTGGCACTTCAATGTTCTCTAACAAACCATCTTCCACTGGGAGACAGATAAAATGCTGAATACATTGTGCTTTTGACTTTGTTCTAACATGCCCCGCAATATGATTCCAGTTATCATTGAACTTCTCTATGCCCTCCAACAACAGTAAAGTTTCCTGATCAGTCCATCTGTCCCCGTCAATGTCCGATCGACCCTTCATCCCATCCACTCTCTGAAAATCTAAGCTTGAATGCCCAGTAACAAATCTTGCATTGTGGAAGCAATCTGAACAAAGAGCAATGTCTGCCTGCTCCACCAGTTAAAATAAGACAGCTTGTTAGTCTCATTTTGTATGCTTCTTTGATGAAAATATCAAGTTTGCAAAAGAAATCAAAATAAATTATATCAGTCCGCCTTAACAGAATGACTGCGTTAAAATGAGGCGCTTCAAAATAAAGCACATATATGGGGAAAATCATCATGAAGTATATAATACACAGCAATCAAATACTCAATCAATTCAGATCACTTATTAAGAATTGAAGATAATACACAGTGAGTATAATGTAAATAAGGCTTCACCGCGTGCAATGAACTGTTGCCGGTTACAAATAAATGCCAGTAATTAAAATGGTCAACCAGTAAGCTGGGTAAGTGTTATGAATTGGAATAAGAATTTGAATACACTGTCCCATTTTCTTAACTCATGACAGATAATAGCAAAAGCCAAAATTAGGAGCACGCTTCATAGGGATTAGCACACAAACAACAAGAGAAAAGGGGAGCGACTAAAACTTTTCACGTGTGTTTAAAAAATTGAAACACAAGCAACTCAACTTTACTTAGGGCTATATGTAAATTAAATGCAAGTTATACTGGACCAACAAGTCAATAATTGTCACATGAAGCAAATTTGCCGGTAACATGTATGGGTGATATCTCCACAATACGTCTTTTAAGTTTTAACAAAACCATTGTGTCATTCTTATAGGCTTTTGGTATTTAAAATTGCAGGTTTAAAAGTTTGTGTTTAAAACACTATGCTGTGAATGACAATCTCAGGCATAGATCCAAACGCCAGAAATTAAACAATGATCTCAGTTTGATTACAACACCATACCAGATCCTGCCTAAACATTTGACATTTGAGTATAACCTTGAACCAATCAGTTCAGATTCAGATCATAGTCTTGAGCTAAGGTTTGAACAACCAATAACAGCCACATTCTACAAAGTACAACAACAACAACATAGCTCCTTCATTCTACAAAGTTAATGATGAAAAAAAGACTGATATGAGTTATGAGGGTACAAATGTGAAGTGGATTCAAAATCAACAGTCCTGACAACGTAATGAAGGAGCATCAAAATATGAAGAATGAAGTATGACCAAGTAGAAATTTTGATTGTGCACTCACCTCCTTTTGTGACTCATAGTGTAAGCTGGGCAAAGGTTGTGAGCAGAAACTACAGGAAGTCTCTGACAAGCGCTCCCAGATCTTCGCGTCCAAATTCGCAGAATCAGCATCACCATTTGCCACCACAGGAGCAGATGAAGTTGACACTGCGGAAGCTATATCACATGCCCGGATACTGCATTTCGGACGATCAAACAAAATCAAACCATCAATCGATTTCATAGGTGCAGATACCAGCTGCAGCTCCCCTGTTGTCTCCTCCTTGATTAGTGATGCTGCCATCCTGAGGCCACGGTGCACAGACCCTGTTGCAAGGTAATTAATGATCCCCCACGATTCCAAGAACCTAACTATCCTACTCAGGTCATACAATTCAGGTGTGCTTGTGACAAGCCCCTGGCACTCAGCAAACACAAGTCTTTTCCCAGGTCGCTCCAAATACTTCGCAATCACCTTATTCCTCAACAACATGTATTTCTCTGGTGTTTGCCCCTGGGATTTTTCAGAGAAGTATTGTGGCACAACCTGCCTCTCCAACCTGTGCACCGTTGTTGGCATGAACCAATCTACATTTAGGAATCAACAGATGCCCCCCACAAATTAAATTAACGGTATGTTCTACCAGGTAGAGGTCAGTGGCAAACAATGAAATTTTAGTGCCAAGAAGAAACCTGAGTGCATGGGCACGATGTGAAGTTTGCCATAGAACTGCTTGTGCACTCCACATCCCTCCATGAGTGGAGGTGGGGTGCAGACGTACGTGGACGGCCTGTCAGGGTCGTAGGACAGGGACGGATGGTCAGGCAGCATCGCGGAGATCACCTGGAGCTGACCGTGCGAAATGTTCTCGAGAACGGGAACTGAGGCTAGGGCGGCCGGAGCACCGTCGGCACCGGCCACCGCGCGCTCCGCGTCGACGATAGCAAGCACCGAGTGGTGAGGCCGGCCGACGGCGCGGCGGACGGCGGCGGGGAAGACGGATACCGGCTGGGCAGCAGAGGAAAGCACCTCCGCCCCGCGAAAGTCGAGCGCGGAGTCGTCATCGCCGCCGCCGCCGCCAGCGGCAGCTAGGGTTCCTCCTCCCCCGTTGGCAAAGGCGCCGCGGGGCGCGTCCTCGTCTCCGTTCGCGGCCGCGGCGGAGTCGGAATCGTCGGAATGGTCGGCCTGCTGCTTGGACGGGGAAGGGCTGGCGGCGGCGCGCTTCCGCTTCCGCCACTTGGCCCGCGCATCTGGAGGCGGGAGTGGAGTTAGGGTTTTGGAGGGTGCGGGGATTGCGAGGCGCGAAAGGGGGGATGTCGGGCGGGGCGCGTACCTGAGTTGGAGGAGGCCTTGCGCGGCATCGTCGCCGGCGCTCGCGGCGGCGGAAGAGGCGGAGGAGGTGGTGGGAGCGCGGAGAGTGTGTGCCCGCGAGCGAGGGGACCACGGCGGTTGGTCGGGAGGCACGTGCCAGGGGAGTGAGTGAGCCGATCGAGGACTGCTTCTCAGCTCGTTCGAATTTCGGTTCTTCCTCTAGATTTGAAATTTTTGGGTCAGGACACGGCCACACGGGACAGGGTTCCAAATTCATACCCCTAATAATTTTACAAATAGGCGAAACACAAATTTTATACTTAGTACCGTAATGACGTCGTGGTGGTGGCAATTATGTGTTGCCAACTGTGAACGGTGCCAGCTTTGGCGTAAGCATGAGATAGCCATAGGAGGCAAGGACTACAAGATGATAATTAAATTTACCTAACGCGTCATTTAGCTAGATTTCTGTAGACCTCAACTTCTTCAATGTCGAAATAGGAAATTATCTAACTGTGGAATGGCTGTTGTTTTCTTTTCCGTCAAATTCGTGCAAGTATTTAATTAATGCTTGACTAATACTTGTGTACATGTATTAGGGAGAGAAAACTTGCTATAAGCGTCTATTTCTACAACTCAGCACACAACTTTTATTGGAATGCCTTGATCCGGCAAAATAAGACAAATACATACAGCACACTCCGTATGACTAACAATATGCATTGTGTAGACTATATTGACAGTTAACAGCTTAATCCTGTGCTTTTCGAATGCATGAATTCTGTTGCTGTCTTTTACTTTTTACCATATCCGGGAGCATTTTTTTTGTTTCTTTCTCTAGTTGGAAATGCATGTTTTTCCAATAAAATTTGTAGATTCTTGCCATAAAAAACAGAAACAGCGGTAGCTAATTTCTATATGGGCTTCTGCTAATTGCTAAATCAACAGCTGGGGATTCGAAACAGCGGCAGCCTTTTC
This sequence comes from Urochloa ruziziensis, assembly GCA_015476505.1. Taxonomy (NCBI): domain Eukaryota; kingdom Viridiplantae; phylum Streptophyta; class Magnoliopsida; order Poales; family Poaceae; genus Urochloa; species Urochloa ruziziensis. The sequence continues at coordinate 5,336,130 of CM027121.1, read as the reverse complement.
AATAAGGACTTTGCTATAGCTTCCATAATATGATTTTAACGAGTCCTGGCAAAGTGCCGAAATGGCAATTTGCAGATCACTCTAAAATGTGATTTCCGTGATTCGCAGGAGTTGAGAAAATCAACTTCTTTTAATTCACTTCGCTCTTCCATGATTTGTCAGAGAAAACATGATATTTTGATAGAGCCCTTTTCGCACATGATTCTATGCAACATCTTGGTTCATTTCAGAGATTCACTAGCAAAATCAGCCTAGGAACACCGAAAAATAGGCTCTAATAACATGTTGTCAACTTGTCATGTTCAATCCTACATATGACATTCTGTTATAGTTTGCACCTGTGACGCTGCGAGAGCCATGTATCATGCTGCATGCAATCTTGCTATGTAAACATGTGCTGCAGCAAACATACAGCGACCACAATGTCAATCAGATATGCTCCGGAGATGGAGATGCCTCAAAAAATGGAATGCCAGTGCTCTGTCATCAATGCGTTGCCAGGGAGCAAGTGAGGAAATATCTGCACAAGTTATAAAATGCGCCATACCATACTGGACATCCACAGGCGCAGTTCGGCTACAGCTTTGGTCACATTCATTACATTCTAACCCATCATAAATCTAAGGAAAATACAGCAATAGCACGATGGAGATTAGTCTTTCAGGGCTTGCAAATGATAATCATCGGTCATCACCACAACACCTTTCCTCTTCATGATCTTAGAAGACCAGCGTTTGTGGCATGTTGAAAAGAGAACGGATGGTCTCACTGGCGACATCCAAAAGCTGTAGATACTCATCTGCCCCATCGACCAAGCACTGCAAATTCCAGATAGGAGAAACAAAATGAGAAATATCATTGTCGTACTACATGCAATAAGCTGGAACTCTGAAATGTCAGGTTTCCATATTAAGTTTGCTGATGAACAAGTCATATGAGCAAGAAAGTTTAAGGTTTTCTTTCAAAAGAATACAACTATGCCAATCATGATAGCAAGAGAAAGGACCATGGAATTACTGTAGTACTGTAACTTCAATAGGACAAACCTTATCAGTTTCCCCAAGCTTTTTACATATCCTTGCCTTTTGCTCATCTGGAATATCATCCGCACTAACAATTACATCTAGAAACTAATAAGTTCTTCAGTTAGTGACAGTGGTAACACGAAATCAACAGGGCTAATAATTAACTAGAGCATGGCATCTAAATACAGAGTAAATAGATAACCTGTGCCATCAGCTGCGAGACTGGATATCCATCTGCGATAATGTTGTTAACTTCCTTGTTTGCAACATCAAATTCACCAGATCTGCAGGCTGCAAGCAGTGACTTCACAACATCTTCAGGGATAACCTGACACAGGGAGGCGATTGAGTGGACAAGTTTGATTTCCCAAGATAGCTAAACAGTTTTCTAACTGTTTATTCAGATTTCCTTCAAAAAACTGTTTATTCAGATCACCAATTACTTGCATGGTAAAATTTCTCATGTTATAAGATAATTTTCAAAGCAAAAGCATATAGAATTTCCTTTACACCCAATTGGTCTGATCACTCTGAGTGCATAACCTCTCTGAAGGCAAACAAGATCCACTTTACTAAGTTCTGGGGTGAAACATCATCAAGAAACATGAATTTATTATTTATATAACCATAAGCACCAAGCTAAAATACTATCCAAAATAAAATAAATAAAAACATGCATTTTAGCATCAGGTAATACAGGAGCTAGAAAATTGGTGATATGCGATCGGTTAGCCTCTTTGCGAACAACAGAGAAGAAAGTGAGTGGTGTACCCCAGAACACTAATCAGGTCAGTGGAAGAGATAGAAGATCCAAATAAGCGGGCCGCACTCTGCAACAAAACAGAAGTATATTTAATTAAGACTAATCTAGCACGACGAAGATAGGTTATAGCACGATGAAAAGAACAATTCAGAAAACCGTCGGACCTGAAGATAGGTTATAGCACGACGAAGATCACCTTGAGAAATGGCACTCAGTGTGGACAGCGCCTAATTTCAGAGTTCAAAGCATCTCAACGTAAGCAATCGTAAACAAAAGAATGCTTGAAGTAATTGACCTGATATTGTTAAAGTAACTCATGAAGCAGATAACATCATCTGATCCATCATCACAAGCGAGCCAAGTAATACCTGAGCATCAAGATTGAGTCCTTCTTCATTGCATATATGCATAATACGGCTGCTCATCACTTCTTCTGAAAGAGGCTTGAACCTAAACTTTGCACATCTGGATGCAAGTGGTTCTATTATCCTGTAACACACATTAGCAATCATGAATTTCAAATTTCAATACTTGTACCATTGAAGAATAAGATCAAGCTGACAAAATACCTGCTGATATAGTTGCATATAAAAAGAATCTGGTCACTTTTGAGTAAGTCTCCATAGTACGCCTCAAAGCATTCTACAGAAGGATATAAAGTATCACAAACTTACCATATGTAACCATAACAGATAGAAAAGTGATGTGTGGCTACCTGGGCATCTTCTGTCATCGAATCGGCTTCATCAAGTATAATAATCTTGTAAGGTGGACAAGGGTAACCACTAAAGTCCATCACAGCAAGAAACCAGTCAGGAATATAAAAGTCAGACGAGAATTGAAAATCTTTCTAATTTTGATGAGCTTACGCTTTCCGTGCAGTACCAACAGCAACAGCAGCAAAGTCCTTGATTTTTGTCCTCACCACATTAATTCCACGATCATCACTAGCATTGAGCTCTAGAACTCTTGACTTGTACAGCTCTGGACTGCATTATCCAGAAAGGATCACAAAGCTTTTAAGTCATTAAACCTTCTGTGACTAGTGTTGCATAGTTTAATTTTTAAAACAAATCAGTTCCTAATGTCATTTCCTTATTTACTTGGCATGCTTATAGAAATTTCATGAATAAATTAGAGAAATTAACCAATACACGTCTAAAAAAAAGAGGCAACTCTAAATTGGTTGATAGTCATTCCGGATAAGTTAGAGATTCTTGGAGTTAAATAGAAAATGGAACTTTACTAGTTATGTAATAATTCGAGTTCCTCCTAAAAGGGTGTTTTAAACACATAGAGTTTCATTTTTGCTGCCTCTTTTGTTGCATAAAAAGATTACTTAATTGCAACTTAACTATGTATCGTTCAACCCATTGGTACACACCAACATATATAGTCTGAGAATCAACAGTGACCTCGAAATAATGATCTACACTTTCAGGATGTTGACTCATCTTAATATTGTACAAACAGATATGAAAATCTTTGGCAAATACATCAACAGTATAAGTTTCTGACATCTCTATGCTCCATCCTTAATGGAAATAACCATCGAGCGACTAAAAAAAGGCAATTTCCATACCATATGTAGACCCGCATACAGGACATTCAACAGAATATCTAACCATCTAACTAAAGGATGCCTATGGAAATGCCGAAATGGACATTAGAATGGACACGGCACACAATGAAATTAGGACATCTATATCCATTGATGTTATTCTGGCCAGTTAAAAAGAATAAAGGTCTTGTTTGGCATTGAAGAGTATAGTTAATAGTTAAATTGACTAACTAAACTACTAAAGTCCAAAACTCAAAGCATAGAGAGATGCACCGTATCCATATATTGCCTCCCTGCCCCATTACACTGGCAATGGCAATTACTACGTACCAGACAATCCAAGATTACACAGTACTACTCATATTAGGCAACCAACCGAGAAGAGAGAAACCGTAAGGACACAAAAATAACGAGCAGAGGGTATACCCGTAGAGCTGGTACGCGATGGCGAGCGCGGTGGTGGTCTTCCCCGTGCCCGGCGGGCCGTAGAACAGCATGTGCGGCAACTGCAAGGGACCAACCAGCATATTCCCACCCTACATAAATTACATCATCTTAGGCTTTTTTATTCTTTGTTCACAAACATATGTTATTCTATGTTTGCAGGTAGCTTTGCTAGCAAGCCTTCCTTTACACCCTTCCGTGTTCCATAAACCAGCGAAAGGCTACCTTACAGACTTCCAAATTATGGCTGTGTTATTACAATGCATTTTCGAAGTAAATGCAGGCACGCATGGCAGCAGAAAAGATTGCATAGAGTAAGAAGTTTCAGCAACTGCATTAAATATAAAACAGCGCTCCTTAAATTAGATGAGAAGGCAAAAAATGGCACCTGTTATTCGATAAAATTTATCGGCTAACCATAGAATGACAAACAATTTATATGAGGGAATGCTAATATGAAAAATAACACAGTATCTCAACTAAAGAATATTACCTTGAGGTCTTGGTTGAATACAATTCTTAGATGCCCCTCACGAACTACACGTAACTGCTCAAAGACACTCTCTTGGATTGCCTTTGTATAATCCAAAACAATCTGTCCAGAGGAATTCTGGGACTCCCGCGGCATGTCAACATACAGAAGCTCCTCAAGTGTAACCACTGGCATATTTGATTTGACACAGCCGTGGCAAGACCTCAACAGTAGTTTCTATAATAGGTAGGACACCGTCAAACAGTTGTGATGCATATTCACACATAAACAGAAAACATTTATGAGGATAGATTAAATCACAGTTATACCCACCAAAGCCTCGTCCTGGCTTCCTATTGCATATCTCACAATGCCAAACATCCTACAACACAGAAGGCAGCTTAAAATAAGAATCCAGCAGGCCAAAGCTGTACTATTTATGCAAACCCTGCTTACATTTTTTTTAACAGTAGGCTATATGCTTCATGTAGCAATCATAACAAACACTCATGATATGACAAAGAACCACCAGCCTATATTTATTGTAAGAGAGGAAACCAGAACCTGAGGGAAAACTCCAGTAGTTTGACGGCCATTTCCGTAGAGAGAAACACACCACCTCTTCTTGGCACTTGGGGCAAAGTATTCATTCACAAGTTTCTCCAATATTCAATGTTATTGTCCTGTAACATATTTTGAATCATAAGTATCCATCTAGGTTGCAATATAGTCAATATCTGTTTAGAACAAATGTTGAATGTTTACCTGCGGCCTGTTTTGCTGGTGATACATGTAATGTGTCAACCTCTTTGCACAGGTTCCTGGTTCATAAGCTGGTGTTTTAGCAGTTCTCATATTAAGACTTTGTTGGCGAAGCAACTGCTGATGCTGTTGCTGCTGCTGCTGCTGCTGTTGTTGTTGCTGCTGCAATTGGTTTCCTCTGCAAAGGCATGTTCTTGAAGGCCTGCTGTTGCTGCTGCTGCTGCTGCTGTTGCTGCAGATGTAAGAACCGCTGCTGCTGCTGTAAGAGGCTCAATTGAGCAGCCGCAGCCTGAGGGTTCTGCTTAGACAACTGCAAAATATGTTGCTGCTGCTGCTGTTGCTGCAGGAACACTGATGGGTCCGAGCTTTGGTGCTCCATCTTCACCAGCGCCCAAGCTCCTCAACGCTTGCAGCTGCGGCTCAAGCTTCACTCCTCCGCTGGAACTGCGTAGCATCTGGACAGGACCGTTCTGATCAGGCTGCCCCATCTGCTGCTCCATCTTGACCCCACCTAAGGCGCCGGCTCCGTTCTCCATCTTCACGGCAGGCTGCTGCTGCTGCTGTGTTTGCGGCAACATATGCTGCTGGTTGTAGGGCATCGACATTTGCTGTTGCTGTTGGTGGTGTTGCTGTTGCTGATTCTGTGAATCTTGCTGTGTATCCATCTGCTGCTGCTGCTGCTGCTGCAGGTTATCGTTGCCAAGCTGATTGCCCATACTTCCCTGGGAGGAGGACGGGAATGTCATGGAATCCGGCCCTCCAGCGCCAACTAAATCACCAACACCATCAAGCCCTCCTCCTCGCTGCTGCTGCTGCTGCTGCTGGTGCAGGCCACCCATCCCACCCATGGGAAGTCCGCCTCCAGGCATTGCCCCAGGTCCCCCATTCCCATACGAGTGCTGCCTGCTGAGCAGCGACGCGACATTGGACGCGCCCGCCAGCAAGCCGCTGTTCCCGCCGACGCCGTACTGCGTGCGTGGCGAGACGAGGGACGAGAAGGGGGACTGGGACGGGAGCACCCCGGCGGCCGCCCATCCCCATCCCCATCCCCGGCTGTCCTCCCCCGGCGGCGCCGCCGAGGAGGCTGGAGCTGGTCCGCAGCAGCGACGCGCCCACCTGCTGCCCCGCCCCATCGGGTTGTGCTGCCCCGACGGCAGCATCCTCCTAGAATCCAGGCCGGACAAACTGTACCTTCACTCCGCGCTTGTTGTCAGGACCGGTCGAGATCCGCCGCCCGTGGCCGTGGAAGCATCCGAAGCCGAAGCCGCGCTGCGCAGCAAATCTACAGCAGATTGCAACCTCGGCCACCGGTGGGGGGATTGCAACCTCGGCAGCAACACCCCGCCTGTGGTCTTCAAAACCAACTTTGCACCGAGCGAGCGAGTAGCAGACGGCGCAGATTGCAACTCGGCACAGCGGACGAGAACGAAGGGGAGCGCAGATTAGCCGGCGGACGGCAGCGACGAGCTCGAAGCACACGCCTCCGTAAGGGAAGGAGGGAACGGGCACCGGAATTCCGCCCCGGCACGTCGTCGATCCGAGCTCGGTCGCGGCGGGACCCGCCGATCCGGGGCCTCGATCCTCCGCGGCGGCGCGCGACGCGGCCGAACCTCCTGCCTCGGGCGCCGAGGTGGCGCTGCCGAGACGAGCTAGGGCTGGCGCCGCACTGTGGCGACTCGACTCGAGTACTCCGACGAGAGGGGGAGTAGGGAGAGGAGGAGCAGGAAGCGGAAGCGGACGCGGACGCGAGCGGAAGGGAAGGGAAGCGGAGGGAGGGGGGAAGAGAGAGAAGAGGAGGAGGAGGGAGAGAAGGCAGTAGAAAATCCAGCGACTCGGGTGCGCGTGTCCCCGGGGCCCTCCCGTCCCGTCCTTGCGGACGTCAAAAGACTCCACAAAACCGCATTGGATTCCGCCAGGGTCCGCGGCCCTGCGCCGCCTCCCCACGCACCCTGCGTCGCCGCCACGCGGGGCCCGAGGAAACAGGGCCCGCAAGCCAGGGACCGTGGTGAGGGTGTCGACGGGCCCCCGCGGGTGGGTTTCGGGTCGCTTTTCCGGCGCTGCGGCGGCCTGCGGGGGGGCGTTCGTGTTTGTGTGTGCGGGGTGCGGGCGGGTTGTTTTCTTTTCTTTCCGCCGCTCCGCTCGCTACGCTGGGTGTGCGAAGGAAGGGAAGGGTGGGGAAGTCAAAAGGGTCGCGTGCCGCGTCGGACGCAGGGTTGCGGCCGCCGGAGCGTGGGGTCCGCGGGGTGTGGGTCCGGGATGACAGTGGCGTGGGGTAGATAGGGCGGGGGGATCAGTGGGTGGCCGGGACGGACGGTGGCGCGACGCGTGACGGCATGGTGGTGTGTGCTCGCTCGCTGCTGCCTCTGACGACGCTGGCGGTGTCAGATCAGAGGTGCTGAGTGATGGGAGCCGTCACGTCCGCCATCCCACGACTAGTCCAGTCGCGCGCCGTGTGAACGCCCCGGGCTCCTGCTCCACCACTGGTCCGTTCACTGGCACGAGCGAGCCAGCCTACAACCCGGAGTAGTACACTCGACACCAACGGTGCCCGCCGTGCAACCGGGAATGAGCGGGAGGTTTTCAACTTTTGTCCAGAGACAGAAACAGAGATACGCGATTCAAGCTTCGGTAAAATTCAGGATCTATGAAACTAGAGGTTTATTTGTAGCGATCTCAACAGTTAATGAATCTACTTTAGAGATTGGCAAAACAAAAAAAAATGGGGGCATTAAATAAGGTGCGGTTGGCATGTTGATGAATGTACATGCACTAGCACACTATTCATAGCCTTCAAATGCACATGAATCATGTGTTGCCTTGCCTCACTATCTACTTTGTGCGTTCTACGCGCGGGAAAAGCGTCCATTGGTCAAAACTTTCAGGTGAGATTGAGCTCGAGCCGTCTTCCGCCACGCCGCGCGCTCGAAACCGTGGCGAAAAAAACAAAAATGGTGTCTAAGATTCGGAGACACAAATTTGTGCGTAATAGCTGTGGCAGTCTAAGCCTAGGAACCAACCAAGCAGTACGTTTCCACTTGTAGCGTGGCAAGCTGCAATTGACACCTAGACAGCCTTATAAACATTTCCATTTTCGTGCGATGCAAGCTGTTAAATGATTTTTGTTTCTATGTGTTTTCGTTTTTATTTTTTTGAACGAACCAGCACGAGATTGTGCTAATTTCATTGATAGAGAAGAGTTTTGAAATTACAAGCGGCTAGCCACTGATTACAGATATCTACTCTCGCGCTAGAAGGGACGCAAGTCCTTTGGCCCCCGCGGCAGCCCATTCCGAAGCCTCTCCTTTTATTTTTGTTTTCGTTTTTATGTTATCATTGAAAGTGAGCTCCGTCGAGTAGCAGTCTTGAGAAAAAGCGCTGTTAGATGCAGCGCGGTGGGGATCGACCGGCTATAACGACGACGCTCGCTCGAGTCCTGATTGTGTCAAGTCAGTCCATGGACTTTTGTCGAACTTTGGACGCAAATTCTGTCAAATCCTTAGCGTCTCCAAAACGGCATACACCCAGGAGGACAGCGTCAACTCCAATTTCCTTTTTTTTTTCCCTTGATTTGAAGAAAGCTAGTAAGGCTATGTTTAGTTCCCACCCGAAATATTTTCATCCATCACATCAAAGGAGAATCTTTGATGCATGAAGTATTAAATGTAAACGAAAAAGGTGAAAAGTTATATGGATAGACTGTAAATCGCGAGACGAATCTAATGAGTCTACTTAATCCATGATTTGCAACAGTAGTGCTACAGTAACCATCCGCTAATTATGGATTAATTACCGTCTAATTACCATCGTTAGATTCGTCTCGAGATTTCCAACCTATCCATATAACTTTCCACCTTTTTTGTCTACATTTACTACTTCTGAATTGATAAAATCAAAATCTGAAATCTTTTCGCGAAATGTTTTCGCGAACTGGGCTAAGTCCAACTTTCTACAGTACAATGCTCGTGATCAGATACCAACCAAAATGAAGGCCGTGTTTAAATACAGAAATAAATTGACACGAATCTTCAAAATAGAAAACTTTTTACTGTTTTCAAGCATTTATGCATTTAAACACGGCCCAAATGAAGCCCTCTCCGGAGTTTGGACTACGCCCGCCTATTCCTTTCGTTGACGATTTGACTCGCACGCACGCTTTGTCGTGTGCTGCACCGTGTAACCCTCACTCACAGTCAAGCCTGGCCTTCAGCTTCACGGTTATGATCGATGGTGCAGTGCAGGTCAGGAAATATCTGTGGCAAATACGTGCAACAACACAGCTTCAGTTCCGAGTACTGTTCCTATTCCTATGAAGCAGCAAATACGGTGCAGGGGTGACCAGGACTCCAGGAGTGGCGCCGCCAGCCACAAGGAAGCACGTGTCCAGTGGTTGGATGCTTGCATTGGTTCTCTGTTCTCTATCTGCTGTGGGTGATGACATTCCAACTGAATGAAAGCTATAATAAGCCCATAACAAACTCCTGGCCCACTGGAGCTCAACGCCGGAGAGGGTTCCTCTGCCGTTCACCCTCTGCAGGTGAGTCTCTGACTGGTGGGACCCATCATTGTGGGGCCCACACGGCAGTGACTCAACAGCAGAGACGTCAACTGCAGAGGATCTCATTCCTCAACGCCATACCGTGGTATGGCATGGCATGGTATGTCCACCTGGCTCGACCTTAAGGAATCCTCAATTCATGAAAAACAAAGATCCAGCCGCCATGGTCAATTCCATCCAGGTATACATGAGCAAAATATAAAGGCCCCGAAAAAACCAGGCTGGGAACAATTATGCCTTTCCAAAATGAAATACTATAGCACCGGCCTCTGGCCCATATACAGGCTGGGCCCACAGAAAAGTGTGACCTGCCAGATGCCAACTGAAGTATGAACATTCCATTCTAGTAACCATGGATATACTGCACAAGGTGCATATGCAGTGGCCAGTGGGAAAGCAAACAAATACAAAGATTCAAGCGAAGCAAAAGTACATGGTTTCATGGCACCACAGTCCAGGAAGCAACCAAGCCCAAGCACACAGATTGACATTTACACGGTAGTAATGTACCAATATGTACAGATGATATTTCAGAACTGAAATGGATCTCTGTTTCTTTTTTGGGAGAACTACACAGATCTGTTTAACAGCCAGATAAAGCAGACCATGGCACTAAACCAAGACAGAAAAGCTCCAGCTCTCCTGCACGGCTGCATGTAGAGATCTCTCCAGGACACCCTGTCCTTGTTCTGCAAGCTGCAAACAGGCCACCAATGGACCACTAGTCCTCATCTCATTGAATCTTATTAAACAAATTGCACTAACGCTACTGATCCAGTGCAGCTTCTCAACCGCCACAATCCTTCAGCCCCACATGGAGGAGCTAAAGAATGTTTTCCTTACATCTCTGTCGAGCTAAAGAATTCACAGATACAGATCAGCCAGCCTTCGTCAGGGAAACCTGGCACACCAACTATACGTCTATACCATACCATATATCACGCAGCATAAACAAAGGGCATACGCATGCACACATTCAGGTGATGAATTGCGAGACTGAAGCCAACTTAGCTACTGCTACCTAAGGATCTTACAAATGACCGCCGCCACCAGACCTGGAAGGCCCTCATCAAGTTCGGGCACTCCCGCCCTTGCCCACTGAAAGCCTCAAACCACTCCATAAACAGCACCTGCTGCTGCGCCAACGTGAGCGTCAACAGCGCTTGCCCGATTCCTTCCTCCAGGGTCGTCACATTGAGGCCCTTCGGGTACCTACGGAGCCAACCGAAATCTGCCAGCATTGGCCTGAACCAGGCCTGAAAGAAGCTGAACCGTTTATCCCCAGTACATTGGAGCTTCCCACTCCCCATGGCGATGAAAATTGTGGCTGAAATCCGACTGAGCTCATGGCGTACCATCGGCGACACCCGCTCGTGCATTCTACTGAGGGTCTTTTTGTTGGCCCATACATCAACAAATTCCTCTCCCATCTGCCTGTCTATTAGAATCTGCAGCAACCAGTTGGTATCCTCAACTAGCTTGTAGATCCTCTCAAGTGGTCCTTTTCCAACTGATGAAATGGATGTTTCATCAGCAGGTACCAAATCCGGAGATTCTTCAAATAATCCCACTAGAGAATTCAGGCTAGAATGGCAGATACAGTAAATGCTCCTCTTGTCCAGCTCTTTATCACCCTTTATGTAGACAGAGGACTTTGACAGGATTCCATTGACTAAATTCCGCAGCTCTTTACGAGCATTATTGTTGGTCCCCTTTGTGATGGAATCGATTAGTTCAACTACCAGTTCTGCAGATGATGTGGGTCTTTGTGGTTGTAACCTTGCCAGCAGATTTCTGAAAGCTGCTTCATACGAAGAATGCTGAGAAAGCAATTTCTTGATTATGTCCTCTTCAGATTCATTCCATGGAACAGCCTCAAGATAATTTAGACAGCTGTTAACTCCTCTGTCAAACATAAGTGACAAGGATACCTGAGAAATTTGTTTAGGCATGAAGTAAAACATGTTTAGAATAAGTCACAGGAAAATAATTCACATTTTCAGACATACATTAACAAACATAAAAAGTGGTAAATCTAATGCAACAATGACAGAATCTGCATTGCCTTCAGTCTACATGCCAAATATTTCCAAAATGGTAGAATGAATAGATCACACGGGAAGTATTTCAGAATACAAAATTGGATCTATTAGCATCATCTTGCTGTTGCAAACCAACAGCACATATATAGCTTTTCAGTGCAATATTTATACTTGAAAACTTGCCATCATACATTAGTGAAGTCTCAAGCATGAAGCAGATCTGCAGATAGGCTTGTCACTTGGAGTACTTAATTTTACACTCTTTTAAGACTAGTATCTTCAAATAGCAAGATGTACTATGATGTCTTCAATTGGTGAAACTACCAAACTCAAGGAAATAAGTCTACAATCGTATCCCCCAAAAGGCAAAAACATAAATAGGTGGGCACGCGTCTACAAAATGTATACAAATGTCAATAAATGGATTTCCCTGAAGAGGAAGAAGTCAATCTCAGGGATACATGATATAAGATATTGATTATGCAATCAGATGGTTTGTCTTAGAATGAAGCAGTCATTTCAACTTCATTCCCAGTAACTCACTAAACACAAGTGCATTCCAAGACAGGAACGGAAGGCAGTGGAAACTTAGTCGATTCAGCAGGCTATACAAACTTAAATGAGCACCAATATTTACGAGTTTTCTTAACTTATCTAATTCCCTAAGTTACAAATGTAAACTCAACACGTAGCTCAACTTGGAAGCGAAGTGTAACATTCCTGAATGAAGAACAAAATACTTATCTTATTACACAGCCACAATTTTAACTGAGGGTCAAATCTTCTGTACCATTTCAGGCACCAACTACCAAATTAACAACTAGCTAAGAAGCATAATTAATAGCTTTAATTCGTCAAACAAGAAGAGCATTTCTCTCAGCCGGTCTGCCTTTATTATTCCCAATAACTCGAAGAGTACCATGTTCTAGTACATGAGATGGTCCAACAAATTTTAAAAAATGTTTAGTAACATCCCTTTTGTCACCACATTAATGACATTAGTGCTGCATCTACAGTGAAAGATTCACATCAACAGAGCGAGCACAGAATTCTGATAAGTGCACAAATAACAGCATTATTCACATATAACACAAATTCACTAAACTGAGACAGCAGAAAATTAATTGACCTCCACTTTAATCCAAGATTATAATAATATTAACGAAAACTTGGTTCAACCATAATATGAATGAAATATAGATTTAAATATAAAGATAAGTACAAGATGATAAAGCTAAAAAATTTGACCTTCAATTATTTTTTAAACCAATAAGACAAAAGGAAAAAAAATATCACCCAAAACAATAGCATGAAAAAAGACTGGAATTTTTGTGGAATGGAAAATATGATTAGAACAGTACAGAATGAAGAAGAAACTTAAAAATACCTGCTTTATTGTTTGTAAATTGAAGATGTACTAATGAGGGAAGTGAGGGAAAATACCAAAACCAAGATATCACATTTTAATAATTTTACCATCCAAGCTTTATGTAGACTGTACTCATTTCATTTAGCCAACAAGAAAGCTCAGCAAAATATGATGTAATGGTGATCCAATAACATGGTTCCATGACCAAATTTGCAAACACCATGAACGGTGTTGCCTGCAGGTTGTTCAAGGATATCAGACCGGCATTTCTCTGCTATGCTAATTTGATCCCCAATTGGGCAATAGCAAAACCTCTCTACGTTAATATTTACCAGATTCTAAAAATAGTTCAATGCTAAAATTAACACTCTGTACTGCACCAGATTAACACCACAGTAAAAATTGCAACATTTACAAAGATGCATAATTGATGAACAAACAAACAAAAAGTAAAATTTGCGCGCAAATCAACAAACAGGAGCAACATGATATCAGAGAGACAGAGAGCTGACCTCGAGAACGCCGATGGCACGCGCGACGCCACCACGAGCGAGCCGCTTCATCGCAGCGGTCTCGTCTTCGTCTTCCAACATCATCTCCACCGCCTCCCTGAAGGATTCCACCTCGACCTTTCCTTCCACCGCCACCTCGCTGCCTCGTCCCCCAAGAACCTTCCTCACCACCTTGCTCTCCCTGCGCACCCTCTCCACCTCGTCCACCTCAAGGACCACACCTTTCTCCACCAGTCTAAGCCGCAGCGTTGCCCTCGGCCTCTCAACCTCCGACGCCGGCGGGGGCGGCGGGGGCGGAGGCAGGGCGGGCGGCGGGCACTCGATGACGGACGACAGCCGCGCGGAAACACACGAACCTGCGGTGGCAGCGAAGGATGGGTCATCTATGGGGGAGACGCGCCCCGGGGAGCGGATGCGGCGGGAGAGCGGCGGCGCGAGCTGGTGCGGCAGCTTGGCTCGCCGCGGCGCGGGAAGGGGGCTCCGGCTGGCGGCCGCGGCAGCTGCGGTGGAGGGATCGAGGCCGAAGGAGCAGCACCAGGGCTGGCGCGGTGGGGGCGCCTTGCGTCGGCTCCGGCGGCGGTGCGCGGCCGCCGCCGGGGACGCGCTCGTCGTCGTCGGCATTTGGGTTGGCGTATCGGTCGGAGGAAGCGGAAGGGGAGCACGTTATGTAGGTGGCGAGCTGTGAGGAGTTTTTTTATGTGGCGAGATTTGCTAGGTGGCATCACAAGTGTACCCCAAGGCTGGGTATATTGGTGCGATGTTTTTTTTTTTTTTTTTTGAAACGTATTGGTGTGATGAATGATGATGGGGATTGTTCCTAGTCGGGATTGAACTACATTCTTGTGTTGGACACATAATGTCCAAATCATAATGAATTTTGGTTGGATGTTCATCGTCATTGGAAATATTAGTTGAAAACAAAAGCTCTGGTGAACAAGGGTGTTTTCTGACTATGAAGTTATGGTTACAGCCAGATTAAATTGTAGCTTTTGCTATGGACCTAGAAAATCCAAATCCCATACAATTTGGAAATGAACTTTGGCATGCAGATTGCTATATTTGAAGTACAACAACTTTGTCCAAAATTAGAGGTGATCTTAACTCTTAAGTTGAAGTGAATCATCTAATGTTAATTAAATAAACTTGTTCCGGATGTTACGGGATTAAGGTTATTGTAAAACCTAGATGTCATGGGATTAATGTTAATTAAATCCCTAACCTTGAGGTTACGGTTATTCTTTATGATAGTTTGAGTTCTTGTCGTTCATTCCAAGTAAAGTGTTATTTTAAAAACCTAGATGTAATGGGATTACGCAATTGAGTACGTTACTGTGCTATTCTCGTGCAGTCACGTTGAATACGTTTTCATCTACCAATTGAATGAATTGTGATGTTTATGAGGACAAAGGTAGATACCCTCGAAGAAATGGGCCAGCTCTTAAAAGAAGAAGATGCATGTTATTAACTAACTGAATCTTACAACTTAGATACTATCATTGAATAATAGCTGATGAGTTTTAGACAAGACGCGTCTGGATTAACGCTTTCACTGTCATAGTAGAACTCGACGTTTTTTTCCTTAAACATATTGTTTTGTACATTGTACTTGGTTGTCACTCACAATGCTTACATTGTTTGCCACCTAATACAATTTTCTG